>CM022480.1:11875411-11946371 GCA_011952105.1 Coreoperca whiteheadi | reverse complement strand
GGTGTTTGGGGGTGGGTTTGGGGGGGGGGGGGGGGGGGTGGGGGGGGGGGTGGGGGGGTTTGGTTCATGCATGTGCGTGTGTTAGCTGGTTCCCTCTAAGTGCCTGTTAGAGTTTAATTTAGTGTAGTAATTAAAGCTGAACACTGGCCCATAAACAACAGATAAACAATAAAGCAGACCCAAGCCCTGCTGTTTCATGGCTCTCACTCCCAGCTGTTGGAGCACTGATAATTTTTACACAGTGCCCCCACCTCACCACACACAATGCTGAAGCTTCAAGGGTGTCTATGTGTTGTAAATGTGTGCTTGGGTATGTTTTAGCATGTGATGGCAGAGGCTAAACAAAAAAACGCCAAAGAAACATAAATACACAGGATATGTCCACTTCCTTCTCGAAAGAAAACACAGAGAACCACAATAATCAGAAAGTGTAAGAGGAGTAGTCTGCCTCGGCAGCCACATACAAAACTAGCTCAATGGCAACAGCGATGGCACATAAACACTAAACCAAGAGCAGCCATGATGTGCATTCAACCTATAACTTGCAATATCCCGCTATTGGTGGCAGCAAGTAGACGTGAACTGCGCTTAAACAGAAAACAAGCTAAAGATGTAACCGGCTTAATGAAAATAAAAATGCTAATGTTTCTCAATAAGCTACTGTGGGCAATTTTAGCCTTGTCACTACATGTCAGCCCCATGTTAGTCAGGTGTCTGTTGTGAAAACAGAGCAGTATGTCTGTCTGATGGTTTGTTGGGAATGGGCAGGGCCATTGTTGAAAGCTGAGAAGAGTTGCTGTGGAGGGGGAGAAAACATGGTACGGAGGGGATACTTTCATGATCCCATTAGCATAAGAGAGGCTAAATTATTCATGTGGAGTGCTTAATCTATGGGGAAAAGTATAGTTAATGCACATAGTTTTAAAATGGATCGCTCCCTGCCTCTGCTCTAACACCAGATTCTTGCTGGATTCAGCATTCGCGGGCATTTACGGGAACGCTGTCACTCTCGCTCGCATACACACACATAGACATAGTATGTGTGGGCATATGTGCACTCTTGCTTAAGCACTGTTGCACTTCAAGCTGTTTCAAGGGGCTCTGCTCTCAGGCTCATCCCCTCTCTCCCTTTCTTTCCATTTATTCCTCCATCTCTCTCTACCTCTCCTTCTCCCACACCCTCCCTCTCTTACTGTCTCCCTCACCCTCCTCTCCTCACTCACCCCTCTCTGTCTCGCTCTCAGTACCGCAGACTACCTGGCCCTCATCCAAAATGTGATTAAAGAGAATGATCAGCTCCCTCAGCTCCCTCTTTCCTTCCTCCCTTCCGCTCTCTCTCTCTTCCTTTTTTTGTCTGCCTGTCTTTCTTCTGACCCTGTGGTACGTTCTTAGAGTCTATAGATCATGAGAGAAAAAACACATGAAAACAGCGAAAGCAAAGGAACTGTAAAAGGATGAGGACTGCCAGTAGAGTCAGCTCCACTTCCAGTAACATAGTCCTCTTCCCACAACATCACCACAACTCTATGCCCTTCCATCCACACTGCAGCTCACCTCTTTCCCGCTCTTCCTCTTATCGCCTCCTTCTCTCCACTCCTCCCCTTCTCCCTCTCCTCTCTGCCTCAGCTCTGGTTGGGGCCTGGTCCCTCTGGTCCATAATCATGAACAGGCCCCCGGCACGACCCGGCCCAACCCAGCCTGGCCTAGCTTGGCCAGGAATTGGGTCCTGCACAGCAGGAAAAGCACATTAACTGGGTCAGCCTAATGTGCAAACTAATGTTTGGAGAACATAGGGAAAAAATTACGCAGATTATTCTGACAGCAGCTGAGGAGAATGTCTGTTTTGCACCATTAAGGGAAAGCTTGGGGGAGACGTTATTTTCTTTCTTTCTTTCTTTTCTTCTGTTTCTGTCTTTCTCTGAGAAGTAGATGAAGACCATCTTATCTAGAAATGAGTTGAGCATAATTAAAAAGCAGAAAGGAAAAGGTGTTGCAGGGAAGTAATCATGAGTGAACTACAGTGAAAGCACAGGAGTCACTTTTTCTCTCTTTTACCCATCTTGGGCCAAAAAAAAAAGAGAGTGCAATGCAGTTGTATCAGTTACTTATACAGTGGGTTTACACACCCATGTTCAATTGCTGATTACTCCAGTGCATGTGGTGATGATGAGGAGTGCACAGGGGTCTGATGTAATATGACTAAAAGGGATTTGAGCATGTGCCCCAAAGGGCATTTCCACGTCCATTAATGCTGCCGCCGCTGTATTTTCACAAGGATGTCAGTGCTTCGGTTCTTTAAAGGCAGAGGGTTTTCCCAGGAAATTTTGTCTTGTTTCAGCAGGCTAGCCTGAAGGGGGTCAGCCAAGAAGTCACCCCTTAAGAGGTGATAATCCAATTGCTCTAGTCCTCACCAGATTTGTTTTCCCCTTGTCTGACAGTGTGTTTGTGTGTGTGTTTACAGAGAGTGTAAGCATGCGTGTGTGAATGTAATAGACATAGAATGGGAGCAGAGGCAGCAAGATGCCACCGGTTTCTTCTGTGTCCAACCCTGGGCCCCATTCTAGATCAGAGAGAGGTTATAGAGGCCAACTCTGTCAAAGGCACACCTGCAGGGAAACTCCAAAAACCCTGACTGCCAGCTTACACAGGCCCGTTTAAGGTGTGCTTATTTGGAGTTTAACCCTGACTTCAAATGTCCTTTCCCTCTCTCCTCCTTTGTGTTTGACCAATGGGCCTTGTGTTCTTTTACTTTCTTTTCTTTCTTCTGCCTCCCTTGGCTCTTTAATCTCTTCCACCACCCCCACCCTCCCAATTCTCCTCCCCCTAATATCCAAACCCCACATCACAGCAAAGGTCCCTCCCAAAAGACAGCAAGCGGTTGAGTAGAGTGGCTTAGCAAGGCCAGCTATAGCTTGTTCACTTGCTGTGTGGTTTTCTCTTGTGTAAACTAGGGTTTACACACTGAAGCATATTTGGAACTGAGCACAGCAGCTATACCCTACAGGTAGTGCTTTAACCATGCTGCCATCGTCCAAGAGAGTGGGAGGATGATAAAGGAAGTGTGTTACAATCCGAGTTCTTCCTCTCTGCTGCTGATTTTCACGCGCACATCTTTCACGTTTATGCAAAGCTTTTGAGGGCATTATGCAAGATAAGCTCATTTTCTAGTCTGATTCCCACTCTAGTACATGCTTTAATGACTCTTAAAGCCAAGGGCTGCTTTTTTAGGCATAATAGCAGTCCCGCGGTCTCTCAGTTTCCATGTAGACAGAGTGCTTTTTCCACACCTGATCACTTTTGTTCACCCATTTTATGGCTATTGGGGAGCAGGCGGAGGTGAGTGATTTGACAGTGGTTAGTGCCATGAGCCCTAATGTTTATTGGAAGCAAGCGTCTAATAATTTTTGATTACCCCAGAGGAGGTATTAGCCATGTTAGTCAGCAAGGATAATTTCTTATTTACATGCCCCAAGCAGTGAGCACTCTGAAGGAACACTGGGGCTAAATGCGCAACAAAATGAATCAAACATGCCAAACGAGATGCTCCATCCTGGCTGGCTGCAGGGCTGAAGCTGAGAAAACCTTCATTATGCATTTACCATAATTCATTTAGAGTGTTATCAATTTGCAGAATACAGAGAAGATGTTTGGAGGGGGAAGCAAGAACACCATATCAAACGAAGGAAGAGAAAAAGGAACAAGGGAAAGCGAGATGAAAAGGAGCAAGATATTCAAGGATAGCGCAGTGCCTGGATTTTTAAAATGTTCCGATTACACACTTTTCCATGTTCTGAGGCAGAACTTGCATGTTAAACGCTGCAATCGCTTCTCTTTTACCATTGTCACGCTCCGCCCCCTAAAAAAGCAGAAGCTGATTTCCCTTTAATGAAAGCCATTTGGCCCTGGAATTCTCTTCTACACAATTTATGTTGGGACTGAGGCTACACAGAGATGTTCTAGTTCAAATATTGTCTTTCTGTTCATTTAGGGTCACTCTTTGTTTAGCTTCTGCCCTGCTTACTCAAGGGTTTCTTGTATCTGTCTCTCAGTGTGGATTTCAGGACAGTTACTACATGTTTTCATTTTTCTCTCCTGGCAACACATACTGAGAGAAGAAAAAGAGCTTTTAAAAAGCATCTTTCCCTCTGCCATCAGGCAAGGATGACTAAGGCCCCATTAGAACAATTGGAGGAAACTTAGGGAGACGGGGAGTGTTTAAAAGAATGAAAGCAGCCAGAGAACACCACTATCTTGTGATAACCAGTGCTTTCTTTCATTATCTCTACACAAAAAAACTCCACCTTGGAAAAATTGTACTCACTCTATAGCTTCATTCAAAAATAAAACAATGAAAACAGAGAGGTAGAAAAAAGCGAGACAAAAAAGAAAAAAACATTTAACATTTTCCAAAGTGAGGGGGAAAAGCTGCATTGTTCAGTACGAATGCTTACTCCCAGGGATGCAGTCCTTAGACAACTGAGTGTCTGCAGGAGACATCTGTGAAGCCTGACCTTGTGACCCCGGAAAGAATGCTCTTAAGGTGGGGGGAAAACTGCCTTTACCACTGCATCATGGCCTACAGGATAGCCCAGCAGACGCACAACAAACACACCCACTACAGAAAATAACAACATAACAGACCAACAGTCGATGAAAAAAAGGAGAATTAGGTGGGGGAAAAAAAGATTTAGAATGAGACAAGCAAAAGAGAGAGGAAGGGTATGTAAAGAGAGAGAATTTGAAAAGAGTGATTAAAAAAAGTAAAAGAGATAGAGCCAAAAAGACGGCGAGAAAGGCAGATAACATGCACAGAAAACACAGACGGACTTGTCTCTTACTCTCATGGCCCCCTCTAATTTTCATCCTTTATGGGTCAAAAGGAAGCCCGTTTGAAAATGAAAGGTTACACAAGCCAGATCCCAAGCCCTTGGAGTGAGAGAGAAGATCCCTGCTGCAAGGGCCCTGCTGCTATTCAAAGCACCTGCCATTGTGTGGGCGCCCATCCAGGCCTATTGTTGTGCAGAAATTAGTTGTGCTCCCTTCTGCTCCAGAGGCATGCGGCAGACCCCCTTGTTGTTTTGGGTTCAGATACGTGGTTGGATAGATGCGTGGCCCTGGCTACCATCACCACTAGCTGTGGCCCTTTGCCCTCTCTCCCAAAGCACAGTATCATTCTGTTTTTTTTGTCCTCCACTCTGTTGTTCACTTTTCAAGAACACGTTCAGGCAAACATTCCTATAGTTTTCTCTCTCTTTCTTTTGTACTCCTACTCTCCTTTCTCCTTTGGTGTATATGCTTATTGTTCTTTGGAGCACCCTCATTATACCCATGGTTATATTTTAAGGGCCTCTCTCTTTGATTTTGGTCTCGTGGGGAGTGAGTGGTGGGCTGGTGGGAGCTGTAGGGCTGGCCCAGCTCTCAGGGCTCCCCAGCCAGCGTCTCATAGAGTGGGCTTGGGGGTATTGTTGGGCTGGGCAGCGCTGCAGAAGTACTGGTGCTACTGCTAGTGCAGGGGGTGGATGTGAGGGGAAAAATTGAAAAGTCAATAACGAAGGCCGCACAAAAAAAATAAAAGAAAGGGGGAAACAAAAGGAGACGGAGAGCTTCACAAAGCTGAGAGCTATAGAGCACTGCTAATTAATAGCATCAGAGGAAGACCTTTTTTCTTTCTTGTGGAACTTTAATGCTGCATATTAACTTGCAAGACGAGGTGATTAAGAGCTCACATTGTGAGTCAGGTCCATCTCACAGCCAGACCAACCCACAGTAGCCATGTTACATGACGGAGGATTGGTAATGTCTCATTTAGAAAATGAGCAACCCCCCCCCCCCAAAAAAAAACATTGTATATTTTAATGCAACCCTACCTTTATGAAACTATTGAATCATCAACTCTGTGGTCATTTTTGACGCTGTAGTTTGTGATGTTAATGTAGTTGCTTTTTATTGGACGCTGTTTCTAATATCTTTGTTCTTCCATATGTAAATGAGATGGATAAAATATTAGAAACACCTCAGAAAATAATACAGTCCAATACAACACCAGCATTAACCCACAAATAAGTAAACTAGTAGTCAAAAACAGAACTTTTTTACTAACAAAGTATTTATTTCAAGGCTTTTGTATTGCATTTAATTACATTGTCGAGGTGTCCCCATTTTTTGGGTCACACAGTGTTGAATAGCTGTACATTATTGTCAGTAGGCATGTGTATATTCACATGCACTTGTTTCTCTGCATTTCTCAAATTAAGGTAAGGTATGTAAGGTCCAGGAACGTGACGAAATACGAATTTTGGTGGGTCAGCAAGGCAGTGGCAGTAATTTGACCCAAGGCTTTGCAATTTGTATTTTTCACAGCAGTAATTGGCTCCTCTCTCACTGTTCCTGCCATAGAAATCTCCACTGCCAACAGCTGTCAAGTCCCTAAAATCAAAATTAGTGCCATGGAATTGGGCCTTAATGAAATGACCTGCTGGATTTACCTTAAGGAGCAGGGCGGACAGTCAATACTAGCCTCGTCAAAACCCTTTTTCTGCATGCTGCAGTCCCATTAACGAAAGGAAATTGTCTCGAGTAAATGTATTAAGCACTACTTCCACCTTCTAATTATATTTTTCCCTTCTTCCTTCATAATTCATTCACTCTTTCGTTAGTTCTCAATATTGAAAAAGGCTTTTAACTCGCTCTTCTGGCCTCATGGGGTCACCAATTATTTGTCACTATGTATTACAGGAATGTCAGAGGAGTCCATGTTATATATTGGGAATAAATGTAGTGTCCCACCACAACTAGGACCATGGAAATATATTTCCGCTTGTGTTTTCAGCATTTTCATGGTAGAAATACAACATAATTTCCATAATATCATACGGAATAATATAGCATTATGGGTTACACCATGGAATCCAGAACTGTGGGCTCCCCCCACTTCTGCTTCCTATAGAAAGAGAAAGAGGTGAATGTGTGCCAAGGCCCAGTGGAGGACACTGGGCCCTGGTTATTGACTTGTAAAGGAGCTGGTAGGTGAGGGGTCTTGACAAGACATGAGCGGCTGACTCTCTTGTAAAGCTGTATCTGATTTCTCTGCTAGTTGGCTCCCCGGAGAGACCCGCTTTACCCTCTGTTGATCAGACTCGCACTCACAGCTGTATGGAAAAACGCAGCGATAAAAAGAATGAAAGAGTAGTTTTGTGAAAGGAGATGCTCTTGTTCTGTATGCCATGATTCCCTGTTAGGGTGAGAATGAGAGCAAGGGAAGAGGGAAAAGGAAGCGAAGGAATCAGCTGCTAGGTGAAATAGCTGTATCCAAGAGTAGTACAAGTATGTAGTATCTCAATATGCCAGAAAAAAAACCTCAAGTTAATGTTTTGGAAAGCTGTGTAACATGGACTCGTCAATAAGGGCATCTGCGTTTGTGTAGGTGTGATAGTATCAAAATAACAGAATTGTATCAGCAAGAGAACAGACATAGCAAGTATCAACTAAGCAAGAGCCTCACTCCTCTCAGATCTGACTTATTTATGAGAGTAAACTGTGCTGACAGAGAGAGAGATGCAGGTGGAGGGAGGAAGTTTTCATTGACTCTACAGAGCAGGCCAAGCCAAAGCCCTGGAGGGTTCTCTCAGTTTGAACTTTATCAGGGGCTACGCTTAATCAATACATTATCGGAAAAAGAATTAATTACTAAAGCAGAATAAAACAGCTGCATTTTAAACCAAGGATTCATCAATTCTGTAATCTCTTGGTTACAGCTCAGGTGTCAGGAGGATCATTTCAACTCCATGTAATGAGGAACTGTGGGAGTATACCCCAACCCTCGGCTGTCCTCCTCCTCCACTTCTCTGTTTCTGACCCCACCTTCCAACCAACACCCAGTTCCTATCCTATACCTCCTCCTCAAGATATTTTCCTTCCCCTCTTTTCCTTTTTCATCCCATTTCCTACCTTCTCAGCTGTTTGTCATCTACCTACAATATTCTCTCTTTTATACACTTGCCCCATGCCCCATTCTTAATAGACCAACTGTATTCCGTTCTCTCAACCCCCCATCCCGCATAGCCTTCCCACCAAATTCCTGTCTTTGCGGGGATGGGACGAAGGGGTATTAAACTTGAAATCTGTGGTGCGAATGCTGACTGGAATGGGACATTCCCGCTGCTGCAGCCATCAAGCCGGACATTCCTCCTCTCAGCCTGGGACACACAGGCTGGTGTTGCAAAAGAGGGAGGCATAAGGGATGGGGGAGGTTGGTGTAGACCATAAAAAACAACCCACCACGCTCAAATAGTAAAAATAAATATATTTTATGTGTATAAAATCAATGGAGTGTGACAATCAAAGGAGAACATTAGTTGGAAGGAAATGAATGGCGTATGGTGAACACATTTAAATACAGCGGGACAGACAAGCATACGTAAGAAGTATCCCTTGTGTCAAAATAACCTTGGCAGCTCTGTTGCCACGACCACTGCCATCCAACCCTCACAGCCCTTGACCCCTGCCCAAAGCCTGTAAACGGACTGTCCTTGACTCCTCATAATGGGGGATTTCAAGGCAGGTTGAGAAGGGGTTATGGGTGATGAATTGGTTTTTAGTGAGCTCATTAGGAAGCCAAACAGAGTTTAGACTGGTGGAGCGGGGCAGCAGCGCAGTAATCAGTTCTGCTCGCTTTGTTCCCTGCCTCCAGGACATGTGTGTGAAAAAAAAGAGAGAGCGAGGAGAAAAAAAACTTCATGGCATTTGGCTGATGAGAGGGCTGCTGAGCAGAGGCTACAATCTGATGGTTGACTTGTTGATTTATAAACCTTTTAATCCATTTACTCTACCCCCAACCCCCCCCAACTCTATGTAGGAATCTCCATCTCTGTTAAACTCTACTTTGATGCCACTGTCCATCAGGTGTGGCAAAGATGTCTGTAATAAATCCAAGTCATCCTCCTCTCTCAGTATAAAAACAGTATTTGTTTGTTTGGTTTTAAATTGTAATTGAGGGTAGAGAATCACTGCTGATGTTGTTATCATACATTGCCTCAAACAGTGTAAGCTGTTCTGAATCACAAAACCACACTCTGTTAAAATTGGCGAACTGCATACAGCTGCTCTTTCTGGTGGTTTAGGTAGAAGACTTTGATATACAATAGTTCCTGGCGGGGATTGTAAAGCCATTTCTTCACTAGCAGATGGATCCATATGATGCATTTGCGTGGTCTCCATCTCTTTGTTTTCTTTTGCTCTGTCTCGTCTCTTTATCTCCCTGCATTGGCTCCTTCTCATTCCAAAGCAGAGCAACTTAGTCACTTTTAGAAAGCAAGAAATGTGGAAGCAGCTTGTTTTACTAATGACTGTGCTTGTTTCAACTCAACATAGCCCCACTTGCTTTTGGGAAATACCTATTCTTTAATATTTAATGCAGCATCAAACCTTTGGATTTAGGTATGCTTCTCTGTGGACACCCATCCCTGTTTTTCTATTGCAACGATTATAAATGATAGAAGGAGTAGCTTCAATGAATGCAATTTAACTGCTAAGATCACGAATAGCTCCATTGTACCATATTTGGTAAGGGATGAAAGAAGGATGAAGTCTGAGTAGACATAAGCAAGGTTTAGGCAGGTGCATTGGCAGGTTTGTAAATTTGTTTATTAAGAAACAAGGAGTGAACCGAGATTACCTGTGAGACCAATTAGCCCCATTCGATTTGCAATCTAAGGAAAAGCAGCGGCAGTGTTGGAGTGCAGGGGGAGCAGGGTGGAGTTGTCAGGAAGGCAGAGAGTGTGACATGTCTGGTGGAGACCCAAAGCCCTTCATTAGCCACTGATCCCTGTCTGCTGAGTGAGGAGCAGTCATGGGCATCACAGCTCTCTTTTAGTTCCCTCAAAAAGAGCGTGGTGAGGGGGTGGAGGGTAGCTCCCCCATCCCCTGCAATTTAGCCCTTTTCCATTCATGCAAATTGGGTCCTGACATCTGCAACAGCCTGCCTCCTTTCTTTTATACATCTTTATTCCATCTCTTTTCTTTGGGTCTTTTTTCCTCCTCAAATAAAGCCCCCTTTAGATGGCAGAGTCTTGTCTCAGCTGACATGCATCTGTGTAAAAGTAGCACTTTTCTGTGTTCATATACAATATATATATGTGCGGAACTGGAGGAACATATTTGAAAAATCAAGATCCCAGGAAACATAAGCAGTCATTGTGCAACCCTAAAAGTCCCAATTTATGATGTAAAAAGAAAACAGTTGTTACAGGTAGAAGGTTAATTGTACCAATAGTTAGTTCAGTCTAAAGCCTTGGATAATGTGCATACTTTGTGCACCCAGTGCTAAATTTTAGTTTCTTGGCAGATGATAATCTTATGAAAAGATCAATAGAGTTCTAGGCAGTGACTCTGGAGAAAAGGCAGTAACCAGGCAGCCTGCCCCCCTTCTTCCCTCTCCCTTCTGGACGAACTACTCTTCTTTGGCTCCAGGGGAGAAGCTGAAAGGGGAGGGTGGCTTTGCTCCAGCCCTTATTTTGGGTTAAAAGGTAAAATAGCCTAACTGGCTGTTAAAAACAAGTTTTACCTCCAACCCTCCACCCTCACCCCTGTGCACAGTGGGGTCTACACTGTGCCTGTGAGAGGAGAGAGGCCTTGTATCGGTGGAGAGGTGATAGTTATCTCCAGCATTCCAGGGATGACAGAGAGATATCTGCCTGATGGCAGGGTTAGGGGGTTTAGAGAAGGGGCGGAGAAGGGAGGGAGGAGAGGAGGTACAGGAGTTGTTGAGCAACTACCCCCCCACACCATCCTCCCTGCCTTTCTTACTGCCTGACTGCCTCGCTTCCCCACACGTAGAAAAAAACATCTAATTAGAAGCTCTTATTCCACTTCATTTAAGGGAACACTTAATGATGTGTTTTTGGGGGGAGACAACTACACATTACTTCTCATGCAAAAGGAACCACTCAGTCGTAGCACTCAGGATGGAGATACAGCTGTGTTTGAGATGGAGGTTTGTCCTCATTTCTCTGGGGTGTCATGGCTATTGGAGGAGAGAGGAAAATGTGGTGGTCTTCTCTCCTTCACCTCTAACCAGTGTCCTGGTGGTAAGAGGGGGCGGTAAAGAAAAGGCGGGTAGTGACATCTGAGTTTGGCAGGGAGACTTGCTGAAGGAGAGAGTTTGTTGTAATTGCTCTGACAGGTTTTAGGGCTGTTAATGACTCCGGCCTGAGCGCTACCAATTTGTCAGCATGCTTGCTGTTTACTAAGCTGTTGTTTTATGGTCCAGTGCAAGGGGCTGCTGCTTGTTTAAGCACAGATCAGGAAATAATCAACGTAAAACACTGGCTGCAGTGGTGCAGCCACACTAAAACAGTTCTGTTTAGAGCCCTCATCTACTGTATGGATCTGAATGAGGGCAGTAAACCATATGGTGTGGTCACACAAAAACACACTGATGGGTTACTTACTGTTAGAAATTGGAATTGAAGTGTGTGTTTTATCATTAAAGGGATTATGTTTTACCCGTTAGCACTCGTCTGTGTTGTATGTTATGAGTGCGACGCCAACTGCTAGCATGCGATTACAGCCAGAAGACCCGTAGTCCCCAGTTGGCATTCCACTAGTATGAATAGAGCCTATACGTGTTTGTGTACGTGTGTTTGTGAGAGAGATTGTGTTTGCGTCAAGAGCATGTGGTCCCAGAGCCGGCAAAGACCCCTTCGTAAATCCAGAGTAAATAGAAGGGGTAACCAGTCGGACAAAAGAGGAGCCCCCACTGCTTCTCTCATTCGCTGCCATTTGGGGGACTGAATATGCTAAACGCCGCTTATGTTGGCTGAAAAGTTGAGGGAAAAAAGAGGGTAAAGGGAGGCTCTAAATCCCCCTCTTCTTTTCTCTTCATTCTCTGCGGCCAAGCCTGCAGGGCTAGAGGTGGTGTAATAGGAGGGTGTTGGAGAGAGGGTTGGAGGGTCCGGTCACTATGGTGTTCTAAGGTAGAGATGGCCGAAAGAGCTCCTGGTACAACAAACCTCTTAGCTTCTGTTATCCATTTACTCCTCTTTCCTTCTAACTTTCCTCATGACTTTCTGTCTTCTCCTCATTTGAGTGAGCTTGGGTGAACATGCCTGACTAGTTTGGGCTGACAGGGGGCTTGGGGGGTCTGTTGTAATTAGTCACTTTAACCACAGCTTCCATAAGCCACTGCCTCTACACTCTTGCTTCATTACCCTGAAACAAATGCTGGGGCCTCCCAGTGCAAAATCACTGCACAGCCTTTAGAATAATACACACACAACATATAAAGCTTGTCTAGAGGCTTTTCAGTAGGTGTATTAATAGTATAGGGACCAATAAGTCTGGAGTGTTATTTGATAACTAGCCATGACTGGGTTTGAATGTTTTCCAACTATTGACAAGTCATTATTCATTCATGCATGGGTATATCGGAATGGTAGAGCAGCAAAGGGAGGGCATTCTTGGTGTACTGTTAGAGCCGCAATATGTGTTACTTGCGGTCATATCCATAATGCTTCCAGGGTGGACTAGACCTTAGTGGCTCCCTGAGGGGCAGGGTGCCTTCTAGACATGAAGCATGATCTCTAGAGTCATTAGGACTCCCCTGAATTCCCCCTTACTCTCAGCAGACTGTAGGACACTTTGTGCTAAACCAGTTCTTTGTAGCGACCCTGAATGTACCAACATTAGATAAGCAGAGTTGCAGTGTGTTTACAGTCCTTTCCCAGCCCGTTAATGAGCTCAGCCCTGAGACCAATTTACTCACAGGGAGATATATCTGAATGCATTTTTAATAACCACCCACTGGTGATGAGAGAGGGAATGTATATGAGTGTAATGTGCTCTTGGACTTGTTTGTTTGCTAGTGTGTTCATTCAGTCTCTCACCCTCATTGCGTCTGGTCATTGTCTTCCATCTTGCCTGATTACGCCGTCTCAGTTTCCGTGCATATGAAAATATGCACAAACTTTCATTGCAAGCACTTTAAGTCAAGATATTGATAGAGTGGGTAAGCGTGAAGAAGAGAGAAGGAAAGAGTGAGGGAAGACAGTAGGAGAGTGGGAGAGAGGGGGGCTGTCTTTTTTTCCGTCTCCAAGGGCGCTGCTTTTCCAAAAGTGCCTGGGGCTACACTCCAGCACCTCGGCTCCCTTAGGCCTTTCGGCTGCCTCCTAATAGCCAACCCCCATCTGTGTCACATGGCCAGATGATGGGACGCTTCCCCCTGCTCCGCCCTGCACTTTTTTTTCCTTTCCCCATTTTTTTCAGAGTGCACATCCACACAGGTTAGAATGGCAGAGTTGCCAGGGAACAGTCAGAAGCCATTAGCGTTTGGGACAATTTGCCCTGCAGCGTTCCTTCTCTTGCTCATAAGAAAGGAGTGGGGGTGGATGCAAAGCACCAGCTCTCCTTTAGATGTAATGAGGTTGTGCAAGTTGGGTCTTCTTTATTCTTTTTTCACTCCTTCTTTTC
Source organism: Coreoperca whiteheadi (assembly GCA_011952105.1). Classification (NCBI taxonomy): domain Eukaryota; kingdom Metazoa; phylum Chordata; class Actinopteri; order Centrarchiformes; family Sinipercidae; genus Coreoperca; species Coreoperca whiteheadi. The sequence continues at coordinate 11,932,907 of CM022480.1, read as the reverse complement.
TTCCTCCTGCTTCTTCATGTTCCTCTTCTTTCTTTGTTTCTTTCTTTTCACCTTCTGTCCACACTTGATTTCCCTTCATTCTCTATTTAGAATGCACATATTTCTGCATGTACATAGTAACTAAAAACAACTATTAATACTGTAAAACAAAATTCATCCCTGGATGCCATGTCTGATCTATGCACACATGACAGTATCCATGTGCATGTGAGAGAAGGACAGAGGGCGAGAGGAGCTGAAAGCCTTGGAGTCTGGTTTCACCTTTGCGGGCTAGGGTAGGAGGCAGCGAGCATGCTGGGTAATGAAGTGACAGGTCAGTCTGTAAATACGCATGGGTCGCTCTGGCCCTGGCCAGGGGGGAGGCTATCGCATTGCAGTGAAAATGGAAACGTCAATAAAATTAATCTGCCAGCCTTTTGGCCACTGTGTGGTTCCATTGGATGAGCCTGACTGCTCACAGCAGGAGAGGGATTTAGAGACTAGCTCGAAAATCAACACAAAACCTAGCGGCACACAAACAAACAACCAAACTGTGTATCAACATTATTCAGTGAAGCTCAAAAGCAGAGAAACAAGGAGAGGGTGGTTAAAATTCGCAGCTCACTAGTTGTTATTGAAGTTTGGAAGCAAACTGAATGACTTAGACTTGACTTCCGTCTGGGTTGGATTTCTCAGGAAGCCCCACACAGTCAGGGTAGGGCTATGGCCAGACCAAAGTTTATTGTTTTAGGCTTTCCTGAACAAGGATTCGTACTTAGCCTGGGATTTACGGCATTTGCCACTAATGAATGCCCGTTCTACAATTACAACACCCCTAGTCTGTGTCCGCATGCCCATATGTCCTTCTGAAGGGCTGTTGCTTCTCTAACTTCACACAGGGAGCGCAAAGTCGGCACTTCTCTGTTTTCCTCTTTCGTGTGGCTCTCTACTAATGATGTGAAAGGAAAACACTGTGCACAGAAAGAAAAGAAAGACAGAGAGAGAAGATAAAAGAGAGAGAAAAACAAGGGGAGGAAAAGGAAAAAGTGGGGAAAGCAGTTAGAAGTGAGGGCCCCTGCTGTCCTTGTATTCTTCATTTATTTTGCATTTAATTACGCCACCAGTCGGATCCTTTTTCTTTCCCCCTTTTTAATGTTATTAGTTCAAATATTTATGTGAGATTAAGGCTTGTATAGGTGGTTGTGATTGATGCCTCCCCAAAAACAGGAGGACATGTGAGTCTGAATTTTGAGAACGTCAGGGTCCTTCTCTGCCTTGGTGGAGGAGTTTTTCAGATACATAATTTAGATGCCCTCAAGGAAGGCTTTCAAGGCATTTGTGCCCGGGGGCAAGAAAAAATAACTATGACTGTTAAAAGTAAATCATTTTTGCTAATGCACAATTAATGCTGGGGAAAAGGAACAAGGAAAAGGCAAGGGACAAAGATGGAAACTTCGATTTAAAGAAGAAATTGTGTTTGGGTATGTGCATGTTTTCCTCTTGAAATCAAACACTGACGGACATTAATGCAGGCGAAGCCGCCGCTGGCCTGTCATGCTAATCTTGTGGCGGAATGGGGAGGGGTAGCTGCAAGGGAAGGGAGTGGGAGAGGAGGACTAAGAGAGCCTGCGATTGGGGTGGGGTGGGGTAGGGGAGGCAGACGAGTCCATTATGTGCATCGAAGTGCAACAATGAACCACCCCAAATCACATCCCTACTTTAATGCTCATGCGTCTCAACTGGATGCTGTGAATTATCAACGCCTTTGAGTTTTGTTTGTATGTTAGTGTGTGTCTGTGCACGCAACATGAATGCATGAATGTCTGTGTATTACTGTATATGTCAGCATAACTACTTCCTGTCCCCTTTGGCTCTTTTCAGAAGATGGGGGGAAAATGCTCTACATTATGTCAAGCATGCAAATTTAATTGAATTAATGACATGAGTCCAAGCCTCTACTGTACATGAAGGCTCCTTGTCCTTTTTTTGGCATCTCGCTCCATTTTCTTCTTTCCTCCACTTCCTACTGTAGAACTGGAATGAGAAACGTAGTGTGTCAGTGTCCAACCATAACATTAGCCATTAACCCCTATTCCCCTCTCCCGTGCTCTGGGGTATAGAACAACTCCACTAGGCCTCTGTGTAAACCCCTCACTCTCTGTACAGGCCTTCGTTTAAGAACATCTAAATCCCCCTACTTCCATATCTTCACTAAACAGCACTGGCTTTGCTGCTGTGATTCTCTAGGCCTCAGTGTAGTACTTTTGAATTGCTTCATAGGTATCTGTGGTATTTCTCCATTTATCCATCTTTCATGAGCCTTAAACTCAGCTTTGACGGTCTGTACTGTTGTTTCAGCTTTGAGAATTTTGACATCAGGATTTGTTTTTATTGTATTCTGTCAGTGGTGTGGTCTGGGATGTTATTTAACCCTGGGTTTGGTTTCCGTCCAGGAGATGGCTTAGACAACAGCGTTGCATCGCCTGGCACAGGGGATGACGATGATCCAGACAAGGATAAGAAGAGGCAGAAAAAGCGTGGCATTTTCCCCAAGGTGGCCACTAACATCATGAGGGCGTGGCTGTTCCAGCATCTCACGGTAAGCTCAGCCATTACTTTTTGGAGATACACATGTATGAAAACAACCCAGGTAGAAACACACAATCAAAAAAGCATGCTAAAGCACACACACACCTGTCACATAGTCGTTACTGAGGGAGTGAGTGACGGCACCACTGTGATGCTCACCTGTCAGCCACCTGTCAGAGGGACACAGTGACCAGGTCAATCTAATCAGTTTGGACTGTTTACTCTGCTCAGCACACTCTGAGTAAGAGGGAGATGTCCCAACAATCCATGACATTTACTCCAATATGAGATGCACATTTTGTTTGGCCTGAAGAAGAATGTTTTTCTGGGGCGGACTAAGAGAAGGAGTGTTAGTTACTGTAGGATGAATGTGAGTGTAAAAGTGTGTAAAGATTTAAGTTGAGCACATTGATTTTTTAAACCTGATCACTTGAAGTCAGACATTCTTTTTTTATTTTTACAGTAACTCCTGTGTCCGTGTATAGATTGTTGTAGGACTACAGCTATGTCATGTCTTTTGTCTAAAATGCAGTTTTTTCATTGGAATGACGAATACTAAATTTATTCAGCTCTTGATGAGTTTCACATTTTAAAATCTGATTGACTTATATTCTAGCTTATGTTTGAGGTTGAGTAGGTATATGGTAATATATTTCTCCCCCATAGCTGAGAGGATATTGTTTGTTTGCCCAACAGTTCACTCAGACAACTCATTCACTTCACTAAGAAAATAATAATAAAAAAGAAATACTCTTTGCTTAGCTGTTTGCTGTAATTATCAGTCTGCTTTTCTGTCTGTCTATTTGTGTGTAGCAAGTATAAGGGGATGGACCACATGTCCCCCCACCCTCGCTAATGTCAGGACATTATCAGAACATCAGGCTGTATTGATTTTGCAACCCAGGTCAGATTTCAGGAGGAGGTGGCCACGCCAGGACACATAAGCTGCTCTCTGAGCATGGGGCTCCCTGTCCCAGAGATGGAAGGACAATGTAGGGGGAAGGGAGAAGTAAAAGAAGAGAGATACAAAGTAGAAGAGACTTAGATTAGAGCTTCAGCCTTATGGATCATCCATGCATTTGTGTACCTGTGTACCCTGGATGCCCCCACCCACACTGGTGTGTGTGTGTGCCCATTCCCTGCCCAAAACCCCTGCACCCTGATTACCTAACCAAAAGCCCAAGTAATGTGTGGCCAGCAAATACAGCCTAATTGAAAGGGCTGTAAATCCATTACATATTGGTCAGGGATAATCAGGAGTGCTTTAATCACTTTTATCTATTCAGGAGCAGTGAAGCTGCAACAGCAAAGCCCTGAGCCTTGCAGGCCTTAGCGGCTCCACCACGCCAGTCTGCATGCTTATTATTCTCATCATTATCAAAATGACTTCACAGCTGTTCACAGCTCCATCGCTCCCTGACTGGAAACCTCTCACCAAACCGTACAGACCAGGCTTCATTCAGAGGCTGAGGGCGGGAGGGAGGCTGAACTTCTTTTTTTAATTATTTGAGAGAAATTCTTTTTCTCTTTTTTTTCTTCATCCCTGAGCTTGGAGTAGAATGCCTTCTTTGCGCATGAAGGGGACAAACAAAAAAGGCTAAATGTTTTATTGAAGTGGAATTTGCTGTATGTTCATACACGCATGCACAAAATACATATACACACCTTATGTGAGTTTAGACTAAAAATGTCCTCATGATTTGGCATCTTTCCTGGTGAAAGCCTCACACAGCTTCAGCACTCCTTTCTGCAAAAGATGAAGAGCGAAAGAAAGAATGACGCATACAGAGCTTTTGGAAGAGTCGCCAACAATTTTCTTTAGAATTGTTTTAAAATTGAATTGAAAGACTGGAAAAGAAGGGAGGGGGGAAAGCCCAATGTTGGGCAAAGGCACATGTTTCAGAGAGTTAGTTAATTCAGACAGAGCAGAGCTTTCAAAGCCCTCTTCTTCTCTGTCCCTCTCTCTTTTATCACATCCCCTGCTTGTAGATGTTCTCTCCAAACTTTATTTGTTTCTTTTGTGTAAAGCCCTGGCCGGTCTTGTACAAATAATAATCCCTCCCTTTTAACCTGCCTTCATTTCTCTACTGAGGAAGAGGACTAATTGAATTATCCCCCTTCTCTTCTCACCATCCAATTCTCCCACCCATAAACTCTCTCACTCTTTCTCTCTCACATACACACACACTCACACCCATTAGCCATTCTCCTTTCTTTTAATTTGTTAAGCAAATGTATTTGCTATTGCTGGATGCATTTGTGCAAGGGTGAATTCTTGGGGACTTTGGCCCCTGAATGGCCTATAGCGGCATTCTGCCATTCATGCATTCATTAACTGAGGGGTGAGGAGTGAAAGGAGCGGCCTTGTATTTTCTCAAACTGCAGGGCCAGCATGAAGCTCCTCTTCCATGAGCCACAGGGGTCTCTCTACATATGTTCTCAACATCCAGCCATTGTCACATCTTCTGAAAAGCTCAAAAGGACTGGACCCCCCTTCACACACAGAAAAACAACACAGGCCAATTGTAACAACTGTTGGCTTTTGGATTCAGTATAACAAAATTGCCCTCTCCCTCTCCCCTCCCACCCTCCCTTGCTTTACTCTGACCTCACACTCTCTTGGGAGAAATCACAAGATGGTTTTGTTCATGACAGTCACATATAGAAAGTAACCTCATTTCAACTTGTATTTACCATCATTGACAGCCGAGTGGAAAATGCAGTATTTGGTCCCATAAAGATCTCACAAAATATGCAAAGATTCCACAATTACTCTGGAAAGGTGGAAGCTGTGATAACCCTGACCTCTTTTATGTTGAGCCCATATACACATGCAGTAGAGAGCATGTTAGCTTGTGAGCTGGCAACCTTAAATGCCCCATATGTAACTGGCAAACGGCTGCACAGATCAGCTGGTGTTCGCTGGCAGAAGAGGGTCAGACTGTCTCTACACTCCCTCCTTCTATCCTCCCTCCCACTCTTTCTCTCTCTCTCTAATACCCCCCCACCATGAGTTCCTGGATGTCTTCCAGCCACATTAGGGGAAGGAAAATCCCAGACTGTTGGTATAAGCTTTTCAATACTACAGGGAGATTATGTTATCAGAAAGGTAAACTTCACTGTTAGGGGTAAAATGTTCTACTGCACTTTAAAAGCATGGACTACAAAATCCAGGAGAGGAAGAGGGAGTGACTCAGAACGATAGGTAGATAGAGGGAATGTCAGATAGAAGAAGAGGAAGAAGAGAAGTGGAAAGAGAGATTGGAAGATGGAGAAATAGAGATGCAGTGATGGGAGTTATCTCTTATTGTTGCACAAGGTGATGCCCTTTTGTTTGGCAAAAGCAAACTCTAAAATCTACAATTAGCCCCTTGGCACTCCTGGTCTTCCTTCCCTCTCACCTCCTGCTAGCCCCCTGCTAGCCTTTACTCACCCCTGTAAAGACAAGGGTCAGCCTCGCAATGAAAACAGGAAGCACTCAAATCCAAAGATACCACTCTGGTCTCTGGCCTTGTCTTTTGACTAGTGTAAACCTTCAAACACCTATGAAAATAAATAGGGGACCTCAGGAGCAAACCAGGCCAGTTGAGGGTTTGCACACGTGTATATGCGTTAGCTCGAAGGAGGGTGGGAGGGATTGAGTGAGAGGGGGAGAGTGGTCAGTCAGATGAGTAAGTAGGTAGCCCTCTCAAGCATCAAGCGTCTCAGGTTTTGTGCCAGGCCACCCTTTGGCCTGGGTGTTTGGGGAAATTCTGTTAAGCTGCTAAGCCAGGTGTATTGGTCCCCTGGGCTTCTTGAAAGGGAAGTGATATATCCCTTGGTCATTTGGAAAGGCATTGGACTGTGTGCAGTAGAACTGTGTGCTCAGATGAGAAATGTTTATGTATGATTAGATGGTATTTAAATATAATTATTTGTACAATGCATCATTGTCTTTTATCCTCCTAAGTGTAACATTAGTGTGAGAATTGACTCTAACAGTTGTTTTGACTAAACTGAAAAAATTAACATTATTGTGCTCTTCTTGTATACCGGAAGACCACTCACAGCAGAGCCCAAAAGATGCCCTGTTAACCAGAGTGAGGACACGTCACACTTTTTGAGGAGATGAGTGCACTGTGCTGCAAGCATCATTAGACACTAGTGACAGTGGCTACCCACCCCCCCACCCCCAACTCCCAATCCAAGCCCAACATAGCATTAGTCTCCATGACAACAGGGTGTCATCGTCAGGTCGAGCCCTCCTAGCTGCTCTCTCGACCGCCCTTTATAGACGCACATAAAAGAGCCGGCTAGGGTCATTCATGAGACATGGGCGCAGGCAACGCCAAACCCTGGCAACGGATGTTTGTCCCATACGATAAACAAGTGTACAAGTCCATCCCTCAAAAAGAGAGGGCATGTTGTTTGAGCAGACTAAACAGTCAGTTCTGTAGTATCCCCAGTTTTGTTTAAGCTCTTTTAGTCCTTCTAATCCTTGTGTGTTGTTCCAGTACAAGCAGCATTTAACTAGTGGAAACCCACATCTGCAAACTGTTTGAAATACCCAAGCCCTTTCTCATTTTACATTAAACTGCTAAAAGCTGTTTATTCCATATTTGCTGGTGCCCACTTTATTTTTGCAGTATACATGGTACAATGCGTTTGTTTGTTTTTTAAATTCATACTTAATTAGTAAGTTCACTTGTCATCTAGTGCAATTACATTAGTGATTTGTTTGAATTTTACATGTCCTCGTGGTTGGAAATAGCATTGTATAATGAACGTTCTAAAGCCAGATATATTATAAAGAAGCAACTTTAGGCAATGTGAAAGTGATACATTGAAAATATGTTTGCTTTTCACCTCCTTAGGTTGCGTGAGTTTGGATGAAGAGAAGGTGGAGACAAAAGGCGAAAGAGGAAGGGGGGTTTAGGGGTAAGAACAAGGGTGAGGAGGGGGTAAAGAGGGGGCTCCTAAGGGTCACAGAGGTGGAAGCCTGGAGGAGGCCCACACACTAATCTGTCATGTGCTCATTTGCCTCTGAGCCCAAAAGTCAGCTCTCCAGTCACCCGTGGCAATCCAGGCGACAGTTTGGTTCACTGCCACTGCCCAAATGTGTGACTATTAGTGGGAGATGCAGGAAAAAGAGTCATCACATTACTTTTGTGACAACACCCATTGCTTTGTGTGTTTACAAAACAGACATTAGTGACATTATGACAGGATAGTTTGGTGATGTTTAGCACGGGAGTCATTGAAAGTCATTGATAATGACTATGGAGGGGATCTTTTTTTGGGGGGTGGGGGGGTGGGGGGTGGGGGTAGCTATTGTCTAGTTCTAACTTTGGCTGCTCAGCTACCCTGGATAACAGAGACACAAGCCACCCCAGTCTGCCATCTGTTCTTCCCCAGCCACCACCACCACAGCAGACTTCACAGGGAAATACACTCAAGAAATTCAATATTTCTCACAAGTATCTCAACTTCCTTGTCAGAACTCAACAAATTACCCCTACATGTCAACAAGATGCTTTTTTTGTAGAAGGAGAGAGCAGAAAACAGAATGAAAGTTTAGAAGGGAGATCCAATGACTTGCCATTTTCACAGGCTGTATAATTATATGACGGGCTGCATCAACTTTGTCATCTCAATGCAGAGCGGCTTTGCTGTAATTTCCCAGTGTTAGTGTGTCACAGCTCTGTTTACAGTGTGCTTTGACATACTTGGTAGTTGTTCCAGGGGTTTAGTGCTGCATTAGAATGTAATGAGCCCTAAATCATTTCATGCTCAGACTTCAGACCTTTACACTTTGCCCCCTAATCCAGATCTGTCATAGTTTCACTTCAAAGCCACCTGACCCCACATTGAATTCTCTGACATTTAAAGCATAGCACTTTAACCTAGCATACACTATGCGGTGTGTGTACTTGTGAAAAGAGCAGACACGTTTGCTGTTTTTTTTATCTTTTCATTCCTATAGGCTTGCTTATCCTCAAGATGAGCATCATGTTATTGTGCATGTTGAAATGGAGGGCTTCCTGTACTATCCCATCACTTCTCCTCCCTCTACCTCATGTTTCCTCCCTTTTCCCTCCCTCCCTGTTAATTTTCATTCCTGCTGTTTGCATCTTAATGCAGGTTGTTTAATGAAGTAGCAGAAATGAGTGCTTTCGCTAAGGGACTGTTTACGACACGTTCCCATTGCATGGAGGTGATTAAGCAGTGTGAAAATCCACAGTGTTTGCCAAAGAAAAAAAAGAGCAGCATATCCTCCAGTAAGACAGCACCAAGGAAAAAAACAAAGGAGGAGAGTGTTGCCTGAAATGTGATGCAATGTGCATTTCTTTAAATGAGGCTTTATAACAGGGGTGTCCTCACGGAAGACCAGGAGCACAGCATGAGTTTGAACGGCCCCTGCAGAGGTGACTGCACATGCCCTGACCGCAGCAGACTACAAACAGAGCTATGCCTGTGGAGGGCAGTCAGATTTATAAACTCACAGCTCTGAACAGTGAGATACTCTTACAAGGCCTCATGCTCCTCTGAGAATAGGCCACAGCCAGGGAATGCTTCCCTGCCTTCAGCACAGCAGCGCAATCCACTGCTGCTGTAGTCATAACACTGATCCATTGGCTAGGACCTGGCTGAGCTGACTGTAGAAGAACTAGGGATGAATGACGTCATGTGTAATAAGAGACCCCGCAAGGTAATCTGTGATAGCATACATGCCCCCGGTGGAAGACCAGGGTTATTAAGATGGTGGTAGCTGATTTTGTGCCGTTTTCCCTTTTCTACACTTTTGGGGTTATCTTACAAAATGTATAAGAGGATTTTAGTTTCACATCTTCGAGCTAGTTTTCTTAAATTACCCCTTACCCTTCCAGGGGTACCGCCCTGCAGGCTAGCCTCATCCCCCCCACTGTTGATTGCGGGGTTGTGGCAAGAGCTGCTAGAACGGTGGCTGCTGCATGCTGGGGACCATGGAGGCCAATGAGATTCTGCTGCAGGCCTCCAAGCTGCCCCAGCAGTGCTTTGATATTCATCTCACACCAAGAGAAGAAAATGCAAAAGGGAAAAGGACTAGCACAAGCATGGAAACAGCAAACCAGGCTAAAGAAGGGAGGGAGGCAAGGAAAGAGAAAAGGTTGAGAGATGGAGGCACTGAGTAGAAATCAAAAACAGACCTTGTGTTTCACTGTTTGGTTTGTCATGGGACCCTGGCTGCACCAAATCCCACTCCTGCCATTTTGTGTGATTTTTCTCCCCTCTCTGCCTACTCCTCTCAAATGCATGCTTTTGTTTTGCCCAGCGCTCAGTCCAGGGGCAGGCAGTGGGATTCCTGCACAGTGGGGTCCTTATAACTGGGAGCCATGTCTCTTGTTCTCACCTCTTCCCCCCACTTCCTCACCTTTTCATTTTTTCCCTATTGATATCCTCTCTCGCTTTCCCTCTCTGAACGTATGGACTGGCTTTTAAGAGAGAGCCGAGTCCACATCAAAGGCTGAGACTGAGCGGGTCAATTTGTTGCTCCTTTCCCCGACTCTTCCCCCTCCACTAGCCTCAGTGGACCCTCCCTGCACCGAGGCCATTTACCCAGAATGCTCCACTGCTCAAGCAGTTCTGCCTAGCATATATATTGAGCCATGTGTTCTCTACATAGAACAGAACTCAATCACTTCTGAATTTCTCTGTAGCCACATCCTCCTAAGATTATGTAAGGCTATACAAATGCGCATATGTGATAGATAGCAACCCCTGTATCGAAAAATAGCTGTCGCACACGCTGATAAGAAAAAGCAGATGGATTGAGGAAGAAGAGAACAAAAGAAAAAAATAAATATATATAAATCCAAATCTAAGAAGAGCAGGCCTTGGCTCCAGATGTGAATCTCTCTGAATATTGATCATGGGGAAAGCTAGTCCCTCATATCCCCAGGGCTGCAGCGACTGACACACAAAGCACCTCTCTAAAGCCCATAAACCAGCTTGTACAATGATTTAGAGGGCGACAACAGCAATGTATGCCTCCCAACCCAGAACCTCCTCCTTGGCTTTTATCCTCCTGCTACTGCTCCTGCTCCTCCTTTTCGTCTTTCTCATCCAGTATGAAGAGGAAGAAATTAAAAAGGAGAGCAAATGTGTAATTAGCCACACATTTCTGAATCCTCCTTAATGTTCATTACTGAAACCAGGGGCAATTACAAGTTCAAAGGGGTTTAGGGCACCAGCAGCCTGCATAATCAGTCACAAATTAAGCACAGCTCATTTGTCACAGCACAGCATGCACACTTGTATGTGCACACAGAAACACATATGCATGCATACTGTCAGAGTTGAGTCATAGACAAGCTGACAGGCATCAATTTCCATACAGGCACAAATCTCAGCTACCCCAAGGCACTGGGTTAGGTCGCCCAATCCTCTTACGCTCTGATGCTTTGTTTTCACTAGACAACAGCAAACATCACTGACACCTTCACCTTAGCTTGCTTGACATTATACTGTATCCTACTTGCATTGATCCTCTTATAGGTGTCCTGTTTGCTCTTACAATCCCTGCCACCATCTGTCCTGTCCTGTCTCCATTTTACTTTTTTTTTTAACTCTATCTTCCTCTGTGTCTGTCTCCTCTCACCTGGCTGTGTCTCTACAACACGTGACAGTGTGCGTTTCATGTCTGTCCCGGGAGGTGTATCTCGGTTACCTCTGGGGCCGGGTCACAATGGCTAATCCTGTCTTCAGGTGGCTGTTTAGCACACTGAGAGGAGAGCTCGCAGAGCCGGAGGTGAGCTCCTGTTACAGGACTCCCTGACCAGGGGTCACCTCCGACACTGTCAGAATACACACGCAGAAACATGCACACATTTCCTGACAAACAGGCAAGAATGCTTGCATATGCATGCACCCACACACACACACACCAAAGTTTTCACACACAAACACTGTCACTCAAACACATTGAGCCTGCTTATCTATCCCAGGTGGCTCAGCCTTCATCTCTCTCCTCCCTTGTTCTTCTTTATCTGTATACTGTACTACTCCTCTTCTAGTCTTTCTCTGTCTTCTCACATTCCCAGTTCAATCAGACTCTTGTTCACATTAGGATTCCCTGATATGATCTCCATGAAGACTTGCTCTAGTGGCCATGCATTGCCTGTCCTTCCCAGCACCCTCATTGTTTAAGTTGCTCCCTCACGGGGACACAGTCAGGTCTCCAGGGAATTGAATGGAGCCCTATCATATGTGGCTCAGCGTAGTGGGAGAGAGAACTCATTTTTCACTGAGGGAACGACATCCATCTCAGCAGCCAAATGCTGACTGTTTCATTAAGTAGCCCATCCAGGCAGACAGATGTGTTCACCACACAGCCATGTTTGCCTATGCAAGAGTGTGTATTAACCCACAATCCTTTGGGGGAGATTAATAGGCTACCAGCCCCTTTCCATTGATTATCTCCATGCCATTTTCCCCTCCTTTTCTTGGCTAGATATTAAAAACTAATGAAGCCTATTGAAAACGGGAACCGCGAGGCTCTTCACGGATCATTTTAGGTTATTTGGACTCAAACAGAGAGGGATCTCTTTAAGGCACAGTTTGAGTCGAATTAAGAAAATAAATGTGGAGAGCAGTGTTGAAGAAACAGGAGGAAAAAAGAGGAGAGAGAGTAGAGAGTGTGACTGTAAAAAGATGTGTGTTTAAGAAAAGACAACTCTACTCTGACACATGGAGCAGAGACAGAGGCAGATGTTAGCAATTCCAGAGCATAGCAAAGCATTCCTAGTGTTGGAACCACATCCTAATTGCCATAATAGAGGTGGTAAGCGCTGACAGTAATGGAGTCGTGGGGATCCATCCCCAGCAACCTGAATTAGGGGCCACTTGGCAGATCCACTTCAAGATGGCCTGTGTTTTTTTGTCAAGATACCCTTGTTTTCACTGTTCTGGAGACTTTTTAAATTTAGCTTTTTGTTGTTCTGTTGCATCACCAACTTTCTCTCCGCCTGCCATGCTGTCAGCAGTAGGGGGCTCAGGGGTGGTGGATTGCATAGGGTGCAGAGTAGAAGTAGAAGGTGGTGTGAGAAATAGATGGGTCAGAGAGACCTGGGCGGAGAGTAAGCAAAGAGTTAAAAACGTCCATGTGATGGGCTCACCTCTGCACCAGGCCTGGTGAAAGGCGGCGGGGTGCTGTCGGGGAAAATGACTTCCTGAGACATTACCATCAATCACCAGACAGGTCAGGCCCCCCAATCCTGCCATCAGGATGAAGGAGAAGAGAGGGGGATGGGGAAGGAGGATTAGACTAGAGGGGACGAAAACAGAGAGGAAGACTTAAGGCTTGCTGGGGAACAGCCTATTAACAATCTCTTTTTCTTGCTGTCTGACTGTTTTATGTCTTTCTCTTCCTCTGCCTATCTGTCTCTCCATGTCTTTCTCTCTTTCTATTTTCTGGTCTTCCATAAACAGCTACCCAGGCATTCAGGAACGGCCCCTGCTGGTCAGAGTCCTCTCCTCGTCTCAATTGCATCATTAATTATTCCACAGGCAGTGGGCTAGAAGCAAATCTAAAGAGAGGAAGAGAAATAGAGAGGGAGCAAGAGTTAGATGGGGAGATGGGGGACAGCTGTCTAACACCCCCAGTTGGTCTTGCTTTCGCTCTCTTTCTCTCTCTGTCTCTTTCTCTTTCTGTAAATGAAGGATGGGAGAGGGGAGGGGCTTGGGTTACCTCAGTGAGCGGTTGTGTTACATTCCTGAGAAGGGATGGGGTTGAGGGGTGGTTCAACGAGTTGTTGAAAAGAACACAGATGCTTGTCAACAGCCTCCGAGATGGGGAGCCATCTCGCCCTGCTTTAGGCCCGCAGGTCAGTGGCCCTCTGTTGCGCCGAGATAGAGCGAGGTAGAGGAAACAGAAAGAGAGCGAGGTAGAGGGAAACAGAAAGAGAGAGAGAGAGAACCACCAAAAGCTACAACAAATCACCATACGGTACGTGTCAGTGCTTGTCTGTGGCAGAGGTCAGTCAAAAGCCTAAACAATCTCAAAATCCTTCTCTCTTTCTCGTCACCTATAAAATACTGTACGTGAGCAGTGTCTGAGTGACTGCGGATTAGCTTTCTCTAAAGCACTAGAAAAGTAGAAGGAAGAGGGAGAGAGACAGAGAAAACGGCAAGCGCTGGCAGTCATGGCAAAATGGCCCATTAGATTTAAGGAGTAAAAGTTCATCAGCTTTATTAATGGGAAGGTATATAAATGAAGTATGAATTACCTGACTTTTATGGAGTGGCGAGAGTGAAACTGGAGTGTCTTATGATATAATGTTTTAGTGAGCTCTTCTGAGCGCTCTGATGAGCAGGCTGCAGAGAGGAGGAGAGAAAGAGTGGGGAGAGAGAGAGAGAGAGAGAGAGAGTGAGACTGAAGTGTGCTGGGGTCCCCTGAGTCCAGTGGCTGGAAGGTTGCCTGATTGTTGCTAACATGCGTAGCTGATCGGGTTAGCTTGCAGACAGGGACGTTCGTAGCTTCCAGGCTTATTCTTTGCGTGTCATTAGCTAGCACAGTAAAAATTGAAAAAAGAAAAAAAAAAAGGTCAGCCACATTACTGATTTTGTCGCTCTTCTACACATGTGCATGCAATCACAAGCTACACAGCTACAGTCGAACATGCTTGCAGTTGCACATGCACAAGTACTTTTATACACAAGCGTGCATGCACTTATACAGTATATGCAAGCACATATGCAAGCACAAGGACACGCACACACCATTGCACAGACAGACAGACACACACACAAACACACATGCTCCCCACCATCCTGTAATAAGCGGTAAGCTGAGCTAGCTGATGGTCATCCTCCCATGGGGCTGCTGGGTGGCTGCCAACTTCCTGCCTGCTTTGTCAGTGGATAAAGCCCCTAACAAACGAGAGGGCTGTAGCTAGGCAGGCCAGCCAGGTCAAAGGTCACCTCTGCCCCCGGGCAGGATTGAGCCTAAGAGCACTACAAGGAGAGAGAGGGAGAGGATGGAAGAATGCACTTAAAGATTGGCTGCTATTACAGGCCTAAAAGCTATATCCATGCCTTACCACTTCTTCTCTTCTCTTCTCTCCTCTTCTCTTCTCTTCTCTTCTCTTCTCTTCTCTTCTCTTCTCTTCTCTTCTCTTCTCTTCTCTTCTCTTCTCTTCTTTTGGCGGCACTTCACAAAGGCATTTTAGCGCCCGTCACATGTCGACTCTGCTTTGAGGAACATTAAGAAAGTGAAAGATCCTGAGGGCATTTGTCAGTCCACACAGCCCCATGCAGTCAGCCGCCCCTGGGTGTTGAGCAATGACAGGAGATATCTCCTTGACTCATACACCCCTAGATGAAAGGAGAGCTCAGAAGACGTGCATTTCTGAAAGGCAAAAACGGTATTCGGCAAAAGAGAACAGACACAACAGGTAGGGATGGGGTGGTGACTGATCAGGGCTTGGCTGGCTTTGTTCCATGGAAGTCCTTGTGATCTCAGATGAATGCACCTATGGTTACCATCAGCTCTTCTCCTCTGTCTCACTGACAGGGACATGATCTGAAGTGTCTGTCTGTCATGGGCCTAAGAGCTTCTCTCACTGGCAGAGGATAGAGGAGAAGGAAGACAGTGGAGAAGAGCAGAGAAACTCTTTCTTTCCACCCCAGCTGTCCATTCAGAGGGAGAGAAAATTTGACATGGTTGACTTGAACACATTTAGCATCATTAGCAAACAGGAAGTGTCCCCTGCAGCTGTTTTTTGGTGGGGGAGGTAGAGTTCCTGCCGACAGTGTAATGGACAAATGTTACCCACCATGTTTGCCTTTGATTTTTAACCTGAAAACAAAAATTGACATTACAAATGTCCTGTGATATCTTCCAAATTGGCTTGACATTCCATAGCTGGCCCCAGGGGTTTCTTGTTTGTCCTCTGTAAGTGGTTGTGCTCTTGTTGTTGTGTCCTGAGGCTCGCTATTAGAATGTACTGGCCTTTCTCTCGAGAATGTGAAGTCTTAAAGAGGCAGAGGGAAAGACTAGAAAGAGAGAGGGAGAGAGCTAAAAGAGGTCCTGGTTGTGTATTTGAATACCTATGCTCATTAAGTTAATGCACAAAGAAAAGGAGATCCGTCAAGTGGAACTCTCAGAGGGCTTCTATTTGAGGAGCGAACACGCTTGCTTTTCTCTCCCTCAGTCTGTCCATCTCTTCACAAATTAATCTGTTTCTATTTCAATTGAAGATCAGCCCCACTTTACTTTGACTTAGGAAGTTAAACAAAGTCTAAAGAACACAATAGAGAAAAGGATAAACTTAGAGAGACCCTGTATGTTAATATTAAGTCCTTTTCCCAACAAACTTTTTCAACAGGCTCTAGGTTGTAAGTGCTCACTGTTTTGTCATTGGCCCCTTGTGTTTTCTGAGCATTTCTTTAGAGTGGCATATAAGCCTCAGTATGCCTGAATAGTGTCTAATAACCTAGACCTAAAGAAAAACAAAGGCACATTTGTCAGGAGGTAGTTATGGTAAAACTAAATTTGTACGCTGAATTTTGTTTGACAAAAACAGAATTTATTTTTAGAGGAGATAATAGGAACTGAAAAAGAAATACAACATATTTTTGGGTAAAATGATTTGGTGATAATCTTTGTGTTCCACCCTCAAAACCCATGCTAGAGGTTTTCTTAGGACAAGTCTCTTGTGTAGAAAATAATAGCTTTTTTACAATGTGTACATACGTCATTAAGCCAGTGCTGATGTTTATTCAGGGGCTTAGTTCGTTCACTATGCTCCCAATGACTTTATGACTGGCAACAGTGACAAGTGGTGTGGATATAAGGTTGTCCAATGCAGGCAAAGTGGGTGGGTCTTCTGCTTTGACAAGCCCACCAGGCCTCTAATGATCTGCTTATAGGCCCTAAAAGTCCCTCGCAAAGGCAAGAGACCAATTACCTCACAGTCCCAACAAGCAACATCATAGAGGATAAAAGAACAGGAGATTCATTTTTAGAGAAGTATAAAAAAAAAATTCTACTTGACTTGAAAATTTAAACTTATTGAAATTTAATAGGAACAAAACCCTTTGTAGGAGGCTGATCCTTTGGCTCAGCTGCAGTCATTGCAACAAGATGTTTTAAAGATTTCTTGAGAGCCAGTAGTGAGCATGGCTGTGTGTTGACATCAGGCGAGCTGGAGAGCAGAGCAGAACAGAGCTGGGTGCCCCTGAGCAGGCAGTTACCACAACAAAGCCAACAGACTGGTCTGAAAAACCAGGCCAAATTCCTGCCCTCTAGGACCTGGCTTAAAGCTTGAGCGGAAACTTTGAAAGAGGGGGACGAGATGAGAGGAGAGGAGAGGAGAAGAGGTGGAGTGAAGAGGATACGAAACGAGGCCAGACGGGTTAGCGTGTAGGGAGAAAGGGATAGCTGCTGGGGCCTATGGAGTATGGCAGGAGAAGGGGAGATCGACGGAAATGAGAGAGAGGGAGAGACTGCGAGGAGACCAGGCCCCCACTGTAAGGATGGAGGGATCGTATTCCTCCTCTTGAAAGCGGAGGGGCAGCCGTGTGGTGGAAAAAGAAGCCATGAACTCGATCTGACGATTAAATAGGCACATCTCTATGGCTGCAGGCCACAAATGAGACAAGGTCCACAACACAGCACACACACAGTTTGTGTATATAACTGTTGGCAAACTCCAATAGATCTATGGGTTGAGTTCAGTTGATCCTCGTTTGGGAGTGTTTTGCAGATTTCTTCATAGATAATGAACACCATTTTTTCCAGTTTTATTTTCCTTATTGGATAAAAGTGATACCTTATTACCATTATGCATGTAGTATTTAGAAAAACATCTCTCTCTTTTCTTTGGTCGATTCGCTAAGTCTGGAGGTGCATTGGGATTGTGTGGGAGTGATTGCTATTTAGCCTCATGGAGCTTGGTACAATCAGATGCCTACATCTTGCATATCCTCCAGGGCTCCATCCTCTCCCTCGGTTCATTCCTCGCTCCTTCCGACTCCTCTCACCCACTTTACTGTTACTGTAGCTTGGCAGGCAAGCAGGGCAGCTTCTCTACAACCTTGCACCATCTCTAGTGAACATAAATTAATGGTGTAGAGCAAACAGGCTGCTGGCTGGGGTCCAAGAGCTGGTTTCAGGAGCCCAGCCAGCGATTGTTGTGGCGGGCCATGGCAGCAACAGCAGTAGTAGTACTGATGCACTGCCAACAAACCAGCCAGCCAGCCAGCCAGTCAGAGAGGCAGACAGACAGAATGGGGGCCCTTTTGCTCTATAATAGATGCCGCAGGCCTCGCCAGTATGCCTTGTATTTACAATCATCACTGTCTTACTGTCAGAGGGCAGTTTGCTGAGAGCCCCTATACTTATTGTGCAAGCTCTGGAGTCTGGTGTGAGAGAGACAGAAGTGTTATTGGTATGTTCTGAATGCAGATCGTGTGAGGTGTAGATATGGATGTACTTTAATTTGCTGTTATCAGAAGTTGGCATGCAGTGCGTGCGGTTTGTAGGTTGGCATCATGTGAGTTCTGTTTATAAGTTGGCTGTGTGTGTGTGTTTGTGTGTGTGTGTGTGTGTGTGTGTGTGTGTGTACATCTGTGTATGTGTGTAATCAAGAGAGAGAGAAAGGGAGAGCAGCAGGGCTGAATCATTGAGTCATGTGGCATTCTTGCCTGTTTTCAGACTGTTGTCAGGAAGCAGTGTAGTTCCCAGTAAAATAAAACAAACACCCTCGACTCCCTCTCACCCCAACCCGCCCAAAAACACACAAAGAGAGGGAGTGAGAGAGCGGGATGGAGAGAAAGATAGGGCAATGGAGATAAAGTTGAGCATTGAGATAAAAATGGAGATGGATCTAATTATTTTAATATATAACTTTAGTTTACACACACTGTTCAAAAGAACTTCAACTTAACCAGTTTATTCCATTTGCAATCCTTAGTTTGGGCTCAGCAACGTATGAGAATAAACCACACATTAGTTCATAATTGATGAAATAAATCAAATTGATCTTTGAAATCACAAAGTTGCAAATAATACAAATAATTATTTTCAGTTTATACAGATACATTTGAAAAATTGATCATTTAATTGTCATAGAAATGTGAAGCTCTTCATTTTTTTAATTGGAAATTGTCAATCTATTTGATGTTTACAGACAGAAGTAATTATATATATCCTTCAATTCAAACCACAAAATCTGTCAGAAAACTGCAACTAAATAGCCAGATATTGCTCTGTGCATAGTAAACACCCATGATGGATTTTAAAACTCCAACTGGATTTATTTGTCATATCTGTTTGATCTCACAGTGATGTTGATATGCATTCAATCTCATTGTGATTTGTCAAAGAAGCCAATTGTAACATTATTAACAACGGCAACTTTATATTTAAAATGTGCCAATCTTACCACAACTCAATGCAGAATCCATATTAAAATGTCATTCCTATATTTGATTGCGTTTATTTCTGACAGTGAATATTATTATCACCCTCCAGTCACTTTGATTAAAAACAAATAAGATTCCAATCAATGCGATGAAGGCATATATGAAAGGCATACTGGTATACAATATTGCTGTAAAACTAGACACAAACTCACAATAAAGCCCATCAAATGCTCCGCAACACATAAAACATTACTATGAAATATGTTATTATATAGAATTATTCCTGTTTAGCAATTGATATTTTTTTATTAAGTCCAATACTTTAGAACAAATAAACAAACACTTTTATAGAATGAAACATGTATATGCAGATTATCTAATAACCCCATCCAAGTGACAAAGTAGCCGGAGCTAAATCACACCAATCATTATCAGCAAAACCGTTGTCTTGCCATGGCACCGGGATAAACAGCCAATGGCCTGTGATTTCCTGGGAGTCATTAGCATGGAATAGGTCTGCAAGCCACTGCAACCTTGTGACCTGGCTCTATAACTCATGTCACACACTGATGATGTCATTCATCATCAATAGGGTCGACCAGCTTCTCAGGCAGGGGCTGCAGGTTCGGTGAGTAAAGGGGAAGGGGCAGAGCGGTGGAAGCGGTGGGGGTTGAATGGTATGGAATGGCCGGGATAATGATCGGGCTGACGGCAGCAAATAGGTGTCAGGAGAGTATGAATCTGAAATATAGCAAGCTGGATGTTGAAGGAGTAGATCAGAGTCAGTGTGTGCGAAAGGTGTGGTGTGAAGTAAGAGTGGTCCAGCAGTAGATATGGTTATTGTATATGGTGAAATGCCAAGCTGGGCTCGGGGGGGGTTAAGGACCGTGCACAGCAGATGATGGAGCTACCCCAGCTTGTAATGTTAGCAACCACAGGGGCCATTACATCCAGCACTATCAGAGAGCACAGAGCACATCACACCCTGTAATTTAGCCAGCAGTCGGTCACACACACACACACACACACACACACACACACACACACACACCAACACACACATACAAACAAACAGCTTGATTCTCAATGACTGGCAGAATGTGATCCACCTGTGTATGCGCCTGTGCTTGTGTTTATGTGCTTGTGTTGCTGTTTGGCTCTGCTTTTTCAGGTCAGATTGTAGGAATTAAACAACGCATGCATCAGGATAGTGCACGCTTGTGCCATTAACAGGCCTTAGCATAATTAACAGAGCTGTTTCGATCGGAGACCAGCGCTGCCCGGACAACAAATAGATGCTGCTCATTTCTGGCTTATTTATAGACTGGCTGTTTTACATTTTGCGGTCAATCCTGTTTTAAGGATAATGGCCTTGGTGTTTGTAACTGAACATATTGAGCGGATCCAAAGCTAGTGGGGAGATTATCAATACCATCTTTGATCTTGCTCTGTGTTTGTGCTTCATCCATTAAATAACCATGTCATACTGTCTCCTGAGGGTAGAGAAGGACATCTCCAGGAAGAAACTCATCAGAACAGATTTAGCACTCTGACTTTATGAGTTTTGTTTGATATTTATTCACCAATTCATCTCACGTTTACTCTTTTCATCTCACTTTTTTTTTCTGCCCATAGGGTGATTTATTAACATATATTTTTTTACTAAGGCAATTAACATTAAGAGGTTACTCAGAGGTCTAAATAGCCGTTCTCCAATTTCATGGCCGCTGCAGCCCTGTAACCACTAGGCCCACCGTCCTGGATTACTTATCATGTCCGTGTGTGTGTGTGTGTGTATCTCGCCATTGCCACCACACACCATTTTCTGTAGCTGAGATTTCAGAGCGCCATGCTTTACGGAAAGGTTCTACAATGTAAAGTGTGGGTGGCCTGCAGTCGCACCCATAAAAAGTGCGTGTGTGTTGGGGAGGGGGGGTCAGCAAAGGCGAGAGAGAGAGAGAGTTGAGGACAGATGAGGAAAGGTTGTATACAGGCATACTGTGTGTATGTTTGTACGTGTGTGTTTGTAAATTTTCTTCTCTGTGTGTACGCTTGGCTGTGCATATGTGCAAGTATTGAGGTTGCAGGGGAGCGATCTAGTCTGACACAGGGAGGCAAGGAGTGGGGGAATGAGTGCTGGAAGGGGTATGAGCTGAGCGAAATAGGATTTCTTTTAGTGTTGTGTCTATGTGGTCAGAGTAAATCTCCTTACTCAGGGGTTTTGTGTACGAAGGGGGCTTTAACATCCCCACTCTCCTTGATGAGACATCTTTCTTGTTTGTTCAAACCATTCATTACGTGGTGGCTGCTGGACAAGCTATGCCGCTGGCCGGCGTATTTATCACCGAGCTAAAGCACGCTCTGGGTGACAGTAGGCGATTGATGACCGGGTCCAGGCCTAAGAGGCTGAGGAAGCCTTAATACAATGTAGATGACCCACTCCCATTTCCAATTTAGGCTGCTCCTCTCCTCACACCTCCACACCACATCATCTTTAGCTACATCTCAATTTGTGTTTGTGCCCCCGCATGTGTGTATATGTTTGTGTAGTGTGCGTACATAAAAAAGAGTGGGAGGGAGTGTGTGTTCTGTTTTATTTGCGAGCGTGTTTTGATTATGACCGAGGTCATAGCTAATGTGAAAACACCAAGTGTACGGGGTAGGGAAAGAGAGGCTGTACTCTTATTAAATGTTGTTTTCCAGAGCGGACACACACAAACGCACACGCACATGGGCATATAGATATGTATATGTGTTCTTTGGACATTGTGCACACTGTGTCTTCTCTTGAGCATGTTTACACACACATACACATGTGCACGCACATACACACAAACTAACCAATAGAAATTGCTCTGTCTTCCCTAGCCAAGGAAATGTCAGCACCTAGTAATCAAAATTTGTATTTCTATGCAAGCATTATCATCTTTCCTTTGTTAATGATTTTAGCATATTAAAAGGAACTGTATACAAGTACAAATCAGATTAATTCCTCTCTGTAGCCGGGACTCATTATTTGTCCAACCTCAGCCTTGTTTGTTATTAATTGAGCACATTCCTCAAACCATTTTTTCATCTCTCCTTTAATTAAGATAGACCACATTTAGACAGGCAATACTACCTGAAAGGAGACATCCCCCTCTCTGCTGATATGAAACCTCACTTACGTCAATTATTTCAACAGCAAATGAGAAAATAGTTCTTGAGCAACTGTTATCATTTCATGTTAAAATTGAATTCAATTAGCACAAGCCAGGCACACATTACCAGCTTTATGAAATTTGCTTTCTCAATAAGTGTGGAGGAGGAAAGGAGCTGAAAAAAGGGTGTAAATCGTGAGGCTAAAGGTGTTTTCCTTGAAGGGGAAGAATGTGTGTTAATGGAGCTTGAAACCATCCAAAAATAGAAGAGGATTTAAGTGTCACTTTTTAAAAGGATTTTTTTTTTGTTTTGATTTGCAGGTGTCTAGGAATATTTGTTTGTGTCTCTGTGCATTTTTGTTTGAACATGCTTGTGTGAATGTGTAACTCCATGTGCACGCATGCTCTCTCTCTACAGTGACTGAATGAAACACATAGTGTCTCATTTGTTTCGTTTGTGTGCGCCCCGACTCCTAATCTGGCCCTTAAAGACATCTGTCACCAGCGATCACTGTTGTTTTGTCATGCTTCATAGCAGGCCCAGGGGGAGCAAGGCAGCCCAAGGTCTGCCATTTATATCAGCCTATGTTCTCTAGATTGGACCTGACACAAATAGTATCATTGCAGTCCTGGTCACAGAATCACATTTTCAGGTAAAAATCTTGGCGAGGCTCTGGAGGAGATTTCACAGGATCCTGTTCTTTTAGCATCTCTGTGAAAAAGCCACCACCAGGATACATGTCAGACATTCAAGGAAAGATAAATGTATTCACTGTAAATCTGCACCCACTCATTCTGTTGCTTGGTATTATAAAAGGATTCTTAGACACCAGTATCTGCGTTAGGCCTGCTTGAAAGTCGTGTGTGCATATGTTTGGTGCGTTCATTTATATGATGTTTGCGTGTGGGCGTGGTGGGGATAGGGAAGGGGGTTATTACAGTTAACAGTTTTGACAAACTTGTTCGGCCAGCTCTGACAGGTTTTGTTGTTGTGTTCTGTGCGTGTGTGTGTGTGTGTGTGTGTTAATGTGTGGGTGGACACATGTATGTTCTGAATGTCTATACTGTGCAAGGGAGGGGCAGGGTTGGGTGGAGGTCAAAAGAAGGTTCAATCTTGGGTTACACAATACAACAACACACAGGAACGTATTGAATACATACAGTAATAAGCAACAGCCAGGAACTTGACTCAGAGCATGTGTTCCCTTCCAGCGCTTCTCTGTATGAGTGCTTACATGCGTGAATATTTATGTTAATCTGTATGTCAAAGAGGCTCATGTGTGTGTGTTTCTCTCTCTGTTTGCTCCTGCAGCACCCATACCCTTCTGAAGAGCAGAAGAAGCAGCTAGCCCAAGACACAGGCCTCACCATCTTACAAGTAAACAACTGGTGAGTCAAGATTTCCATTCGCCCTATCTCCACCACCAGCATCGCTCTGCCTTTCATTTTCAAAAGCCTTCGCCACCTTCTCCCCACCAAGTGTGAAAACCGTTTATGTACAGCACTCCCCATCGCATATAGACACAAACAGAGGTGCACGTGTAGACATACACACTGACAACCTTTGTAACATTATTATATGTAAGCTACCAGGATGTTCCGGTGTTATCGGCAAAGTGTTCTGCGGCTAAGTCAGTGGTCTTTGTGGTTTGATGCACATGTATTCAGTGGGATATATTTAAGGGAGAAAAGCAGAGATCATAAGCTACCCCTACAACCCCCACATCCACCCCACCCCTTTATCCAAAACCATACCTAGAACCGCCACTGATGCCCCCACAAAAGGCAAAACTGCCTTCCACCCCCTCCCCGTTTTGCACAAGCTATATGGTGGATTAAGGTTTGGTGGCCTGGCCAGCAGGGCCTTTGTAGATGGCTTAGCACATAACTGGGGGTGGTGGATTAAATAAAATGATCACAGAAGCAAAGAAATGATACAGGAATTACTTATCAAAATACTAGCCCAGGTTTTATCTGCAGCTTAATTTTGTTCAGTACATTCTCAGGGTGATGTTCAGATTAATTGAACTGACAGCTTCCTTTCAAATTTCCGGCAAGGTATTTGCACGGATTTCAGGTCTTACACAAACTTAATTATATGGAACCCCATTTTATCATTCTAATTCCATGTAGCGGGGGTTCTATTTACAAATGACAAGTCTGTGCCTTTTATTCACAGCTTTCCTTAATATATTTATCAAAGCGGGTTCATTTACAAAGTGCTCTATCTGTTGGGTACAGGCAGGCCGACATTAACGAAGCTTTTAGGTTTATCAGACTCGCAGCCTGACAAGCCACCCGAGGGTCAATTGATTTTTTGGTTCTGTGATACATTTTTTTCTCATTTTTCCTGGATCACAATGAGAAACATGCCTGGAGAATTAGCCTGGTTTGTCGGCCTTATCTACCAGCCCCCTCCCTCGTCCTCCCCCCTCCGTCCTGACATACTCTCTCTCTTTCCGTCTCTCTCTCTCTCACCCTTTTCTTTATTCCCTTCTAGCCAAGGGAAGTCAAGCTACTTAAATTGGCCACAGGAACCGCTGTTATCAGACTTTAATGCACCCTACAGTGTGGATAGCATTTCAATTACACCAGTAACCAAAGATTAGCCCCTGCTTGCCTGTTTCATGCCTCGTGCCACCGTTTCGGGACGCCACGCACCTTACCTACAGGAGCAGAAAATTGAGTTGCCTTGCCTGTGTCATGGTGATTAATGCAGAAATAGTCTGCAAACCTGTGAGGGGAGAGAGAGAGAGAGAAATAGACATTGACAGAGATAGATATAGGAAGAGTCGCTGCCTTCTCAGAGGCCATGAAATCCAAGCCTGGCGCTGAAATGCCTCAGATCCATTTATAAAGAGGTCTGAAAGAATCTAATGCTGGGTAACATCCTCACAAACCTTGTTTCTGCACACACACATGCACATACACATACGTGGTCATGGAGCTGTGTATTAATGTTACACCAGCCATGGTAACAAAAACACACCAGGAATCAATTTTCACAAATAAAGTCATTAGAGAGGCTTAGACTCTGCTGGTCTATCTCTGGTACATTGGGGTGTTGTCAACTCGCCTGGTGGATGCTGCCATGTTATTGGCTATTTTCCAGTGAAGGAAAGATGAGAGAGAGAGAGGACGCTGACGTTTTCTTTCACCATGTAGTGCTTAACCAGGCAGGACAGTGTGTTACGGTTAAATATTGCTTTGTTTGGGTTGTGTCTTTGCTTTTTCTCTTTGGTTTCTGGTTCCAGTGGCTGCTGAGATGGTCCACCCAGGATATGACAGAACTCTGCCATATGAAATTCCTGTTTTAAAAAAAAAACTCTTCAAATTCCTGGCTGGCCCCTTGCATTGTTCTGTAGTTCCCTTTGATGCATGGCTGCTGCCATTTTACTGGCCAAAGAAAGGGAGAGGGAGATAGAAACAGAGGGAGGGAGAGACAGAAGCAGAGGATGAGTGGGGGGAAAAGGGAGGGGATGGCCGCCGTCTTCGGTTTCCAGAGCTCTCCCTCGGGGAAAGGATGTGCTGAATCAGGGCTTTGTCCGCCGGCACAATCGCAGCCCAGCGAGGGCACAAGGGTGCTCTGTGTGATAGTCAATAGACAGTGCATCTCGCTCTCTCCCCACTTACTCCATCAAACCTCCCTGAACCATACCCTCCAACTGACACCTCCCTTTACTTTTACCTGCAGCTCACCTGTACACAGAAAACAAAACCCATAGTAGACCACTTCCAGTTGGTTGGAAACCTTTTGTCTCTGTACCACAGGAGAAACTCCACCTGGTTCTATATCTAGTCTATATCATTAGTTGGCAGTCTCACCTGTTTGTAGCTCACCCCCCATTAGCTGTCTGATGTTAATAAGGACCAAAGGAAAAGGTTAAAGTCCACAATCTTATGTAGAGCAGATGAGGAGGAGGACTTGATTATCCAGTTAATAGTATCCTCTGTGTGCATAAGTGTGTGTGTATGTGCATGTTATGCACAATATTACTAATAGGACACTATGCTCTCTCAGATGCAGAGATGTTATGTGTGTACAGTGTGTCAGGACACCATTAGTTGACCATTAGGGTGTGTGTTTGCTCTGTTTACATTTAAGACAACTGGCGTCATGCTAACAGAATCGGGGAGTGGTCTGACGTGTTATTGCATTTGTTTAAGATTGCGGGAAAAGGTGAGGGCCATGTCACACATGGCATTCTGGGATAATGAAGTAGGTGAAATGGCAGACTCAGGTGTCTATTCGCTGGAGAAACCTATACAGTTTACAGTATCTAGCCGTATATTTGCCTGCCTCAGCAGCTCCTGGTGTCCTGCTATCAGTCTGGACTAAATGGGGCCTGACCGAATCCTTTCATGTCTCAGCGTCAGACCCAGCACGATGTTCCCTCACTCATTGCCATAAACACACACACCAACTGTCCTAGCGTTATTTACCACTGCGGGCAATGCACACACACACATGCACGCAGGATTATTACATGGGACTGAGAGATGACGCCGATGACAGATGACTGAGAGAAAGAGCATCTAAAAAAAGGAAGGAAATCGTTCCCTCATTATTCCCTGATCTCACAGGCAGCCAGTTGGTCATTTCCATGGCAGAGAGAGAGAGAGAGAGAGGGAGGGAGAGAGGGAGTGAGAGGCAGAGCAAGAGCAAGTCAGAGGGCGAATATGTCAGTTCTTGGCATCTATGATGACTGACTGCTGTGCCACTGGAGCACTAATAACAATAAAGATGGCACTAAGCCACACTCTATTTTTACTTCTCTGCCTCTTCTCTATAGCCCAGGGGGAATACATGCATAGACACACACACACACACACACACACAAAGGGGAGAGGCTCTAATTAGCGGCAGAAAGGAATACAATGAGTGAGTTATTAAGACACAGGGGCGGATCACAGCCAACCTTTGCCCCTTGGCGGAGCACAGGTCACATGATAAGGGAAGGATATCCGCCAGACAACGGCGCCAAGCGGCCTGTACCCACTGAGAGATAAAATAGGCTAAATCTCTCCAGCCATTCAGGGCAGGGCATAGTGCACTTTTTGTTGTTGTTGTTTTTTCTTGAGAATCCGTCATCACCAGGAGGAAAAACTCCACCTTTAGCATAATATCTCTCAATATAAATTTACTGTATGTTTACATTAAGATTTTGTCATTTAATTTCATTGTTTTGAGACTGAGCAACAGTACAATAAGCCCTATGGTATACACATGTCTGTGTCCCGTAAATTGCCGTAAAAGACAGGTGTGCTGGTGGAATAAATAAAATTGAAAATTAAAAAAGACAGACTTTTCAAAAGTCATCGTA
This sequence comes from Coreoperca whiteheadi, assembly GCA_011952105.1. Taxonomy (NCBI): domain Eukaryota; kingdom Metazoa; phylum Chordata; class Actinopteri; order Centrarchiformes; family Sinipercidae; genus Coreoperca; species Coreoperca whiteheadi. The sequence continues at coordinate 11,905,492 of CM022480.1, read as the reverse complement.
CTCGTAGAATCCAGATTCTCCTCCCAGATTGTATCCTGCTGTAGCACATCATGCAGATAAACTGAGTTTAGCTAGCTCTGCACTGCTCTGTACCTCTTTTCACAGCATGTTCCCCATTCCCAGTCAGGTCCTCGTTTTTCCTCTCTCCCTCCCTTCTGTGGATCCCTCCAGACTTCTCAGAGTTTAACTTACCCAACAGAGGTAGAAGCCGTACTGCAGGTTCATATGCAAAATATTAAAGGTCAAGCACATGTATTTGTAGTATCTGAGAGCAAGAAAGAGAAAAACCAAAGCCAAATTTGTTCCTCCACTTAGCAAAGCATTTTCCACCCCCCTTCCTCAGGCCAATGAGAAACTTAGGAACACTGGCTTTTATGATTTTTTTATGCTTTTTTATGATCCTCTGGTTTGGCGGGCGAGCCCATTATGAAATGCAAAATAATAACTAATATTTTCCAAATGTAACATAAAGCTATGAAACTGCCCCAGCCGCCTCTGTTTTTTTCCACATTCTTTATAAGTATTTAAGTCTTATGAATCTCACACAGAGGCTTTTGAGGTCCTTTTCCCCTCTCCTTATACTCTTCTCTATATCATTGCTTTTTCCTTACTTTTCTGTTGCTTCATTTCTTCCACATTGGTGGGCTAGTTGACTGAAGTTGCTGGTTATCTGTCTAACTTTGACCCAGATGGAAATGTCAGGCCTTTTTTTGGCTGCAACCAGGGACTCCCAGCAGTGGCCATCCTGGCCCCTGGCTTTCTATATTTACAGCTGGAGTGTGGAGAGGTTGCGGCTGTTTGTGTGTTTGTGTGTGTATCTCTCTGGTGTGTAAGTGTGTGTGCAAGCATGAGTGTATATGTGAGTCTGACTGAGAGACTATCGGGGCGCTGCCAACACAGGCATCATGATCCCTCTCATTTAGGGACCGCTAATTGGCAGTTAATTAGCAGAATTGACTCTGTTGTCAGATCCCAAGTGCCAGCCCCCCTACCAACACCCCCTACCCGCTAAGTTCATTCGATCTGGCTGCTTTCTTGATGCTGTAATAATAATCCCATTTTATCTGTTTTGGAGGGAGAAACACATTTGGAAAAACATATTTTCATTATTGGCAGAGTAAAATAGAACAGACTCCTTGTTGTAGTAGGTTTCATTTTGTTTTTCATTTTGTTCAGCCGTTGTTACAGATCCAAATATCTGTTCACGGTGCAATCTTGACACATGCTGTACTCACAGGATAAGCAATGGGAGTCTTGAATAGCTAATGTTAATGTGCCACTGCGTTTATGTGTGCACTCACAGTATATGTGTTGTGTGTGAGTACATGAGCACATGCCACTGTCGAAACACTCAGTGTGATTAACAGGTCCAACTCCCACTTTATCAGGCACTGGGGGCACATTGGGTCATAGCATGGCATGGACACCCACCGTGGCAACGGAGCAGCCCAGTGCCCACCTCTGTGTGGGTCTGGAGTTATGAAAAACAGGTGGTGCTTTAATAAAATTGGCAGTATCGGGCAATCATGCACAAAAAACTGAATGCGTTTTTACTTGTTTTCCCATTACATGCTCAAGACTCTCCAAGGCTGTGGAATTCTCCCAGAAAAGACGGCATGCAAGGAGAACGAAGCCAGACGAGGCAAGATAGAGAGGCAAAGAGCTGAAAGAGGCATTACAGAGAAAGCATTAGAGAGAGATGGGAGGAGGGAGGTCTTTGTACTTCTCTTCTCCTTTTGGCTCTTTTATTCCTCAACGGCTTGGTTTTATTGGTGGGTCGTTTAATAACAAGGGCTCTGCGTTTGAAATGAAGTCGAGCTGCGTTTGCGTGGGCGAGTCTCCTTTTTTATTTTAAGATGGTAATTTCTGTACAAGGGGTGAGAACTGGAGAGAGATTGAGAGAGAGAACGAGGTAGAGAATACACGAGAGGGAGAGAGGAGAAAGAGAGAGAGACTTTGAGGGAGAGGAAGAGGGTGAGAGTGTGGGAGAGGGAGAATTCAAGGAGAATACAAGGGAGGAAAGTAGGTTAATTTATTTCATTTGCAGGAAGAGAAATAACTTAAAACGAAAAAAAAGGTCGGTGATAGTGAGAAAGTGTAGGATGCTGTTTTCATGAACAAGCAGCTTAATGCACACGGGCAGCCACAGTAAGCCTGCCAGAATCTCCCTGTGCCTGAGGCCATCTGTGAGCAGAATAGCAATTTTATTACTTTGTCATTAAACCAATTTCACAGCAGTATTGTTTGTTAATGAGCAGCCGCAAACGAGCGAAGATGTCACATACTAGAATAGCAGCAAGATTTGTGACCCCAGTTCTCCTCTGTCTCATTCTGCCAACCTGTACCTCATTCTTATTGTTCTTCTCTTTATGCCAGCGTCTTCTTCCTTAACATCCTTACCATCATCCTTACTCTCTCCCTGCCATCCTCCCATCTTGCTCATCCCTCCCTTCCTCACCCTGTTATAGGGGTCCCTGGCTCATAAAAGGGGAAACTGCTGAGAGATAAAATGCAAAGTCTATACAGTCAAGTCTCTGTTTATGAGCTTCCATTTGCCTTTAAAGCTCATTGGGATCGAATGGTTTCTCCATGGGCTTTCAGGGTGTGCAGCTGGAAAGCCTGGGATGTTGGACTGTTATTAAGCTCTAAAGCCTAACATGGGTGCCAACGGGAAGTGCCAACAGAGGGACTAGGCATCTGAATAGGTGCATAAGTCCTTTGGATTGTATGCTAGATGATGTCATGCATTTTTTGTGATTTTTTTTCAAAGTTGTTTAGACTTCCAGGCTTGATCATTTGTTTTTTTTAATGAATTTGATTAGTGCTGTAGTTGTGCATTTAAAGAAAAATTTAACTTCAGGTCAGTCTGGTAGTTGTTTGGAATGATTTCTTTTCCCAAAGAAAGCCATGTGCTTCAGCTGCTATGGTGCTATATGTGTCTTTATGGCTAGTTACTCTGTTTATGTTTTTACTCTGGAGGTCAGTTGGCAGAGATTCTTGGTCTTTTTGTGGCTTATGACCGAGTGAGAGGCAGGAGGACAGACAGAGAAAGAGAGAGAGAGAGAGAGAGAGAGAGAGAGATATTTAAACTGAGGCCCCAGAGGATCAGACAACCTGACCGAGTAGATTTGGAATAATTAGTTTTATCTGCTGAGGGAGATAGCCAGAGGAGCTGTGCATTAGCCACAGGGTGCTGCTTTGTGTGTCTTGGTGGTGATGTATTTCAGGCAGGTGAATTTTGTGTATGTGTTTGGGTGGATGGTGAATGGTGTATATGTATGGAAGGAGGGGTTAGGGTGTGGGGGACTTAAAAGGATAAAAGTGACCAGGTGTAACAGAATGGCCTTGAGGGTGTGTGTGTGTGTGTGTGTGTGTGTGTGTGTGTGTGTGTGTGTGTGTGTGTGTATGTGTGTGTGTGTGTGTGTGTGTGTGTGTGTGTGTGTGTATGTATGTACTGGAGCCGGAGAGGACAGGAGCTCCTTCTTTGGCTGAGCGCTTTAAACTCTGTGAACCTCAAGGTATTTTCTCTCTGTCCAGACATGCTCGTTCTCTCACTCTTTCTCTCTGTTTCTCTCCACCTCCCTCTTTCACACTTTGCATTCCCTCTATCCCTGCGTTTGGATATACAGCATCTAAATAAGCATGCTCTTCTGTCTTTGCTTTGTTTGTGCGGTGTCACATTCAAAATAACCTCCGTTGACCTCTCTCCCCATCCTTTAAGATACAGTGAGTGTTGGATATGAGCGGGAGAAAGGGTTGTAATCACATTCTTAACAATGCTCCAATGTATTATTCTCACCTGTTGTGAGTGTGTGTTTGTGTGTATTTTCTGAAGATGTGATTCATGGCCCTGTGCCCTCTGTGGCGCTGAGGTGCAGGCCAATAAGCCCATCATGGAAGACCCTATAAATCAATATAGCCCTTTGTTTGTTTAAGTCATGCTCTGCCCCAGTTCAGGCCTGTTATGGATGAGATATCAGTGGAGTCGGTGCCAACCAGAAAAGGGGAGGGGAAAGGCGGGAGGGAGATAGTCACAGGGCCTCTCAACAAAAACAATCCAATCTTAATTGGAACGTGGCCCAAAATCTTGGAGATATCAAACCCGGTAATTTGCAATTTGGGAGAGGTGAGACGTAAACGGTGCAGCTTGCTGTTTCTCTCCACACACACACAAACACACTTATATGCATGTACTTTGATGAAGTTATCAGAGGTAGCTGGAGGAATTAACCACTATTAGCCAACACTATTACATGCATAACAAGATGCAGAGATACAGAGGACAAGCTGGAGAAAGGCAGGGGGAAACAATGAGGAGTATATTACCCTAATCTAGGGTTTCTCTCATCCCAGCCTTATGAATATTTATTCCTCCCATTACCGGCGATGATGTTTCAATTGGGAGACTCTGAGCATTTCCAGCGAGGAGGTAAAGCGGTGGGAATGTCTTTTCCCTAGTGGGGGTGAAGGGCGTCTGCCTGTAGCCCCGCCAATACATTTCTGCTTTATCATCTTCTTGTTATATTGTATGGTAGACTTTCTTTAGCTTTCTTTTTTCTGAGGTGAAGAAAGTCTCCAAAATGATATATCTGCCATTTGATAAAAAGGTTTTCTGAAATAATTTCAGATATCAATGTAAAACCCATCTCTGTTTAGGGATATTTTAATATTACCCTAAAAAATATAACATTTTTGAAAATAGGGTCAGCTTTACTTTGGTTTTATCACTAGACCCTTCTCAGGAAGTATCACTCATGACAGTTCACAGACTTAGATTTAAGGACCATATTCTGCAGTGTCGGCTGAATTGGATATGGCTTTTGTGAGACACAGAGATTGTTGTATGTGTTTCTGCCTGTCACATTTGAAGGAGGCCAGTCAGAGCTGTACAGTCAGTGGTAGAGCTGATCTAAGAGGCAGAGGGCTAGCTTCAGGCCACCAGGCACATCAGAGTCCCTGTGGTCCGCTCCACAGTGTCAGTGCTGCTTCTGCCAGCAGTCCCCTCCACAAACAACAGCTATTTATATCACTAGCCTGCTGCTGGGCTTTTTAGCCCTAAACTCTGGTTCTGACCATGCCTGCACATGTGTGTTTGTGTGGCTGTGTTCACAGTTATGTATGTCAAAGCGATTATGTGCAATTGAAACTGCGATTAATTATTCAATAGGGAAGTCAGAGGCAAGCTGACAACATTTGACCGATGACTCTCGTGGTCACTAATATGTGCTAGACGCAAACACACTTACTTGGACACATCATGGAAACGTGCTTGGTGGAAACACTCACTCACACGCCAGAGACACAATGATGAGAAGATGATGACATCTCAGTGGGAGGGAGAATCCCTTTCCAAACACACACACACACACACACACACACACTGTGTCCTGTACTCCCCAGTAGTGTGGCTCTTAAAGACTCCGAGTGGCACCTAATCCCAGGCATTAGAGAATCTCCACAGTCTATCCACTAGGTTTAGGTGTCCCTTTTTAATTGCTCAAACTGCTGTGCATTTTTACTGCCCTAAATTCATGGTTAATAGTACAGCAGTGTGAGAAGAAAAAAGTAAGTGGCAAGAAGCGAGAGAGCATGTGCATGTGTATATATATTTGGGGGTGGGGTGGTAAAATGGGGGCACCTTCCCTGTGCAACCTCCCATTGGCACTGCTTTCTGACTTGTGCTAATGGATTTGAGATTCAGAAGCGTTAAGTTAATGTCTGTAAGTGTGTGTACATGTACGGCACATGCATGCTCACAAGGGTACCCAAGTATGCATGTGTGTTGCGTAAGGACGTAACTGTCGAAGCCCCTCTTGGCAGGCCCCCTCTTCTTCTCTTTGAGCTGAACCCATTATAGTCTTATAAAGGAGGGAGAAGAAGAGACGTTTGATATGAAGCAAAGGAAATAGATTGGCCTTATTTCCTTCCTGGCTGCTGCAACGCAGACACTTGTGTTGCCTAGACGATGCAGGCAATTGACACTCAATTTTGTTTGAAATATCACGCCTCTATCATGTCATTATCAGCTTCCCCTGGTAATCCACAAAGCCGCCCTGTTTGATATCTGACAATAAGGGGGAGTCACAGAGTCGCGGAATCTCTCACTCGATTACCAGGCAGAGCGGGGAAAAAATGGTTGAGAATGAAAGGGAGCAGAAGACGATAGAGCAAGAGACAAAGAGAGGGTGAAGGAAATAGAGATGGAAAGATAGTGCAGGAGGGAGAAACAGAGGCTAAAAAAGTCACACATTTGTATGATAGCAGTGAGAAGCGGATGGAAACGGAGATTATACCTGCTCTCCCAGCAGAAACATACAACGGAACCCAACAGGCCTGGCACTGTGGGGGAATCCGAAATCTGGGCAATAGGGGTGGCACTCTTCACAACTTAGAAAATAGGGCGATCTTGTAAGCACACTGACTTATCTCAGGAGGGCTGATGGGTAGGCCAGGGTAATGATAGTGTGGGATTCATTCTTTTTTTTCTAGTCTCCCCCTCTCTCCTCTGTGTGTGTCTGAGTATCTGTGTGTGCGCGCCAGCCTGCCAGCATGTCTCTGTTCTATTTCTTGCTGGCCCTGCATGAAAGCAGAAAGCCCTCACCCATCCAAAAGGTGAGAAGCTGGCTTATGAGGAATGAGTGTTACCTTCCAGCGCTGACGACCCCTGTCATGCGCTATGTGCTGGAACCTTTGACGGGGGCTAATATTGACATATGTTTGGTGTTTTCAGATGCTCTTCAAACAACGGAAAACACAGCTGTTGGTCCCTCAGCTCCTGGGCAGGCAGACAATGCCTTTTGTGCACCTATGTACGTTAATAAGGTGTTTTCTTAAGGGAGGGAGTGCAAGAGTAAGAGAATAGAGGCCTTGCTAACAAGGGAGATGTGGATCAACTCTTTGCTTAATCCCCCTGTCTGGTGGTGATATTCAAAAATAACAGCGTTAGTAAAAACATTCCAGGGCGGAGGTGCCAGCCTCTGAGGAAAGGGAGGTTAATGACGGGAAATATTAGGGGACTGTCTGGGAGAGAGAAAGAAGAGATGATTCCACCCTCCCTCCTAACATCAGAAAACTGGTAGAGCTAGGGCAGGTTAGCCATGCTGGGTTGCTACAATAAGGTCTCTTTCATACAGGTGTGTTGACGCCTGGGGCAGGCTTGGCCTCGGTCCATTCCATTCACCCTGGCTGATTTGAACAATAACTATCATATCTCTTAAAAGAGAAGGGAGGGTGAAGCGTCAAGAAGGAGATGCCTGAGAGCTGTGTCGGGGCCAAGAAAAACCCCCGCTGCCGTTGTCAGAGCTTGTTGATGTTGTAGTGAGGGAAAAACTGGCAAGTTTTTTTTTTTTTCTTTTACCCCCCCACCCTCTATAACCCCCACATTTTTTCCTCTTCTCCTTTCTCTTCCTCCACTTCTGCACGGATTCAGTGTTTTTGTGCCGTAGGACAGAGTGTGGTGAGGAGACTGCGGAACAAAGTGCTGCTGTGTGGAGCAGCAGCTGCTACTTGCCGGATCAAAGGGGCAACAAGCGTGGTCTTCCTGGCCCAACGCTGCTCTGGAGGTGTTTGACGGACAGTCAGCAGCTGGGGCCGCACAGCCCGCCATGTAGGGGTCAGGCTGCTGGACTGCAAGGCCCAGGGGTGACATGCCCTCACTGGACAGCGGGAAGAGGGGAGAAGGTGTTAGATGGGAGGGTAAATAGAGGGAGAGATGTCTATGTTTGTTTCCTTTTGTTGTTTGTCTTGCTGTTGTAGTTTAGAGAGTTACTTCTGGGAATATTACTGTATATTTCTATCATTAAAATTGTGTCGGACTGTATGATATTTACTCTGCCGTGATGAGCCAGTGAGACCTTACTTATTCATCGTAATGCATAGACAGTAGTTGAAGCCTTATTTTAAGGGTAAAATCATCACTAGAATAGCATTGCACTCCACACTGCAGTATTCCACCTCTTTGGTGCTGACAGAAAATCAGAGCGCGAGAAGAGAGACCGACAGAGAGCGAGCATGCCGCAGTGCTATTGATTTATTTTAATTAGCTGCTCATTAAATCGTGTCAGTTTGCAACACAAATATATAATTCTTTGTCTGATTTTCCACTCAAGTCTTAATGACTTGTACTCCCCGGGTTTCAGAGAGGAATGACTTCTAGACTGACAGAGCAGTGCAAATGTTACTCATATAGGGCTGAGGGGGGGATGCCACAAAAGGGCAATGAGTGGAGTAATAAAAAGGGAAAGAAAAACAGGTCAGTGAAAGTCCATGGAGGAGAGGTGAAACAGTCCCCCTTTGAGAGGCAGACAAAAGAGTGTGGAGGGGGGTATGGCGGAGGCACTGTGGATGAGAGAAAGAGGGAGAGAGAGACAGAGGTAAAACTATGTAAACACAGTGGCTGCCCTAAACGTGGGCCCTCTCTGACGTTCCTAAAAAAAAAAGTGCCTGCCTCGGTCCGCTTCACATCTGCACTAAATCAAACACGGGGGTGAGGTAATGTTCGCCCGGCCCGGTCTCTTGACTCCTGCTTTAACTTAAAGAAGGGATAAATAAAAAGGGAAACTCTGTCAGTGATAGGATGAGCTTGAGGAAGCTTCCTTGTTCCTAACCTCTCTCTTTGTCCTGTATCGCCATCCTGGAGGAGTGGAGCCTGTGAGAAGCTCCTTTGTGATAGTTTATGATATTGTACGCCGATACTGCAGGTTCAGTCTGGTGGCAAGCTATGTATAAACTGTTACAGGGGGCCTGTTAGGACCATGTGAGCTGATTCAATCAGTGTTGTTGACACTACAGTAGATCAGTGTTGGAGGTTCAGTAGCCCCAGACTGCCCCACTGTCTGACTGGACCATAATTAGTGTTTGCTTATACTAAACACACCCTCCTCATGGGGTTAATTTGCATGCACTTCCTGGTCAAAGGACACTGTGAGTGTTTTACTCCTTTCTGCCTGTGTTTCTTTTTGTAGGGGGAGAGAATCAAACTAAAGCCTTCCTCCTTTGATTCCATTGAGTTGTGACTCAATCGCTTGGAGGTTTGGAATCTTTATTTTTGTCTGAAGCAAAAGTATGGAAGCAATGAGCTTTAATAGGAACCAGAGGATAGTCATGTTTGCAAGCAGTGATCAGGGATTGAGTTCAGCACGTTCTTGTTCAGATTGTGTTGCACCTAATCTTCCTCCAAAGACAAACAGGGGCCCAGGCATTTGACGGACAAATGGAAACTTGCCCCCCTGTCCCTGGCATATGAGCTCTAAAAATGGGTATTTGCAGGTCAGCCATGAAGGCAATAAACTGTCAACGATTTCTGTGTCACATTTTCAAAGCTGCCTCCTCTCTTTGCACTACAGGGATACATTTGGAGCAGTCCGGCGCTCATTTCTTGAAGAAGACTTGTTTAGTATTTCTCTGTTTCTGTCTCCTGTCTCACTCTGGCTTTGGCTCGGTTTCTTTCTTTCATCACAAACTCGTCAAACGAGTGACCCTACTCCTGATTGGCTGGGTTCCCTCCGATCTCCACAGCAATTGGCCAGCCAAGCAGCGATGTTCTCTCTCTCTCTAGTCTCCCTCCCTCACTCTCTCTCTCTCTCTCTCTCTCTCTCTCTCTCTCTCTCTGTTGGCTGTGCTCCAGGGTAGGGTGGTTTGGCATGACAATTTCTCAGGGAAGGAATGCTGACAACAGGAGCGAGTTACCAGGTGTGGCTGCAAGTCAGTTAACCAGAAACAAGGCCTTTCTGACAGATTGAGATGAGGAAGCGAGAAAAAAAAGAAGAAGAAATACAAGCACTGAGTTTGCTGTAATTTAATCTCCAAACTTCCAATAACCTTCCATAGTATTTGTCAACTTATAAGGTTGTTTCTTTTATGATGATGATGATGCAGTTGGTTTGTTGTATTAAAGGGAAGTCTCATGAAGTTAAAGGACTGTACTTCATAAAATAGATGCACATAGTATGTTTTACAATTATGTAAGTTCCCTATTAGACCTAAGTCTCCTCTTCTGTCTCTGACCACTCCTTACCCTCAATCCCCCCACACTCACACTCACACTCTCACAGCATAACATTGTATGCTAGCCAGGGTATTTAACACCTAAGCAGACACTCTTTGACTGTCTGAAGCCCCCCCAATTGGGAACAGATATTAGTAACCAGGGTTGCCTTGTTGATCCAGCCTAGCGGAGACCCTGTGTCAAGTGGACTCCTGCTGCCCTGGCTCCATCATTTAGATCTGTCTGTTATTTTCCTCTGTGACCTGCACAGTCACAATACTCGGAGCACTAGTAAACTTAGCACTCTATATCGTTATGGAGCAGGCTTCTGTCTTCCAGTGGAGATACATATTGTATCTGCATATACATGTTTGTATACATGTGTCACTCACGCCATTTCAGGGTATGTCAGCGGGGAGTGCTACTGTAGGCCAATTGGCAGTAGTGTGTGAAGAATGCGCTGACATGCACATACACACATATTGACTGACAAGTGCATACATATTCACATGCGCGCTCCAAAGCATTCTTAGCACTGCAAGAGCAGTTTTTGACTTGCAACTTGAAAATGTGTTTAAGGCTTATTGGCTTAAAGAAACCAGTTGCCCACATTAAACAGCAGTGGGCCAGTGCCCCCTCCAGCCTGCTTTCTCCTGGGGTAATGTACACATTCTGAGCTGTATCCCAAGAAATGACCTCCACATGACCCCCTAACCTTGCCTTTAATTATTTGTTTGAAGACAGCATGGAGTTCCCATGCTGTGAGGTACTGTGTACTGTGTGTGCATGTGTGTGTGTGTGTTGGTGTTTCTGGGCTCTAACATTGAGCAGAGCCAGGCCATAATAAGCTAGACCACCAGATGTAGATAATAAAACATGGGCTTTGGGGCTGGAGGTTTTTTAGCTAGTGTCCCCTGTGAGCCTCCTGTGTTCTGGTTAGCCTACAGACACACTGGCAGTGGTTGTGGTCATGTCCATGGTGTCGATGTGTGGATTTACAACGCGCACGTATGTTTTAGCGAGTGGTTGGGAATTCTGAGTCCCTGTGGTCAACCTCTGTGTCTCTCTCAGGGCCTTGGTTCCTCATATCCATCCATCTATCCGTCCATCCCAGTTGACTGGCCTTCATCTCTGGAGGATTCCTGGTTGTGTTGTTCTAAGCACACACCATTAGCAACTCACGGGTCGAGGGAAAACAGTGTTATCAGGCCTGGCTCTGATAATCTCAATTGGCTTTACTCAACCTGATAAAAGGTGCTCTAAGGCCACGAGAGGGGCCCTTGGTCAACCCCCACTCCCTCCAAAGCACCGCATCGCCTCCTGGTTACTGTGGCAACTTGTTTAGCATACAAAAACAGAGCCTTTTTGTGTGTGTGTGTGTGTGTGTGGGTGAATGTGTGATATGGTGATGGTTGGCCAATAGGGAATGTTGACAAGAAGCAGGTCCATCTCAGAAGCAGTTTGTAGGGAAAATATTTGAATATCCATATGTTTGTGTACACGACAATGAGCTGCTTTCATACTCAACAAAAATTACCATTTCAATGAGAGCTAACACTCTGATAAGCATTGTCCTGTATGCTTTATGTCATACATTGCCTGTAAGAGGTCAGAAAACACGAGAGGAAGAACACTGTTTTTAAAGGAACATTTAGAAAAATAAACAAATTTGAAAACGGCACTTTGATCATACAGCACACTCTCTAGTGCATAGAGTTTTTCCTCTGTAGTCACCGGAAACCGTTTGGGCAAATTTAGCACCTGGGAAGAACATTCCTAATATTATGTGTTTATGGTTATGTCCCAGAATAGGTAAGAACACACGTGGTTGTGATTTTGAGCCCCTTGGTGCATCTAGAAATGGAGAAATCAGGACATATATTTAGTCAGGCCTTGCACTGTGAGCTTAAAGGGGAGTATGTTACCAGGAATGTCTTACTGTTTACTTGCTCAGCTGGTTTTTATGCTGGAAGCGTCTTTCTCTCTAAAGCACCGCAGGCCTTTCTGACAGCAAAGCTATCTAAGAATGCTTTGTCCCCTTTGTTCTATCAAAACATACTTTCAAAGTTAATTAAACTTAATCCTCATTCCTCGCTTAAATCACAAATTATGCATTACAATCATATAATTTCCAATCCAGTTCTCTCGTTCGCACACCCCACCTCCCTTCCTCCTCGCTCATTCTCTCTTATTCTCAGATGGATGTGTTTCATCTTTTTCTCTCAGGGGCCTGCGGCACCCCCGCGTACCTGCACTCTGGATGCCCCCTGGCAAATGAGCGCAGCGTCTCTCTTTTCCCAACCGTGCATTTTGTACGTTTAACCATGTCACTTTGAGCCGGGCAGATTACAGGCGTTTAAGTTCATTGGAGAAGGTAAGGGCAGGTATCAGGGCTTCATGGGGGATTAGGAGCCCAAATTGGTTCCAGCTCTCCCTTCCTTCTAATGACCTGTTCTTTAGCCGTACTGATGGTGCCATGGCCTGTACGTTAGAAGAGGGCGGTGGGGCCTTTTTTTTTCTCTCCTCTGCTTTTTTGGAACTAGCAAAGGACTCCATGCTGGACAGCTCCAACATGATTTGAAACCCCTCTTTAATATCAACCACATGGTGGTACCTGTAGTGCTAAGTCCACGCTATGTTTTTAGTATGTGAAAGTGAATGGGCGAAAGACAGAGAGAGAAAAGGGGGTAAAAGAGGAAGAAAGAGAGAAAAGTGGAGAGTTTGCTTGGCCTGAGTGGCCAGCTTGCTTTTGACACAGCCCAAGGCATCTCATTCCAAGTTTAAAAGGTTGCCCCTGGCTGGCAGTCACCTCCAGATGACCTCCGGCTCTACACTGGAAAAGCCACAGGAGCAAGGCCGGCTGGGGAGGCTTTGTGGAGCTGCACTTATTCGCTGCTGTGGTGGTGATAAAACTTCAGACAGCCTAATTGATGGGCTCGCTGACATAACAATACCTTGTGAAAGCACGGAGTGGCCCATGCCTGGTCCTCATTTCTAGACAGCTGGAAGGGGAGCAGAACCCCCTACAATGCAGCCAGAGTGGGGGTCCCACAGAGGGGAAGGGTGGAGGTGGGGGTGGAATGGTGGGGAGTAATGAAAGGAACCATTTGTACCCTGCACTTTGCTAACTTAAAGCTGACTTTAAAATTCCAAAGTGTGATAACACTCCAGGAGCAACATTGTTTTGGAGAAGGAACTGTAGACAGGATACTGTACACTACGTATAAAGTTGGCGTGTGCTGTGTGCAACTGGCTACAGGAGCGACTAAGAAAGACAGAGGGAGCGACGGATGTGCCATGATAAGGGTTCTTCTGTGCCCAAGCTGCACTTAATACTTGAGGAATGTCTCCCTGGTGCCCATAGCAACCAAACGTAATCAAAAGCTTTATTAAAAGAGGGGGGAATAGATCATAAGGAACATTAAAAGTATCCCTCACTGGGTTCCCAAGTCAGCGCACAATTGCCCTTTTGTTTGTTGCTGTTTTGTTGTGAGCGCCTCTCTCAAGGACTCGGTGGCTAATGTTGCCATTAAGTCATGCAAAACTGTTTTGTCTTTGTGGTGGCTTGTGATGAATCTTTCTGTGTGTGAATGCAGGATGATTTAACGTTTGTTTTTCTCCTCTCTGTTTTTTTTCTTCTCTCTGCCAGGTTCATTAACGCCAGAAGAAGAATAGTACAGCCCATGATTGACCAGTCAAAACGAAAAAAAAAAAAAAAAAAAAAAAAAGAACAACCCAGCTGACGTACAGCAGAGTGCTGCCTCTCTCTCTGTCTTTCCCCAGCATGAAGACACCCTTCCCAAATCCTTTACTGGCATGTACACCATGCCTGGAGCCCAGATTTTTTAAAGGAGCACCCTACATCTGCTCTCCCCCCCACCAAACGAAATCCCTTATACTCCCTCCTCTTCCTCTCTCTCCCTTCACCCCATTTTCCATTTTCTCTGAGATGTGTTCAGCAATGGTGCAGGCCTTTTGCTGATTGACTCTAATTGGAGATTTCCCAGTCTAAGTGGAGAGAGAGGTGTATTAGCACTCTCTCTGTGAATTACTAATTGGACACAAGAGGAGCGCCAGAAACGCTAGCAGCATTTTATGAGTTATCTCCTTTTCTAGGCTGTTTTGTTTTTAATTTTTTTCCAGTCCAGGGTTAGGGGGGTTCCCCTCACTTTTTCTGCTGCGTTTTTATTTTATTCCCTGAAGAATCACTGTTTTGAATTTTGATCTTAAGTATTCATTCAGCAAATTTCAAATAGACCGCTGCACAGCTGCTTAATCAAATTTTCAGTTTAACAGTATCAATTAATGTATTTTCAGTCATGAAAACTGCCCTTAGGAGGGAGAATGGGTTTTATGTGGTGCCTTGATTCAATCAGATCGGATGTTTTGATTTAACGGATTTCCATTTCTTTAAAACAGATTATGGAAAGCTTCATATTGTTAATTGATACAACATTTATTTTCCATATCTTTTGTGGTCAGATTACAAAAAGCGCAATCTGAGTAGTAAACACGCCACTGTGTGATCCTGTGGAATGATTCAGTCACCCTAAGCTTTGTTGACTATGGCATTACCAAAAAGAAGCCATGTAATTTGTCTCAGGGAGTGAAAAGCTGTTTTTGTTGATTAGCAAACTCACCGTCTTAAAAAGGTCCCTACACACAGAGGTGGAGGCTGTTCAAACGAACGTGAGCCATGAATAAAATGAGATGCACTTAAAACTGTGGATAACTCTTTCTACAATTACTGCGCTTTTGTGTGGAATATTTGTCAGCATGCAATCTCTACAAAAACAGCATGACTAACAGCTCCCCCTAATCTTTAGGAATTACAGATTATCCAAGATAATACGGTTATAGCCCTAGAATACACTGTTTTCTACAGTCTCCAAAGAGCATTAGTTCATTAGGGCTAATAATAGACAAAGCAAGATACAACTGAGCAAACTGATTGCTACTGTATCTTCTGTATCAGGTAATTATTCATTATGTTGAATGATTTGGCAGCTTTTATTTATTTTATTTTTTTTACATGTTTAGAATTATATTATATTTATATTAATTATATTTAAGATTAGAAATATATATGCTGTGTATGTGACTACTGGTTTTAAAACTGATAGGGGGAATTGCCTGCCACGGCAGAAATTCTTCTCATCCTGTCAAACTGCATGTTTTCTGCTCTCCGTTAGAGAACAATGTATCTCCTTTGAGTGTGGTTTTGAATGACACTGGCTGTGTGCGTGCGTGCGCAAGTGTGTGCGTGCTTGCATGCATGAGGACCTACTGTATGCGTGTTTGCATGCCACGCGTCAGTCAATGCGGTCCACAAACATGAGCACAATGTCTTACAGTATGTTTGGGCTGAAGCTGGGACAATTGCTGATTGTCTGGTGTGTTTTCTCTTCTTCTTCCCCCTCCCTTTTTCATGTCCACGTTTTGACTACAATCAGGTTTTCTTCTTGATCCTTCAGTGAGCCAAGGAGCAGCATACAGTCCAGAGGGCCAGCCAATGGGCAGCTTCGTGCTGGATGGTCAGCAACACATGGGGATCCGACCAGCTGGTAAGTCTGTCCACCTCTCTTCCTTCGTCCCTCCGTCATGCCTGCTTTACCAGACATCAGTTTCACCCTCAGTTATCACAGAGCTGATCAACACTGATCCTCTTGTCTGTAGCATGAGATTTAGTGACCTCTGCCCGAAGCAGTTCCCCAAGTCAGTCACGTAAACGTAATACTAACAAGTGCTACACAACCACAATAACACTCCTCTTTAAAAGTCCCTTCACCATTCCCCAGACTGTCTTCTGTCTGTCTTGCTTGTTTTTTTCCTCTCTAATCTAACACATCTGGGAAAGTCCCTTACACATGACAAAGGGATTTGTGGGATGCAATGGAAAATAAAAATGCTTATGCCACTTTTTTTTTTTTTACATCTTTCACTTCCCCCCCCTTATCATTTTTCATCTAAAGCTTACTGACCTCATCCTCTCTATCAGTGGGTCTCCTCTGACCTCTGTGATTCAAACTCCTGCTGACCCTTTTCTGGCGTTTATCTCTTCTTTCTAGGGCCTATGAGTGGAATGGGGATGAATATGGGCATGGATGGGCAATGGCACTACATGTAACCTCCATCTTGTAAAGCAAAACGCAAAGAAAAAGGGGGAAGTAAGTACTGGGCTCTTTTCCTTGTTTTTTTTACACTTTGGGGCTGTGGGTTTTGTTCTTTTCACCCACAATTCCTTTTCACTTCACCAGCACTATCCCTTCTTACCCTGGCCATAATTGTGCCAGTAGCAAGCTCCAACCCCCTACTCCCTAGCATCAACTATGAGCTTGCATGCATGGGTGTTTTAGCAAGATGCTTTAAGGGGTAGAGGGGGGCCAGAAGCTGAGGATGAATTAAAGACTTGGGAAAAAGGGGGAACCGTCCTGGAACAGAGAGGGCCTGACTTGTGGCGCCAGACAACAGGAACAACAACAGAAGAAGGGGGGGAAGAAACAACCTGGCATGGCATGCACAAATTTATTTATCACAACAGCACCATCGCTCTCCCCATCCCGGACAGCCAATGCAAATGTTGGACATTTAGGGAAAAAATAACATCTCCTGGGGAAGGGGCTGACGGGGAGAAATTAAGCAGGCTCCAGTGAAGCGATAAAGAAGGAGAAGTGAAACTGTCCTCCGAGTGACATAAATCTGTCTGGGGAAGGATTGATGCCCAAATTATCTTATATGCAAAGACAGGAACACTGCAGTACATTACAGTCCCTGAGCGAGATATACGGGCCGTGGGTGACATGGCCGATCCTTCACTGGGGGTTTGGTTTGAGCTGCGTAAAGGGAGGAATGAGTGTGTGTGTGTGTGTGTGTTTTGATTATTTTTTACTGGAGGGAGACGATTTAAGGAGGGGGCGGGGGCCAGTGACTAGCCTGGCCTGAGACTCACAGACAAGAGCAGGGAGACATTGAGATAAATTTATAAGGTTGTACACACAAGCATGACTGCATCTAAAAGAAGGGTATTTCTTTCACACATACAGATAGTCTCTGTGTCGCTGTTTTTCTGGCTCTCTCACACACAGACACACAGACACACATGCAAATCCCTATATGGCTAAATGGCGGCAGTCTGATTAAGCTGGCCATTCCACCTCCCGCTAGTGCCACAGTGCTGACATTTGAAAAATCAAGACGTATCACATCCCAAAGGCGGCAGGGCAGAAGAGATTTTATTTTAACACCTAAACTCCCTTGCCCAATGAGGCACAATATAATAACACTTACCTTGATTAAAAGAACCCTTTATATGTAAATGGAGACTGAATTTTCCAAAGGGTCACAGCGGCAATTCTGCCGACAGAGATCATTTCACCCCTCTAGTCCTTGTTTCCTTTCTCGCTCTCTTTCTCTCTCTCTCCCTTGCTCGTTTTCTCTCATCCCCTCCTGTCTTTGCTAATGGCAGCAGAAAAAAAAAAATCAGGAAGCAATGTTCCCTAAAACAGCCACACAGAGACAACATTTGCTCAGGTTGGCTAATTCTTAATATAGGGCTATATAATTTTGAGACTATTTAATTACGTAACATACTTTATGCTTCATGACCAATTACATTAATAGCTTAATACAAAGGAATATTATCCTCTCTTGATTTGATTACACTGCCACACAATATGGTATATTTGGTACTTAATTATGACCAGCCATTGAGCAGGACTGCTGTGCCATAACAGAAGTATAACACAGCCAGCCAGTGAGGGAGGCAGGCATGCAGAGATGGAGAGAGAGAGGGAGAGGCCCAGTCTGTCCTCAGTTATTGTCATCAGATGGTTTTACCACTCTTGTTAATAAAGGAGGGGGGTCTCAGATCTACTTAACAGAATGACTGCAGCTTACAAGACTGGAGATTACCAGCTTACAGTGTCAAAAACATCTGCTGGGCCTTTTAACAGGAGCTGCTCTAGGCTATATGGAGGTGAGGGCACCCATCATACCCCAACACCCTGAATGATTTATTTATTTTATGACCCCAGTAGTGAGGTTTTAAGAGACCTGCTCTGACAAACATGTGCATTTCAAATGAACTGACATGGAAGGGGAGTATTAGAAAATGGCACAGCTTTCAACCAATGAGAATGGTCATTAATCTTGGCCTTTGCTGTCCTTTTTTTTCTCCTCTCTCCTTTCTGTCCTCCTCTTCCCCTCAACGGGGCCCTCCAGTGTAATTTCTTAATTGCAGTGTACGAAGGTGGAGGAATGCAGAGAGTGAGCATGCCTGGTGACCTTGCAGCGACCTCTCCCCTCCTATTACAGCTTCTAATCCCCCAGGGGTTCACATTACAAACCAGGTCGGCCCAGACCCAATCCCAGACCCAGGCCCCCTGGCTCCAGCGGGACCCCCTGCTCTAACTTGTTTCTCCCCAAGGTCCAGGCCTCTAGACCAGCCATCTTCCCATACTCCAGTCCCTGGCTCCAGGAGCAACCCCCCACATCTAACTTTGTTTTCTTATCTGATTACAACAAACAGCCGTGTAAATAGCCAAACAGTGGCACTGCTGAGCCAGCTCTGTGTCCTGGGTCCTGTCACAGTATGAGAGATGCCAGCATGCTGAGGTCTCCACACATATGAAGTGGAGTCCAGCTTAAGGGACATCAATATACCCCACCTGCTCTTCCTTTCTTTTCTCCTTTTACTTCCTTTTATCTTTGCTAATCTGTCTTGCCGCTGTTTCCTGCTCCTCTTCTACTTCCCAATCCCACACGACATGCATTTAAGAGCAGTACATTGTTTTGCGTAAAATGCTTTCATTCAGGGGTGGAACCGAGCCTTTAATGCTCGCTGTCGTGGTGAAACAGCTAACTGAGTCCTAAATTATTTAATAACTTCTTTAAGGGATTCTAAATCTAATATGTTCACAGAGGCACGTCCCCATGAGAGAATGCCTGTTCAGTTTGTCACTAAAGTCAGCTGGGAAATTGACTGTTCCACTTGTAAAAGTATTAGCACTTCTCCACATCAATACGGCTGCTTGGTTTTCCTCACATCCTCCAGGACTACAGTGTCTATGGATGACTGAGGATCATTTTCCAACCTGAGACCTGACCACAACGCTATTGGGCATTGTAAACCGCTCACCATAGCCTAAAATAGCCCAGTGCAATAATGTCTTGCATGTCGAAGCTACAGACACAGTGTCATAAAATCTGCTAAGCTCTTTGTTGTTGAAGCTGTTTTAAAATTAAAGTAAGGCCTGTTAATGGAGAAGGAGCATGCCGAAAGCTGCAGTGAGAAAATAGTTGTATTGACTGTAAATTAATTTCTGTCTTTCTCTCAGGTCTGCCAGGCATGCCAGGGGAGTACGTACCTCAGAGAGGTCCTATGGGCATGAGCATGGCCCCGCATACTTACACCAACCCTCATCAGATGACCTCTCACCCCTCCCAGCTCAGACACGGACCCCCTCTCCACGCGTACCTGACCGACCACCCCCACGCCCACCACCCTCACCACCACCCTCACCACGCCATGCTGATGCATGGAGGACCCTCGTCGCACCCAGGAATGACCATGTCTGCACAGAGACCCCCCTTGCTCACTCCCATTGACCCCAGTACTGGAGGACAAGGCCTGGACATCCATGCCCAATAGTATAAGGGAACTTTGCTACCACGACAACAGCAGCTACTACAAGAAAACAGTAAAAAAAAAAAGAAAGAAAGCAGCGGCCCACAATAAATCCTATTTTGAGACTATTTTTAAGAATAAAAAACGAAGCCTTTTGACCAGAATTTGACACTAAAGAAACAGAATTCCAGATGAGCTGTGATAAATCTTCTTTATTTTTTTTTTTTAGACTTGTCAATTTTGTTACTTTCATCCAAACAGAGGACCAAGCTGACAAGAACACTTTGTAAAGTCTTGGGCTTTTGGTAAGGATCAACAGAGGATGTTTTGATGTACACGTGTGCAAAGAATGGACAGACGCGCACACTCAAAAATACACACTTTTCACACACTCACTCACACACCATCATGAACATGTTCAGTACACTTTCATGTGACGCGCTCAAACGCTTCTAAAATAAAATCACTCTGGAAGATTTAAAAAAAGATACAACAGAAAGACTCCAAGAGTTATAACTACTGTAGTATAAAAAGTATAGATAAATAAGTTAAAACTTGTGCATTTTTTGTTGATCACATGGTTTATGTTTCCTGAGCTAGTTTTAGAATTAAAGGTTAACCTTTTCTCTCTCACACTGTGTGTGCTCCTTCCTGGAGGAGAAACTGTCTCGCAGCACAGCACTATAAAAGACAAAAAAAGAAAACAATAAGAAGATGGAACATCTCAAAAAGGCTCCAAACAACAGAGGGCAATCAGGTCCTGTCCCCCATAATAACAGGGCATGATGGGAAAAGGCTGCTAAATGACACCGGATCTCTCCAGAAGATTCAGTTTGAACATTTGTCATGCCCCTCTTTTTTTGGTTCATGAATGAATGTTGCCCTGTAGGTTTTAAAGGAAAAAAAGTTATTTGTTTGAATTGCCCAAGCACTGGATTGTGTTGGTTTTATACATTTTTATTTTAATATTATTTTATTTTTTTGTACCCTGGACTCTCATTGGTAAGAGCCTATTGAAGGAAGCTTAATAGTGGAAAAGCAACATCCTACGGCGCTTCTTTATCTGCGGATCAACATTCTTGCCATAAGGACAATACCGACACAAACGTTGATTCTGTGGCACTGGAGAAGCATTTGATGGTTGATGCACCAAAAAACCTATAACTAAAAAAAACAAAAAACAAAAAAAACAAAAAACTTAAATTATGAACTCAATGCTTTTGGGGGGAGGAAAAGCTGAGAGAATATTGTAACAAACTTCGTACAGAGTTCAGTCTATTAATTGTTTCATGTTAGATATTCTATGTGTTTACCTCAATTGAAAAAGAATGTTTTTGCTAGTTTCAGATCTGCTGTGGCATTGATATTGTATGTCCATGAATTCCTTCCTTTTTCAGCACGTGTTCCTCACTAGATGATAAGATGCCGTCTCCCTTAAGCTTTGTCAAAAATACATTAAATACTTGTATGAGGACTGTGACGTAATGTTTAAAAGGTGTTCAGTCACAAATGCTGTAATAAATATTTCATTTTTGATTTTTGTTAGATTTTTGTGTGATTAACTGTGTTATAAACAGTCTTTATCCACATCTCCATTTTAATAGTGATAAGATGAATTGGTTTATTATTATTATTATTTTTCAGAAATCGGGTTTTGGGTATGTTGTTGACTCTTAAAAAGGTCCTAATATTAATTGCGTCAAGTTCCCACTTTTTCCAGCACTCTATTTGCAATAGCTTGTTTTTAACCAGACTTGGTTATTGAATGCCCTCTTAAAATGACAATAACAAATTATGGTTGAAATATATCTTGCCATGGCAATTTATTGAGGCACACAAATATGTCCTCGAAATTATAAATTACTGTCAAATGCAAATGAAGGGTGCAAATTACACAGCAAATTCATCACCCACCCATCTTAGTTTTAGACCAAAAGATAAACTGTCAGCGGTGATGGGGTGGTAAATAAAAAGGGTCAACGGTGGCCTCCAGTTCGTAAACATAAGGGATAAAAATGGCAGAATTAACAAAACTAAATTACGTTTTCTGAATAACATTTATCTTATACTTAATTTTCTTGAAAATGTCACACATTTCTATTTACAGAAATACATAAGAATGAATCAAATTGAGATGAAATAGTATTTTTGATATTTCTGCCTATATGTAAAAACCTTCATTTGGGAAAAAAAAACAAATAAACGCACAGTTCATTTAGTTTAGATGGATTCACCCTTCACTCCTTCCCTGTCGTTCAACAATGGAACAAGGATTTGTCCCCAGTGTAATTGCTCCTGTAGTGTGAACCACGGCTGGCCCTCTCTGTGTGCTCTGCTCATTTCTGCCGTTTTGCAGCGCCGCC
This sequence comes from Coreoperca whiteheadi, assembly GCA_011952105.1. NCBI lineage: Eukaryota > Metazoa > Chordata > Actinopteri > Centrarchiformes > Sinipercidae > Coreoperca > Coreoperca whiteheadi. Next base: position 11,883,519 of record CM022480.1, on the reverse strand, counting down.
TGTCGGCCTAATGTGGCACCGCCGCCCAGGAGTCCACAGATGGGCTTTGATAGGCTATCTTCTCTCTCTTCTGTATCTCTTTGCCTGTGTTTTCCCGCGGCCATCCAAGTCATAGCCTTAAACCAGAAATGACAACATCGCTTCGGCTGAAAAATATTTTCTGTCCTTCACATAGAAGTGTAAGCATCTGCTGTGTCGGATTCATGGCCTTACACATTTTTGTCCTTCGGTTTTTTTTCTTTTAATTTTGTTACGTATCACTGACTTAGTCCTGTGTGTGAATCAACAGATATAATACGTGGCAATAATAACAATAATAGAATGCATGTGTATTTTATTATTTGTATTTAGTGCACTAAAACAAACTTGCCTGCGATTTTTATTTTTTTTTATAAATTCAGCTTTTTTTATTTTTATTTTTCTCTTGTGGCCTTCTGAAAGTTTTTTTTTTTTTCCAGCAATTGGTTAAAACAAATCTAGCTTTGGCCTAAATATAACGTGATCCATAATTTGCTTTTTATTAATTTGCAACTAATAATCAGTATAGAAAATGATTGATTCTTAAAATTTCTGCAAACACTGATTTGTTTATCCAGCAGCTCTATAGGCCTATGAAAGTATTTATTTATCTAACTGCTGGCTTTTGTATATTCCTGATTTTTTCTTAATGAAAGAAACAAACGAACAAACACAAAAACGTGATGAAAATCACAATGGCACATATTTAGGATTAAAATCACTCTTACACACTAAGTATCTCCAGTACAGCTTTCCCGCTTGGACAGACCCGTTTTAAATCTTAAAACTAATGTCAACAGTTTATTGTATGTTTATTGAAAATGCAGCATTTGGTTCGAATGTTTCGCAGGTTGTTTTTAGTGTTTTAGTTTCAGGCCATGAGAACCTGCACAGTTCACCTTTTTGTTGAACACTTTCTCACCACACAGAGGGATGTTAGGCCTTAAAAAAGTGGATATGTGTTGGTTTTGCACCAGAGTCTAGTTAATGACGCATCTTTTTCTCGCAACCGTTCAAAACCTGAAAGTCCTTTTTTTGTTTTTCTTGTCCTCCATTATTCTGCGGATAAAACGGAAGGAACAAGCCCTCCGTTTTGTGCGGAGATTATCAGATGAAAAAGAGAGAAAACGTGAGGATTACTGTGGATGGAGAGGATTTTAATATTAATAGTTTTTTTTTTTTCTTTTTGCTTCCCCTCCCCCTCTTCCCCACCACCTCCTCCTCCTCCTCCTCCTCCTCCCTCCTCTTCCCCGATGAGACAGAAGGTAGATTGCCTCTGCTGCTTTCCTTTTGCCGATTCGGTGTGACAGGGATGATGGATGATCCAGCCGAGCTAAACAACTCCTCCCCTTCATCTCCTCCCTGTCAAAGCCAGTCCGGGCTGCTGCTGCAGGAATAAAATAAGGAATATATTCCCTCTGCACTGCTGCACAATGCAGCCCGGTCCTCTGGAAGACACTCACTTCGCACCGTGCAACAATATTAAAAGTCCACACACAGAGACACTGTGTGCGTGTGCGCGCGTTACCGAGGCAACATGTTAATAACGCTTTTTCTCTGCAGAGCATCTGGTAAAGTGGGGTGTATGATCTGAGCGAGAGCACCGCAAATGTGTATTTTTAGATACACACGTGCATCTGCCGGCAGTGAGGGAGAAACACGCTTTAAAAAAAAAGTTTTGTTGCTGCTTTGGTTTTCTTTGAAATTGCTGATTTGGATAGTGGTCATAAAAATGGCCGCGCACGCAGGGGCTGAGTGTCCTTCGCTTTGCAGCTGGCTCTCCCCAAAATGGCTTGCTCTGGGGGACAGTTTTTAGGTTTTGTGTATTATGTAGGCCCGTGTGTGTGTGTGTGTGTGTGTGTGTGTGTGTGTGTGCGTGCTGCCCTCCTTTTTTTTTTTTTTTTTAACATTTCAGCAGTTTTCTCTCCTCTTGCCATAAGGTGTTTCTATGACTACGTTATGTAGGCCTGTGTGAGCGGGTCAGAGGCGGGGGTCCCTGGGAGAAAAGGGCCGCATTTGGCTGATCATTTATCAATGTCAACCGCATAATGATTCTCCCTGCAGTCCCCCTATTGATGAGGATAATTACATTAGCTCAGAGTGACTGATCAATAAAGCCCAGGGAAAATGGTTTATTATAGCACCACCGAAAAGGCTTTCTTTAAGAGGGGATTGGCAGCTTTTTTCTTTTTCTTTTTTGTTTTGTTTTGTTTTGTTTTGTTTAGTTTTTTTCGAGTAGCCTATAATGGAGTGAGAAGCAAAACTTCATGTGGACGCAGATTTCATGTTGGGATTTTGACTCTGAATGTTTCTTTTTTTTTTTCTCTCGCATGCTGTTTATTGCTTAAAGGGAATCATAGTTTAGCCCGTTTCTACTTCGTGGGGTGGAAACCAAAATGAAATACATTCTTTACCTCCGTCTTTATTACACGAGGAAACAGTTCAGCTTCTTGGGCTGGAAAGAGTTCAGCCTTACCAGCTTGTAAAGACAAATAGATTGAAGCTCCATGAAGCCACGTACATTCACGTCTTGCTTGATTTTTAAGTCAAACTGGAAGCCGCACAAGACTTAAAAGGCTGCCAACCATCCTATAGCTAACAAGGTGTCTTTTCAGATACAAATGTCTTTTGTCTGCATCTTTTTTTTTTTGGCAAAAACCACGTTGAAATGGCAGCAACACCTGATGCAGCGTCCAAAATCGAGCCGGCCATGAAGAGAAAGCTTCACACGAAGAGTAAACAGAAATAGACTTGTTTTGTTGGTCAAGTAGCAAAAACATTGCGCCGAAATAAACAAAAGAGGCAAAAAAGACGGACAGTAAATGCATTTCTAACCCCCCACCCCCCCGCCGCGCGCGTGCGTGCGCGCGCGCGCGCGTGTGTGTGTGTTCTTTAATTGTCAACAACTTATCCCCTGCAGGAATGTTGCAAACTCTTTCGCCTTAATTCTCCGTGGTGCTCCGCGCCAGCTCCCATTTACCGCTGATGAACGTGTCTGCAGGAGACAGCTCCATTATCTATTTATCATTTCTGATAGTATTTTCTCAGACAATGGAGGAAGAAACGCGCCTGCAGACAGTCCCCTCTGATGGCTCTTCACTGCCCTTTTATAAACGCGCACTTCCTCTGCCTGTTTATTCGATGGCATTTTGATACATAGAAAATTAGGATTTTATCTTAACAATAAAGCTTTGACATGTCGGAATATTATATAAATATGCAAAATTAGTCTTTAAATTCAACCTGATGGCCAATTAATTTTATTTTTTTTAATGTTTTTTTTTCTTTAATATAGCCAGTATTATTTTAAAAAGACAAATCAGGACCAAAAAAATGAGAAAGTGTGCATTATTAGACAATATTTTAGACGGATTGGAGAAAATTAAAGTGTGGTTTTAGGGGAAGTCCTGAAAACAAATCTCTAACTAGATGGGTGATATTCAGGACTTTTTGCGCTTGGCCGCGACTAGAGGCGATTTGCTTTCACACTTCAGCGGTGCTTGTCCTCTTAAAAATGAGTGACAGTCACCCCGGCCCTCCATTCCCCCACCCCACCCCCCAAACACACACACACCCCACAAAAAATAATAAATCTTAATGTTGTGAAAATTATAATCAGGCAAATAATGTAGCTATAGGGGTTTGGAATAAGCAGGGGTTGAAAATTGCAGTGGCCAGTGGTGAAGAAGCAGAAAAAGAGGACATGTGAGTGCAGAATAAATAAAGCGTAATAAAAATGAAAATAACCGGAGTTTAGTCAAGCCTTGAGGTACTCAAACCTTTATTTCAATCAGTTAAGATTTAATTAGGCAAGCCTCAGGAGCGTCTCTTCTTTCTCATTATGTTGCGTTCTCCAGCGCTGTGTTACAATGGCCCCAAGGTTGTCAACATTTGGCCGGTTTTTCCAGTGAAATAATCACGGGTTATGGCTTGAGAAACCCATAAGATTCGCAAATAAATCTGGCATTATTCCATTATGAGGCGGAAGTGCTAACAGCGGGCGGCGAACATATCGATTGCATTAATTCATGGGTTGTTTTCCTAAGTTGATTTTTTTTATTTTTTTATTCTTAATTTCCTCCGGTTTTTTTTGAGAGCTTAAAAAAAAAAAAAAAAAGGTTGGGAATGTCTTGCGGGTAGCCGAGGGCAGCAAAGTGAGACATTTCACAAGAACTGTAAATAACAGAAGAGACAGAAACAGACAGAGAGAGGGGGAGAGAGAGACGGAGAGAGAGAGTGCATTTCCTAAAATATGAAATGTCTCCAGGTTATTGATTAATGTGCACATTTCTAAAGGCACAGTGCACGTTTCAAATCAACTAATAATTACCTCCAGTATCATAGATGTTCGTTGGTTTTTGAAGAGAGCTAGAGACCCCCTCCCCACCACACCCTTGGGCGCACTGTTTTTACATGATGGCGACCCCTTCTGGAGGCCAAAGTAAATGTGTTTATAGAAAGAGAAGAAGAAGAAACGGCCTGTCCGTCTCTGTTCAGCCCCTCGGAAGCATTAATTCACTTTTCTGCTTTAAATATTGAGAAGATATGCCCGCGCTTTCATTATTTTTCCATCAAAAAAAAAAAAATCTTGCAAAACGGTCTCTCGCCGTAAAATGTTAAGACCTTGACCTGCTGCAGTAAATGTGACCTCCAAAGACTCTCATCTCATATTTACTCACAGGTATAAAGCTCCTTGTGCATGTATTAGGCGGCCACGTTGATGGTAAAATCAATAAAGATGGATTGTAGGGTCAATATTACGCTTCGCACCTGGGGACTTGTTGCCCGGCTCCTGCTTCCTGAGTGTGTGACAGAGAGAGAGAAATGAGCAATTCATAATATGCGACCGCAACATCTCTGCAAGAGCTGTGCACGGCCGAGACTCTGTCTGTGTGTGCGTGTGTGTTTAAAGGAAAGAGAGAGAGAGAGAGAGAGAGAGAGAGAGAGCTTGAAGAGCAGGGCAGCACGGCTGAAGTCATCCAGCCAGGGGCCTGAAGGACCCGGCGAACACCGACATCATTAATCACGGCCCACTTGAAGATTATGACTGAAAGTATAGAATCGGTAACCATTATCGTCTCGAATGGCAGTTAAAAACCTCTCCTTATTTTTCAAAACAATCTAATGGCATAGAGGTCTATGCAGAAAAAGGGGCCAAAGACGGGGGAGGGAGGACGAGGAGAGGGAGACTGGTGTCACTGGGATGGAGTTACAGCCCAGCGTTTCCTCTGGAGGAAATATCAAGGAGACACAGAGGTGGTCCACTTCATTATGTAGCCTGCATTGCTTTAATAATGATCAGAAGAGCAATAATAGACTAATAATTATAGCCTATAAAACGAACAATAACAGCTACCATTGCTTAAAATAATAAAATAATAATAATAACATATATAGAGGTTATTATTATTTCTTATTTGTGCTGGTATTGCCTAGAGTTAATCAGATATATTTTTTAACACGTCTACATGATTTGAATTCTATTAAAATAAAAAACGAATTACTGTAACTTCGTTTGAAATTTTAATTTTAACGCGTTTTTATTGGCATTTAAGTGCAACGATAAAGGCTTTCGACATCTTGAAATCGATTTATTTTTTAAAAGAAACCAAGGATATTTCGGTTTTGTTAATATTTCGACAAAATGTTAATCAAGTGGTGGCACGTGGCAACTTAGGGGGATTGTATCACTTTAAATGTATTGACCCGAAAGCAGAAAAGAGTCTAAAATTAGTCTTAAAAAAAACAAAGATTACAACCGTATTTTCTTTTTTATCTTCTTCATTTTTCGGCAGAGACTGATATAGCGTCAGTTTGTAGACATAACCTAGTGATATCAAAAGGGGAAAACAAATTTAGATTAAAAGTTCAAAGCGACTGAAAACTATGGAACTGAATTCCCCTTCGGATTTACGTTCTAAAACAAAGAACGTAAACGCGTCCACGCCGCACAAAACCTCAATGACTGATGCTGTGAGGATCCCTAAGAACTACATTTTACAGCTGCCATCCTACAATTTCTCTGTGGTAACTTTAACGTGTGTGTTTCTCTTTTATATGGGGCTGTTTCCTCCAGTGCACATGTGAGAGAGGCAGGGGGAAAACGCTAGCATGGCCCCTGTTAGCAGAGGGAAGCTGCAGTGATGAAAAGCAATAGCTGGTGTCAAGAACTTTTTTAGCACATCACTACGGCTGCTGGGAATAAATAGTAGCCAACTGAAGAGGAGCAGGGGGGTGCAAGCTGTGACATAAGACTATTTGGGTGACCACAGGGAACCTGGGATTTCATATCTCCTCTACACAATACAAGCCCTGTGTGCGACTGTCTCACAAGTCCAACTTTGTTTCTCAACAAGGAGTGTAAACTGTTGTCAATATCCAGATAGCCTTCATCTGCCAATAATGACAGGCAGCCGGCTTCCTATCTTATCTATGGGCCAGGTAGCGCCGTACCTGGGGGGAATAACTGCTGCGATAAAGAGTGTCTGGGCCAATAGAAAGGCTCTTGTCTGTCTGTGAGGAGTTAATGGAGAACGCCACTGGAGACAGGAAGTCCTCAGAAAGTGAAAGGCACTTTATTGCACACCTGAATGGCCTGGCATAGGGTTTCTCTCAAACCCAATGGGAAAACCACATTACAGCTCCTTACAGAGGGTCATTACAACAGGGCAATGGGGTTCAAGTGATCCATTGCATTTGAATGACAACATCACATCGCTCCATTCATTCTTCCCTCTTGTGTGACCTGACGATGATCCCTGTGGGACTGGGATGTTGTCAGTAGAGTGATGTGCTGAAGGTACAGTAGAGAGAGCGCAAGATTCGGCTCATTCAAGATTGTCCTCAAAGTGTGCGTGAAAATCCACCGCGGCGCACGTGTTGCCTCATCCACTCGTCGAGAGTCGAGACAGTTGCGGTGGCTGTTGTTTTCTTGCAGCAACAGGTTCATGGACCCGTAACCCACAGTACGCTGCAACATGACATCATCAAGCCTCTCAAAATGAACTGCAACATCGATCCATCGCAGGCTGACCTGCTATAAGTCAAATATAGACCATGTGGGACACGTGTTTGGATGGAAGTGTATATTTACCTGCTACCAGGAACTCGAGGACATGGCAGCAGTGAGGATGTATCCAGCCCAAGAGTGGAGTGTATGGGGGTGAAAATGAGTTGTAAAAGTGATAAACGGGCCACATTTCTCCTACAGAGGAGCACTGGAGCTGGCACCGTGCTTTCAGCCAAACAGTTAATTGCTCAGCACAGTGAAGGCCCAACAAAATAAAGCATCACAAAAAATAAAGTTTAGTCCAGCCAACCTCTTCCTCTCTTCTGCCTCTCTGCTTCTTCCTTTTCTCGACTCCTCTGGCTAAACGGCTGCTTCAATCCCTGCCCTTCACAATTTCCCAACACATAAATATTATGTTGCCAGTGGCAACAATTCAATAAAATAACCAATCACATCTGCTCTTTCAAATATTTCCAAAATTAAGCTGAGTCTGTACATAATGGAGGAGTCGTCTCATCTGTGCGTTAGGACTTCAAGCCAGGATTTATTGCGGTGTGATAAATGATCATAAGGCTTGTTTTGACAAATGCAAGGGTACTTCTGAATGAGCGCGGGGTGCAGGGCCAGACCCACTGTTATCAACTGGATTAGTGGCTCTGATACCCTGTATTCAAGCTTTGCTCTCAGCAGCAATCAAAACCTGTGGTCGATGCATCCCATAATAGCTACGCTCGTCTCCATGGTCACCACCACCCCAGTACAGTAGCCCCACCCCCTCCCCTGAGTGCACTTATTTCATAATAATAAGCTTGCGACAGCTCTCATCAGGCAATCACGCTCACAAATAGAGGACAAGGGAAAGGGTGAGCCAGGGTTTGTTTTGACCAAATCAAATTTTGTCTCCTGCCTCTTGATTTAACCTTTTCCCCCGACTACCTCCACAGTCATATTTTCCTACCACACACAGCTCTAATCTTTTAGAATGTCACTGGTGCTCATACATCTACTGCTGCCTCTTCCTTTACCTCTCCTCTACTCTGCTGCCCCCCCCCCCCCCCCCCCCCCCCCCCCCCCCCCCCCC
>CM022480.1:11830115-11875386 GCA_011952105.1 Coreoperca whiteheadi | reverse complement strand
CTCTTTCTTTTTTTAGTGTCCCGGGGGTTCTTTCCCCTCCTCTCTCCCCCTCCTTTTCCCTTCCCCTCCCCTCGTCCCCCCCCCCCCCCCCCCCCCATCCCCATGCTGGCCTGTACCTGTACCTGTGGTTGTTACTGAGCCTTCTCTGGACCCTTGCTGAGAACAGGAGATGACACAGTTTCTGGGTCACTTCTGTCACAGTCCAAATGCCACTCAGGGGGGCTGACCTTTCCGGTGGCCGATGCTAGAGCAGGCAGCCTCCATGCTGGCTGTCACCCCTGTGGTTCCAACCACAAAAGCACGCTCCCTCCATATCCCTGACAGACCCTTTTTTCCCCACGCTCCTCTGCCGTATTCACCTCCTCCTGTTTTTATCCATGACAATACATGTTAAAACAATGGGAACAAATCAAAGCTGACAAGCAAAAATAGCCACTGTAAAATATGGCTGATGTATGACATCTTGGCTAAACTCAGGACCCTCACAGGCCTCAGCGATGGCCACAGACACATGGGGTATTAGGTCTCACTGAAAGGAACTCCAAATATGCTTCCTGGATTTATCTGAAGGCGTGGGTTACACGGCGAGCGCCACAGTTTTTTTTCAAATGGGGGCTTGGCTCTAAATGGAATACCTCAATTAGTAAGAAGCCCAGTCAACACCTTTCTCTTTAACATAGGTTAACCTTTAGGTTTCCACTGCCAAGCTGTTCCGTTTAACAGAAAGTGACTTGAGATGCTCATTCAGGGCTGTCAAAAAGGAATATTTCAATGGCCAGGCCCTGGGTGCATGTGATCCGATGTCACATCAGTGTCAGGAGTGATTTTTGCAAGGGTGTTCAGAGTTCTGGATTTTTTTATTTTTGAAGCTCTCGGCCGTGTCTCTGTTTGTCCCGCGCCACCAGTGACTCATACATCACTAAACTAAACTAGCCCCCACATCTCGCCCCACCCCTCTGAGTGGATTAATGTGTCATAGTTGTTCAGTTTCCCTTAAACATACCATCTGCCCTCCGCCCTGTCAATCAAACTTCCACTGCTTTGCCATTTAAAATCCCCCAGACCATTTTTCTCATGATCCATTGTTGTTTTTAAATAACAGCCTCTGATTAGCAGACAGAGAGCTTCCTAAAAATAAAAATGAAATCTCTTCGTATTTGCTTCTGCTCAGGGCAGAGAGGCTGCTTTTTTCCCAGTGCTGATGTTCAAGCCCTCTAAAAAAAAAAAAATCCTTTTTTAATTTCAAACTGGCTGCTCTGACTCTTCCAGAAGAACTCTTATTTATTTCCACCCTGTGATGTCTTGCTGGCTGAGGGAGGCTGAGAGGATCCCTACTAAAAGCACTATGCTGCCTGGGGCAGAAACAGGCCAGAGCTCTCTCCACATAAATAACACAGGAGTGTGGAGGAAGTCCGTTTGGTGGTCTGCTGGAGGGTTAGAACCTACCCTTCAATCTGTCTCTGGTTCTGTCCTTCTTTCTCATTCTCTGCGTCTCAGTGGTCTATCTAGCAGCTTGGCTGAAGAGGCATAAAACAGCAGGATCTGGAAGAGATTGGGCCAAGATGTACATCTTAGTGGATAGTGGACTTCCAATAGCCTGCGGGGCCAGGATGCTGTGAACTGCATCAAACTAATCTGACACATGGGAGTCACAGATTTAAAAATTGTAACCAATATTCCAATACTGAATAAAATGTGTAACTAAACCGTTTTGCATGTAGTTTCTCGGCAATACTGTAACACGTAAGGAAAAACATGATTAATAATATGCTTCTCCTTCACACAAAACTGATTATCCGTAATCCTCATATATTACTGTAAGTCAAATTCTTCTTCGATGAAAACATACTGTATGTTGAGTCTTGTACTTGCTGGATGCCTCTTGAGGATCAAATTTCTCCAGAACACTGGTGTTCCTGGCCTCAGGAAACGACCTCTCCAAACTGGCCTTATTTGGAGAGCACTCGAGTGCCCCATTGTTGTGACAAGAACAATGAATCTAAAAAGAGATGAGAGACAAGGGCAAGGAAAACACAAAATAAAGATGTCTGGCTCTTAAAAATCCTCAGATGGAAGTTTTTTTTCTATATTTGCACTCACATCATGGAAATATTATCAGCTGACGCTGATGTCAGCCACCACCTTTGAAGTAGATTTTTAAAAAGCTGTATTTAGTTTGCATTGTGTGCAGAACCTAATTTATAGGAGTTGACCCTGGCTCCTCTTTTGTGCGACAGCCATCTTGGAAAACAATGGCAGGAAGGCTTGAAACTTGAGAGGAACTGAATCTGCTGTTTTCCGCTTTTTTTCTGTTCTTATTCAACAGAGAATTTTCCCTCCCTGAATAAAATAGCTCTGTTTTTGTGTCCAACAGGAGCCATAAACTGATGTCTAAGCATTCCATAGCCAGGCAATAGGGCTGAGTTTAACTGGACACATGGGGACAGTTGTTTTGTACCACATGGAGCAGGGGGGCCTGACAGAGGAAGCCATGGCCGCCTGGCGACCTCGTGGTGACCCACTGGCCTCCTCATGGAGGGATCAAGGCCTAGATGGGAGCCGGCTGAGGGTTAGAGGTTTAAGGGTAACAAATCAAGCAACACTTTAGTGGTGTTTAACCCCCACATTCCATATTTCTCTAACTGCGTGAGCGGTGCATAACTGTGCTGAGGAAACATAGAAACGCTTATTTTTATTCTATATGGGGGAGTTCTCTTCAGTAACAGAACTGGAGTGGGTCACGTCTGGGAATGATGACACTGTAGCGGAGACAATGAGACCATAATTTCCATCATATGTCACTATACCTTTCACCTGAGGTCTGCTTTGATTCATCTGAGTTTCAATACTGCGACAGTAAAGGGGCACGATACAATGATTCCCCTCTTATTATATGATGCATTCTCTGAGGTGGCGGCAGGTTCTTCACCCTTCCACTTTCTTTCTTCTTATCATTTTTTTGAGCCATAAAGAAGAAGACAGGACAGAGACCCCCTATAGGCAGTGCATATCTGCCTCTAAAAGCATCACTCAACTTTATGTTCACTTCTGGTTCCCCTAGCCAGGCGGTGTTTCTTCCATTGGTGTGTGCTCATAAAAAGGTACTGGGGTTGTAAAGATGTGCAACAGACAACTGTTGGATAGTCACACGCCTTTACATGGAAATCAGGTGTTTCTACGTATATAAAGTGTATGCTGTTAATATTAACGTCAAGAACATATTCAAAATCATTTATCAAAGTTATTTATTAATAATAAACACATACACTAAATTGCACTGTACAATACAAAAGATATTTTAAATTTCACAACGTAAAATGTGGGATAGAAGGTGACAAAGACTGAATGTTTTTTTTTAACAATCCTACAGTGCACTTAAAGAAAATGAAATATAGACCTAAATAATTTGCTTTTTATTGTGACTGTGACCTCAGCTCTCTGGCTCAACAGATGCCTTAATCCTTTGTGCGGAGAACACTGTAACTTCAGGCTACTTGGCTTCCTAGTTGATGTTAGCAAATGTTAGCTAACACAGCTCATATGATACATATAGTACAGGCTGATAAATAACCTTGTGATCAGTGCTGAAACGATTCGTCAATACAGACAGAAAATTTAAATGAATCGCCAACATCGCCATTATATATATATATATATATATATATGACAGCAGATGTAAATTAGCTGTCAGCTAACTCTGGTTCAATTACTTTTAATTGTGCATTGTCCCTGTAAAAATAAACAATAAACTAAACCCTTGCTTCAACCCACTGTGGTCAAAGAGATAAGGACAAAAAAAAAACCTTAATGGGTTTTATAACGAGAGGTGAAAAATGTCACAGTGAGACCAACTTTAATCAGAAATGATCCTGTTTACCCCTCTGGAGAGTGACTGAGAGGGCACTGAGTGACGCAGGTGAGAGTCAGGCGTCCACCCAGCCCCCGGACCGCACCTCTCTTATCTGCAGAGGAGGAAGGACTGACAAAGGCCAGGGCTTTTGGGTGTGATAAGGAAGGGCCATATGTCCTGCTTTGGCCCTGGCCGTCCATTGTGAGAGGCCATCCAGGGGCCAAGAGCTGACCGCAACCAGAAAAGCCTCCAAGTCGGTGTTTTCACACACAGGTATGAATCTGACCCTTTGCTGTCAGATATACAGAATGCTGGCGTGTATTTCACATGTGGTAGCTCTGGGGCAGTGAAAGAGAGGGATGGAGGAAGAAAGGGAGAAACAGACAGAGACAGAGGGTCAGGTGGAGTTCAGGGCAGATTTTTGTCTCACACTGCAGGAAAGCCAAATTGCTTCCGGATCTAAGTATCCACTGTTCCTGCCCTTCCCGCCTCCTCGTCTTCCTCTCTCTTTCCTTCCATCTTTATAGATGTTTGTTGATTTTTTTTTTTGCTTCACTCCTCATCTTTTATCACTCTTTGTCTTCATTCTGGCACTTGTGGCAGTCGGTCCTGCTGGGCGGCATGGCACAGGGTGACAATGTCTGTAGGGAAACAGTCTTTGAGCAGGATACCTCTGTCTCTCTGGCAGTCCAGCTCGCCTATGAAACCATACCAGTAGATCACAAGGCCTGGACCAAACCTGCGGTGCAAAAAAAGAAAGAAACAAAGCCCATCTTTTGTTAGCACATCACTGCTGTCATCTCAGAGATTTCTGAAGTAGCTACGAATTAGTTATATCATTGCCTTTAAATTCATATCTGCAAAATGCTTACGGCTCTTGACTTTGGATTTGGAAGGCATAACAAAAAAGCAGGAATAAGTAAGCAAAGAGACAGAAAGATGGGACACAAGCGAGATTGATCTATGAGAGATAAGGTCACTTAGGTATTTTCCTTTGATCACCATCCAGGAAACATGGTGCTGAATCAAACAAAAAAAAAGCCGCCCAGAAGATTAAGATCGTTTTGACAGGGTGATACACACTCGATCACATTACAATGGCAGTGAAATAACAATAATTTGTGAAATAACAAAGCTCTACACCAAGGCCTCTGCATCCTGTCATCAGAAGCCTTTGGCACATAGCAGAGCACACAGAGTTCAATACAATGTCTGAGACTGAAACCCGCTGCATGAGCTGGTGGTTAATGTTAGCCAATCCAACGGTGTCCAGCTGTTTCATTCACGTTCACTTTGAAAGCCAAAGCAACTTCGTCTTAGTTGGTGAGCACTGCAATTCCTAAAAGCTATAAATAATAACTTGCCAAGCAACTGAGAAGTCAAGTTCAGACTATTTAAATATAAGGTGTTTCTTTTTTCTCCTTACTTTAATCTTTAGTTTTTTCCCTCTCATCATTTTGCTGCCATTGTGTCTTATAGACATTGTAGCTACTGTACACCCGAGGGTCTGCTGAAAGGTGCAGAAACAATTAAAATGGAGGAGTTCTTCACCGGGAACGTGCAACGTTATTTCACTACTTCTCCCCACAAAAGGCAATAAATCATCTTTCAAGCTATTTATTATGCCCCAAAGAGCCACCGGTGGCCCCTCTCTGCCTCATATAGATCATACCTATTCTTTGAACATTAGCTGCCATGCATAAAGACATGTCACAGTTGAACTCTGAACGGAGAGCACCTCAGTGCCCACATGCAAGACCAGATTCAGGGGGCTGACAGTGCTCTGGTCCCAGACACTCTATCCTCAGACAGTTAACAATCCAGTCTGGGCCTCTGGAGACGCAGACAGGAAGCTAGCCAAAGGGCCACGGAGAGCAACAGAAGTTCAGCTCCAAGGTAAAGTGCATAAAACCTCAAACGTGTGATCAGTCATTTCATATTAAAATACAGACTCAAACACCCTGTGGTGATATTTTAATAATAATTATGGGAATCTTTTGCATGATTATAATTTATGAGCTTATTATAAATACCTAGATGGTTGACCTTACAACTTCGACAAGGTATTTTAACCACGTAAATTATAAATGTGAGTGTAAGAATCAGTTGCCGTGACATTGACAGGTATATGTGTGTACTGTACTGACTGGGCCTTGAGGCAGTGCATTATGTACATACAGTACCTGTCTGGAGACAGGCACACCCACAAAATAATATGTGACATACATTCATGCACACACCCCGCCCTCCAAGAGGCCCTTGCAGTAGTACATGATTCTGCACCCCATCCCCGCATTCTACATTTTACAGTGTGTGATTTACGGTGCTGTATCTATGCGCAAACAGGCCAAAGCTAACAGCCCCGAAGAAAGCCCACAGATGCACACAGAAAGTTCACCACAATGTCACACACATAGCTCAGCCTCTCAGCACTGCACAACGCTCAAGCCCCGAAACTCTCATCGTTTCCACGGTCCACCGCTGCACATGGCCGCCAACTCTTAATATGGAAATGTTATGGAAACAAAACCTAAACATTTACATTAGACGACTTTTGGGTTATGCTCTTCTTTTTATTCAGCCGCCGTGCTGTATGTATTTCCTGTGTTCTGGATGGGGAGGAGAGGCTGAAAAGGGAAGAAAAGGGAGACCGGTCTGCACAGAGTGGAGAGAGGCAACCTTCTGAAAAGGTTAAAACTGTACATCAACAGATAAGGCAGCGGTGTACGATACATCATGTCCCGGGTCTGTCAGGGGAGGCCGAGCACAAATTGAAACAAGCAAAATTATAAACACAGGGGAGGCACGTCACCAAGGCCTTTCCATACTGTAAAGAAAATAAGTAGACTTCTTGAATCCTACCCAGAATTAATACAAGTCAATACTACAGGGACCTTGAGGTAAAAATCTGAGACTGGGAATACAAACAATAACACTGAGGGGGAAGGGAAAGGTTATGGGGCTAAGACTGAGCCTGATGGCTACAGTATGAGATTCTAAAGAAAAAGTTCCAAGCAGCATCCAGACACTGTAAAGAGCAATTATGAATTGCCTTTTACAGTCCTCTGAACTTTGTGTGTTATAATGCCCGAGGAAGTGAATGGAATTTCAGTTTGAATTTGTAGGCAAACTATTGTTTATTATGTGGGCTGGCTCATCTTAACCTGGTGTGTGCTTATTACACACACCACCTCTAAGTCAGAGTCAGCCATCTCCCAATAAACACCTAACTATGTAACGAGTTGGTGAAATTGTTTGTGAAATGTAGCTAATTTCAGCAAGGGGGCCACTTGACGAGGCTGGGCGTGTATTGCGGCTGCCAGCCGTGCTTTCGTTAAGTGTTAATGAGCGGGTGGTGGTCGCATTTAAAACAGGTGCCAAGCAGCTTACTACGGCAGCTTAATGAAAGCAAAGGCACTCAGGAACAAAAAAACCCTCGAATGGAGAAGAGGGAGTGCTATTAGTGTCTGCCTGTGCACACACAGCGAGTCATGCACAGACACAGAGCTGAGCACTGAATTAAATCTCTGCATCTTAAATGCACAACCCATACATACACACAGAGCACTAGTAAAAATATGAACTGCAAAAGCTAATAAAAATACAATAAAATACAAACTGTAGCCTTCGAAAAATGTGCAAACTTGCTTTCTTTATTTTATTTATGCCCTTCTCATTTTCTGGGATGACTGCGGTTGCTGAAAGTACAGCACCCCCCCGCCGAAAAAAATAAAAACTCGACGTTTAACATTTCAACTGAACACACAGATCAAGGCTAATTTGATCTGCCACATTTGGTGAGAAAAAGCTTTACTGACACTGGGGGCCGAGCACTTCTGACAAAACACATTACACGACATGATGAATTATCAATAAAATCAAGATGAATTTACGCTCGACTTCAAAACACCGTCACTTTCTTTTTACATACCGCACAGACCCATTTTAAACAAACGCCCCAGCAATGATTTAGACAGCGTAAGCCTCTACCTGAGAGTGAACTCTATGGCTCTAAGGTCTCCCAACAAAGACCTCTTTGTTTTCAGCATCTATACATCAGGTCACAAGGTGGCCCCACTGAAGCACTGCCAAACATTAGCTTTAGTAAGTCTTTCCTCTGCTCCCTGAAATGCAGGTATGGAACCTGCTCAACTTCTATTAAGACAGAAAGCATTGAGAGTGATTGGGGTGAGAGGTACAGAGGAATAAAAGTCTCAGTGTTGGAGACAGAAGAACTATGTACGAAGCAAAAGAAGATCGGAGTTTATTTACAGGCTCAGATAATGGTTCTGTGATGTGTTTATATGTGTGGAGTTTCAGAGGGGGGCAGTGACCCAGAGCCTGCTTTCCAGGTGATATGGCCCTGCAGCTGATCACTGTACATCCAGCTTGTGTATTTTAATTGCCTCGCAGTGGCTGTTTGTAGCAAATGAGCCAGCCTGATGATGAAGACGCCCTGATAACACAAGCTTCCTCGCCCACAAATAGGATATTTAAAGGCTGACTCTGCCGGGAGGGGCGTCCACGAACAGGGAAGTAAATAATCCCTTGCTACAATCTATACATCCACCTGTCCATACATGACAGGAGTTGAATGGAAGAGTTAACCTCCCACAGACAGGTTATTAACATGACTAGAGCTAAGAATAGAACACCTTCTTTTCTCTCTCCACCTCACCGTATGTCTTTGTGGGCAATGAAAAGCTCAATTCCGCTCAGGTATGTAAAACACAAATACAAGGCAGCCGAAGCACACAATCGTATGTTAAATGAGTCGCCCAAACTGACACAAGCATAATAATTAAGGTGGAATAGAGGGCTATAAAAAAAATAAAACATCTTCTTCCAGGTGTAATTCTTCCCGACATTTTTATGTTTTCCTTTCGATGGGGTATATGAAAATGGAACGAGACACGGATGTGTTTCATCTTTGTCACTGTTGGAGGCAGAGAGATTGTTCTATGTGTATGTTTGTTTGTGTAGTATAGTGTTAGGTTTAACATAGAGGTGTGGAGGCGTAATGTGTGAGTTTGGAGGGTGTGGGAGGTCAGGTCGAGTCAGTGTGTTGTGAGTTGTATGTTGCACTAGGAGCTAATTTACGCTCACTGATGCGAGATACCAACACCAGAATATTGGTGCTTTCAGAAGTAACTTAAACACATACAAATTTGATAAATAAAGATAAGTAATGCGGATTTGATGACAAAATAGGCATTTCATGTCACTTTCACTTACCTACAATAGTCAAATCAATTCAGAAACTTAAATCACTTTACTGTAATCCAGTCATTTATTAATTTACCACTGATATCTAGCTCTCAAATCATGACACAGTACAATGTTATAACAATATATTGCCCAACTCTATAGACAGTATTGTTCTCATGAAAGTGGTGTTTGAGATGTGTCAATTTACTGCATTAGGACAATTGTTTTATGACCACTGAATAAGGATACACAATGTAGTTAACATACTACATAACTGTGATAACTGAATTTTGTGATACTCATAGCAAAATCCACAAATTTGTGATTTGGACAAAAAATAAAACATAAAACAAAAGCATTTCAATAATACCACTTAATCTAAGCTTTGCACATTAGTTATAAGCTCCCCCACCATCACTGTACCATGGGACTCTGCAGTCTTTATCTCCTACTAACAAATTATCACTTTATCTGACCTCAGTCTCCCACCAAACCTCCTATCACTTCAGCCACCTTCTCACATTAACCTAAATCTTATCACCTTACACACACACACAATCTGACAGACTCTATATCAATCAACTGATTGATAACTTGGCAAGCACTTGATTATGTGAATGTGCACATGAGGTAATAAGCGTCACCCTTATTTTGATAGCACAATAGCAAGACACAGAAAGCACTGCCTCACAATAGCCATTTGGTCCTGGTTAGGATCCGTTGTATAACACCATGCTTCCCACACATCCTCCAGCCGAAGGGAGGAGTCTCAATCAGTGTTTGGAACTCGTTAAGTCCCTTAACCGAGCATGTCGCCTAGCACATTAGCAACACGTATCTGAGGGACATGTGTATGTTGTGTGTGTAATGCGTGCTGGTCCCCTCTCAGATCTTCGGCGTCACAGTCCAACACGCTCTGACACACTCTGGTCTGCTTTGTATGTGGAGCGAAACCAAACAAGGTGTGGTCTGGCTTCGGCTTTGTCTGTTTAGCGTTCAGAAGTTGGTCCAAACAGCATCGAGGACACTGCATGCGACTAAACAACCTACCGACGACAGCTCTATGGAGATATGGAACAACTTATACTTCAGAAAAAAAACATCATCCTTTTTTACAAACAGTTTCGCTTTAAAATTCAGCCCTTGTAATATGAATGTAATAATAGGAATGCTCTGTCTCTGTGTTATTCTCTGGCTGTGTGAGGGTTAACATTCAGTCGGTCAGAGCTCACCTGATCTTTTCTTAGATATCGACTCCCCATCCTCTATAATGACCCTCTACATCATGAAAATGGCTTGAGCTCTTCAGTTATGACACACTGAGTGGGTATTCATTAACACTTGATGGTGATATTATTAAATTCTTATTATGGCAACAGCGGCAAATGGTTTCTTCTATGCAAGTACTGTACTGAAATCATGAGCAGGCAACAATGGTGTCTGTGAATCTGGATGTGTGTACTTTAAATACATTTTAAATGCACGCACTGTTTTAAATGACCATTAAATCTTATACGGGAAATACGTAAAAATGACAGTAAAAGCCTCAGAGACATTTTTTCTTCTGTTTTCAGATGAGACTTATTAGTCTCCAAAGCCAAACACTGGCCACAGTGCTAATTTGGAGATCTGTCCAGAGAGTCCCTCTGGCCTTTGATGAGTCCCCATGTCTTAAGATCTGCTTGGAGACAGGAAGCCCCCCACGGTGGAAAGCGCGCAGGCTGGGGGCTGGGAGCCTGTGCAGACGGAGAGGACCACATCGTCAGGGGGATACATGGTCCTTTAACCTGTTATTGTGAACTCCCAGCAGCCATAGCCGATAATTGCCACCTGTCTCTGGGGAAACACAGTCAAAGGCAGGCCGAGGGACAGCCATTTTGTGTCTGCTGCTGCTCTTCGCCCCACGCAGCCCTGGTCCTAGTCCTGCCCTTAACCCTGGCGACTAATGTGTTTTCAATTTAGGATGATCCCCCACTACAGGCACGACCCTAATCAACAACAGTTTGTACTGTAACCCTATCTGCCCTTGTGAAGGCAGAGTTAGCCTGACCGGGCGCCTGCAAACCTGGTGTGTCCAGCAGAGGAACAGTGTTATATGTGTATATATGGATGATATCATGTTTACATGTGAGGTCATGGGATGTGTGCCTGATACTCGGCTGTTTGTCTTCCACATCTTGTTATGCTATTGAAACAAACATATAAACATCCACATGCACACAGTGCAACAGCACCTACATGCACATGATGCCGCAAGTCCCTTTTTAAATTAAACACATATTTTATGGTGAATGTACATAAAAACAATAAAGGTCAGTGCTCTATTTTTAAACATAAACAATTTTAAGTAATGTTTTAACAAAGTGACAAATGCACACACACACTATATATATTTTTTTTTTTCTTTTTTTCCCCGCTTTAGATCACTTCTAATTGTTCTTTATTTTGCAAAGGAACTTGCATTTTCATTCTGAAAAAGCTATGCAGGTATAAGTTTTATATTTTCAATTCTGCTGCCACTTCAGAGAGGGCTAAATGAAAAGTTAGGCATGGAAAGGCAGGTGTGAATGTTTGTTGTGTAGGGCCTCCTGGCCACTGCATCCATGAGTAGAACCCTGCCCCAAAATTAGAGTGTGGCCTCTAATGTCTCCCTGGGAGAAAAAGAGGCCTGGCTTTCGTCCAAGTCAGCACCTTTGGAAGTGCAGTCGTGTTACCACCACTAAATCAACATGTCAGCGCCTGGCCCAGTGAACTTCTTCACCCAGACTCCACAGCTTACAGCTATCCCACACACCTAATGAATTGGCGTGAATGCCCATCTGTCTGCTACAATGAAAAGCGGAAAGGAGATATGAGGAGAAAGAGGGGAAAAAAACATGTCTTTTTCAGCTGTTGAATAGAACATTTGCAGTCAGTCAATATGATCACCAGAGACAGAAACAATGTCTTAGTCCTGTTACTTGAACAGAGAACTACTGTGACAAAGCAGCTGAAGCCAGGTTAAGGTATCCTCGCCCATCAACCTTGGCCCCTGAGTCCAAAATGGAACTGTCCCAGTTTGG
Source organism: Coreoperca whiteheadi (assembly GCA_011952105.1). NCBI lineage: Eukaryota > Metazoa > Chordata > Actinopteri > Centrarchiformes > Sinipercidae > Coreoperca > Coreoperca whiteheadi. The sequence goes on along the minus strand of CM022480.1, from coordinate 11,863,266 downwards.
GGGGTGAGTTTAGAGAAGGACGCAGGCAAAGTGCCACAGAAAGCTGTGTGCTTACTCGGCAGTCTGTTTACATTCCTGAGGGTAATTTTAGCCCTTGGGGGGGAGCAGAGCAGGGGGGTCGACATGTCGTTGGGGCTTGTCAGTAGTCGACGGGCCAGCCGGCGCAGTGGCGGCACCTGGACATGTGGGTGGTACATAAAAACACACACAGACATAAACCTCCAGCATTCAAATCACTAGAACTGGGATCTGTGTTTGTACTAATCACTTATTTACCAGGTTTAGTAATAGGAAAGAGTCCACTAGCATCTTCTACATAATATCAATGGCTACTTTGTCTGTGACTGGACAACTAAACAGAGATACAAGTTATCGAGGAGGCCTAGTGGAAAAACCACAGAAGTGAGGGTGTAGTCTTGCTAAAAGGCCCACCACAGAGCACCATTAGCTAAGGACAGCACAGGATATCCCAGTGTTTTCACTGATGATCTGGGGTGCAAATCTAATTTCATTGTAGTTCTTAAAAATTTGCTATGCAAACAAAACAATCCCAGTTCAAGAATTGCTGAGGGCTTCTGTGCGCGTGTTGGGATTTCTCTTTTTATTACTCCCAGCCCAGGGTGTCCCTTCAAAGGGCAAGAAAGCAAAATGTCCATGTGTTTGCGATGCTTGTCAGTGCACGTGTAAGAGGGAAGGAGAGAGAAGAAGCGAGAGAGACTCAGAGCTTATCGAAACTAATTAGGCGAGGGATCAGGATGGAAGTTAAATACTGGGCTACATGTAATAAAAGAAGCAGAGTGGGGGACATCTAGGGGTCAGGTCCACACCAAACAATGGTCCTCAGGCAATCTGGGATTGATTTTCATTCGTTTGGGGATGAAGGTGGACAAGGGGGAAGGAGCCAAAGAGAGAGAGAGAGAGAGAGAAAGACGGGGAGAGGCATGTAGTCCAGAGTCTAAGGGTCTTGTGAGTTGTCAACGTGACAGTTTAACCCCTTTTGGAGGAGAACAAACAAACAGAGGGATCTCCTTGGCTGACAGCGTTGATCTGTCATAGCGATGACACTGCAAAGCCCCACACAATGCCCACACGGGAGAGGAGTTTGGGAAGGAAAAGGAGGGAGGGTGGGTTGATACAGATATGCAGAGGCACATTCCTTAAGCCCAAGAAGATAGGACTGTGCTCTGCTAAAGATATGGGAATATGATCTATGAATATCTGCACCTTAAAAAATTCAGAGAAGGTAAAAAGTCAATAGCTAGACTACACTGAAACTGAAACTGTCCAATTCTAGAACAAATATAGACTAAATATGAATACAGTATGTGCATGACATTTCTTATTAATAGTGTTCTGTAACTGTGGGAAATGACAGAGCACACACAAAAGAGGGCCATGCAAAGTGGGCAAATCGGTTACATTTTAGTCTTTCCCAAGTCAAAAACTTTGGGTGTCTGTTATAAAGCAGGATGGGTGACCATCCACAACCACAAAGACACACAGATGTCAGCGCTCCTCTCTTGTCACTCAGTCTGGGAAGGCCGTAACCTCGAGCACCTTCCCTCTCATGTCCTTAAACACTTGAAGACCCCTTTTCACTTTTCCCCTCAGACTGCCTCATCGCTTTGTCACATTGCCAAAGGGGACTCCATTAGCCTGGCCATGCACAGAGCCCCCAGCTCTCACTTATTTTTAACACACACACACACACAACCAAACACACACACATAGGGAGGCTGATACGGGCAGCTAAGGTTGTCCACATCAAATTAGAGTGGCCCCTATTGTCCCCATTACGGCCTGGGAATGCTCCATCATGACGGATGCTACGGGGTCCCTCACTTGTCAGGAGTTGTCAGGCAGATACGGAGTCTGGATACACACAGCTGACAGGTAATCTTAATGTCTTCAATTAGCCCAATTAGGCCTGTCATAAACAATTCGATAAGTGCTCGACCAACACAAACAGATAAACGCACGCCCAAGCACACACAGAAGCACACACTCACACACCGAGGTCTGCAGGGTATTAATGAGAAGGGTAATGGGTATATCAGCGGACGGTTGACTTGTCTTTTGTTTCAAAGAGGGGTGTGTCCCCATCCCTTGCTCTCAGCTGTGCACTGCTGGCTGCTACCTGGTCAGTTCAAATTGTACTATCTCCTTTCATTAGCGCATCGCTGGCTGAGAATCTGAAAGGCCGTGACAAAATTCATTTGAGAGGAGTGGGAGCAGATTGCCTGAAGCAGGTGCTATAAGGGAGATAAAACAAAAGCAGCACCTCTGAGAAGCTCTGTGTGTGCATGTAGGTGTGCGTTTTCATATCCGTGTGTGTGTGAGAGGCTTTTCACATTCTGTTTTTTTCCTTGCTATGGTAAATGGGTAATGACACTAAAGTGCTTTTGAAAAAAACAAAAAAAATAGAAGAAAGAACAGGGGCCAGAGAGGAATCGGCCCAGCGCACACTTGGAGCGTTTACAACGCTGTGGTGAAAGCCAAATATTGTTTCTAGCATGACTAAACAGGCCAACACCTTTCTGTGCTGAGGATGTGCGATAGCTAACATTGTTTGATTTGGTCTCTCCTTTATAATATCTTATCGCAGAGCAATGGTGACACCCACACTACATCCCCTGCTTTTGTGCTCTAACCGTTTCTTTAAATCCATCTATTTGCATTCACTATCAATTTCTTTTCTCAAGGTACGCAGGACACGTTTCAGGAACCGTGAAGCACAAGCTAATGTTTAAAACAGAGATTCCACAGTTTGCAAACACAAGACCTGAGCAAAGTTAGCATCAATATTTGAACAAAAACACATCAACACTGCCTTGATCTTATGATTCAGAGGCCCTGAAATGGCTCACATTAAGCAACAACGCAGACACAACAGCGCTTATACACTAGTCTCTGGGCATTCAGGGCAATGTTGCACAAAGGCAAAAAAAATAAATAAAAGAACAGAATACAATCAACACAGAAGAAACCAAGGCAATATGCCAAATGGTGAAATCCCAAAGCACATTTTCATTCAGTCAAACTGGCATGAGAAGACAAACCAACTGCTATCAGCAAGATCTGTGATGGACATGTAACTCTACTTCTGATCTTTACCTCAAGTGACGGCTGGAATGCCATCTGAGGAGAAAAAAAGAAAGAAAGAAAGAAAGAGAAAAGCCGTCACTGGGAAGTTGTAATAGGAAATTGCTCTTGGCAACTATTTGTTCAAGCACCAGATTTTTTTCATCTTTATGCCAACCCAGCGAGCCCCCATTGGAAAACAGGCCAGGTCCCCCTAATGAGTAATCTATTTCAAAGCAGTCGTGTCTGGGCATGACAGTTTACTGAGAGGCTTGAAGAACTGGTAATTACCAGTGTTACGGGGCAATTAATGCATATTACACTGCGGCACTCATGGCGGTGACTGTCAGCTCCCCAATAAAAATGAGCACTCTTCAGCTAAAGGGTGACATTAATTGGGCCCTTAATGACTATGCAGAGGAACCAAGCCAAATAGGAACAAAACAGGGGACTCGCTCTGACTCCAGCAGAGGGCTGGAAATTGGACTAAAAATGAGATTAATTGCTGTTTGGAAAAAAAGAAGGGAAAAAATGCGGTGAGGGGAAGAGGGAGAAAGAGGTTGGAATTATAGGGTGCAGAGAGCAAGGGCTGCTCATACAAATGACAATTCAATTAATTATATTATACTGTATTTTCTATACCTTATGGAGTGCAGACAGGCCTCAGGCCCATTTCAAGGGCTTTGTCTTGATATGTACCTCAATGCATTAACAGATACATGAACATTTCCCACGGCACTCACACACAGCGTCATGGTGCATATGCTCAATATAGTGAATACATCAAAAATCTTCAAATCTTGTTTAAGTGAAAAGAAGCTTCCCCACATAACACAAATAAGGCATACATATAGCTGTGATGAATGTAAAGGAGATAGCTAGTTAGGTCTTCCATAATGTGCAATAGAGAATAATCATCCTAGGAAGCAAGAGTTTCTGGGTTACACACTTTCCTATAAAGCCTAAGGCCTTAAGTGTGTCTTTCCACTTAAAAGAGTCCATGAAAACATTAAGCAAAGCTTAAAAGTAAATCTGCCAAATTGCAAGCCTTCCACCCCCAGAAATGTTTGTTCAGAAGGAGATCAAGCATGTGGTGAAGACATGAAGTAATTCTGATTAATGTTGCTAAAGCTAGGCACATACTGAACACCACCTGAATATGCAAGCCCCAAATCATAAAAATATCAGCATGCAAAACATGCCATCATTTGCATACATTTTTGATTTTGGATTTCCTTGCTATTTAAATATGCAGTTAGAAATAGTCCAGCAATGCCTCTTGCGCTGTCACGCTGCACACTCACACTGTCATTGGTCCTGATAGAACTCTTCTGCTTCAAAGGGAGCTTTGCAATGGAGAGGAGAATGAGCAAATATTTGAATTGCAAAAACACATCATCTTGCGAGGGGAGAAAATTCAAGACAACTTTTTAGAGTTAAAGGCACCCCCAACCCCCAGCAAGCTAACCCTCTGCGCACAGCCCAAAAAAGTCAACATATTCATAGCGTAAGCGCTCTCCTCGCTAATTTACCATATCCAAATTTGTGTAATGGGATATGACACATTTTAGAGGGGATTGCAGAAAAAAAAAAAACTTTAATTTGAATAGAGAACAATAAACTGTTTAAGCTGCACCTGTATTTAACTGAAATCCACCACACAAATACGGATTCTCAGACAACCTGACATGGGTTTGATTACCGACAGAAGTGTCATTAGCTACAAGTTATCGTCTGGTAGGTTGGAGTGAGCAGTACCACCATCGTAACTACAGTAGCTATTTCACCATAACTAAAGAGACTGTTAGATTCTACAGGAATACCTTTACACTCTGGATTCAGCACAGCCACAGTTTACAGCCATTTACATGTACTCACTCCAGGAGAATCTCTGACAGCTTCCAACTTTTGCAGAAGTTAGTGAAAAAAAGTGCAATAAATAATCTTCATGACAAATCAATAATATGACTCATAGCATATTTGAAAGTATGAGCTTCCCAATGTGATGCCAGGATAAATAGAACATTTAAGCCAAAAGTTACAAGTCTAGCAACGAAGGCCATGAACAACATTAACAGCAATAAATACCCATCTGAAAAAATACACCTGCAAAGGGGGAAAACTGTGTTTATGATTGTAAATTTATTTACCACAGGCTGAGAACTACCTTGAATTTTAAATTGGGGAAAATGTGAGCCTCTCAAACACATACTCTGAAAATATCTAGGACACATGGAGAATTACTGTGAGTAGCAAAGTAAACTGTGGAAAGACAGGCAATCAGCTACTGGTGGAAAAAATAAATAAATCAAGGCTACATTTATTTTATAAGCATGCCAAAGCTTTAAATGTAAGACAACTAGTTTGTGGATTCCATACAATAATTAGAGGACCAAATTAAGTTTACATTGTTACCATATTTTTTAATGATATCTAAACATTATTTCATCTTCCTTAAATATAAGTCAACCTGTAATCGGTCTTAAAATGCTTAATTCCTGTCATCTCTTAACACACAGCATTACCCAGAGCTCCTCAATACACCGTCCACATCACACCTCTTACCAGTCCAACCCTTCTGTGGCCTCTACTCCTTGTGACTCGATTACATGTAGAAAACTTAGAGACAGGTCTGAGCAGAAATCAAACCTGAATGATGGATAGCTTTACTGCACAATGACCTCTGTCACCGGGTTTTTTGCCCTAAATCAATGCTGGCGATAAGGGCCCTGCGCCAGCACTCACCTTGGTATGTTCACAAGCAGACCTTATCTATGGCAGGAGGAAGTGTGAGTAATAACTAAAGACAAGCCACAACAAAACCACTAACTCCACCTTGTCAAACATAATTTACAATGTATATCCCTCTACCCCCCCCTCTGCTGCTGTTAAAACAGTAATTATGAGAACCAAAGAGATTTGGGACTGTGTTTGGAAGATTAACCTGTTGTAGGATGGTGGGAGAGCTTTGCGCATATCTTTGGTCCAAGTGGGGTTCATATTTTAACAAAGAAACAGAGAGATGGATTGACTGAGGACTGACATACCCTACTCTTGATGCACTGGCATGCCCATACACATTCATTCATAAAATTATGAATAAGATCCTTAAATTTCCCCGTTGTGGGGCCAACATTTCTGTGATGCATACATGGAGAGGTTGGAGGTTGAAGTTGAGAGGAGGGCTGACAGGAAGTAGAAGCAAAGACTTTATGAAGATTACAGCATCGAGAACTCTAAGACCTTTTAGTAGTTTTTCATTTGGTGTGTGTGAGATAAAGTATGTGTGTGACAGAGAGAGAGAGAAACGGAGAGCAGAGCGAGAGAGCGAGCATGCTTCCAGGCAGTCGCATCAAAATGGAGAGAGAGACCAAACATGACATCAAACGTTGCAATTAGCTGACCCCTTTCTCCTAGAGTCAAAGTTTGAGAAGCTCTGCCTTTAAAACCCTGATTAAAATATGTTTGCTTTCACATTCAAAATGACATTTGACAAGGTTAGTAATATTTCAACTAACTGCAAAAACATTCTTGTGGCCGTAATCCTTTTTTTCCATCACTTTTTAGGGGCGCAGGTAACCTCGGAGCGAGTTTCCCATGAACTCAGCGCTACAATTTGAAAACAAAACGGCTGGGGGAAAAAAAATAGAAAGCGTAGTTCAAAGTTTTAGTGAAGCATGTTTTGTTTCACCCAGGCAGCTGAAGCAAAAAATGTTGCGATCATTATTCAGAGAATTTATCCCCTATCTAATTCAAACCACAACGAATATTTAAAATAGAGCCAGTAGACTTTTTTGTCTAACCGCGAGCTCCATCCTTAACAGGGACTCACGGGGGCTAAGGACTGTCAGCAGCTCCGGGGATAAAGTTTCTCAAACTGTTAAACAACCCCCCCATCACCAAATTAGGAGAGGTGTAGTCTATAATCCAATGGCCTCTCCGATGGAAAAGTAATAAAAAGACTAAGATCTAATTTAATGGTGCATGACCTAATATATATATATATATATATATGTGTGTAATAATAATAATTTTTGCAAGGGTATATTGCAGTCACAACTTTGTTTTAAAATTGACATTGAGCCCAAAAAAAGTACTTCAAAGAGTCAGCAAACTTAAATAAACAAAATGTAAATGTTGTCTGAGTTAGTCTTTGTCAATGTGCATTCCCGACAAAACAACCTGAAGATAAGCAATGAATAAGGGGAAGGGATCAGAACTGGTCAAGCCCAAACTCTGTCTAAAGTTAATAGTTTTCACATCCATTCCAGTCGCAGGAGAAGAGAATGTGACGTGTCGGGCCGGACAGTGAGCCAGCCCAGGCGTAGCTGCAGCTGTGCTCAAATTGAAGTGGCACTTTCTATCAGAGGCCTTTCGCCAGACAGCTCTATTCTGTCCTTTCACTTGTAACCTCCATGACACACATTACGAAAAATCAGAGTGGTCATTTAAAACACACAGCCGTCATTGAAGAGACAGATTCTGGGTTTAACATGGGGGAAGATTCATGGTGCGAACGTGCCAGCTGATAGAGATATTACTCAAAATGAGAAATAGATTTCTCAGACATATCCGTGGCGGCCATACAAAGGGGCGGCTCAAAGCCCCAAACTCTGCGCAGAGTTTAAATTTCACTTGTTCAGAAATGTATACCTCTGTTATCTTGCATCAGTCCAAAGGAAAAGGATTGAATAGCGCCCATTTCAACTTCCCGCCTATGATGAAACATTACATCGACAGCGGACAGGAGTTGGAATTTGGATCATATCATTACCATGTTAACTCCTTAAGTCCTTGTCACAAAGGTTTGGTTTATGGTGCTCATTTAAAATACAGTAATACAGAAAAAAAACATTTTAGCATTATTAACACAAGAGAGTGGAAAGAACACATTAGCGGTAATATTGAGTGCACATTTATTCTAAGAAGTTTTAATAGGGTTCAGTGGCCAAACACATTTTTCCCCCTAATCGTTTACAGACCTGACAGAGCTTGCGGAGACAAATCTGTTGACCTGATAGATCTTGCACATTAACCCCCAAAATTGATGAGCAAAATCAGAAGGTCAGCTCTTGGACACAGGCTCCTCATGTGTCTTTGATTACACACTCCCACTAAGGGATAGGCAGGCAGAGATGTTTAAGCTATCAGGCAATCAGACCGCCGCGAGACGTGAAACTCAAACCAGAGACGGGAGAGCGAGAGCGCTGCCTGGGAACAAAGATGGGGGAAGACGGTCCTGACGAAGCTCTTTAACAAATGCCAGGCCAGTGAGGAAAGACTCAGATGTGCTTGTATCTCTTTCAGTGTTTCTGGCAACAACACAATGAAGTGAATTAATACTGAAATATAAAGCAAAGTTCACAAAAACAAATACCTTTTCATCTGGTATTTAAATTCAGCCACTTATGGTACATCAATCAAAATGCCCTCCATGTGGTACAATCAGATATAGGTCTTACATAGTGAAACAAACAATTCCAACCATGTTATTTTGGGAGACGGATGAGGTCAGACGGTGAATGACATTTTTTTTAAAAATCCCTACTTAACTAAATGTAGAATGATGGGTGCAAATTTAGAACAGCACTGCTGCTTTTGACATAATTTATAGTGGAACGTAAGTAGGTTTCTAGAGGTTTGTTTAACATTTTTATTATTATTCTCGAAAAAAATCTCATTTTATTTACTTAATTGTCCAAGAAGAGGAGAACCTTGTCCTTTTCGTTCAGAATATCAAAAGCTTTGTTATAGATATAAATCACCAAAGGCTTATCAGGATCTTTCTGCAGTCAATACACACAGCGGTCAAACTGAGGATAGCACTCAATACTGAAAAGTACAGTACTATTACCATTTTTTTACACTGAAATTCATTCAGCACTGGTTGGGGATTATAAGACTAAGAAAAGATATAAAAGTACAGAGAGGTTAAACAAGAAGGTGAAATCACTGGAAAAGAAAGAAAATAAGAATGGGTGGTGAAAAAGAACAAGGTTATGTGAGGGACAGTGGGCCTATAAAAAGAAACCTACTGTCTAGATTATCTATAAGGAACCACTTATCACAAGCGACCAGCTCCACGCAGTGACTGATGGGCCTCCACAGACCATGAGTACCAGCACATTATCTGGTACACACAGAGCTGCTCTTTAAACACAAAGACAGAAATATGAAGCATTGTTTCCGTGGCTGTCATTTGTTAAAAAATATTATATTTATTCTTGGTCCGAAATAGAAAGAGTGTTTACTGTTTTGTGCACAGAGCTACACAAGACAATGCTGACCAACATATAAATTAAAGCAAAGATAAATTGGCTAAACTAAACCATTCATTTTAAGCACGTAAAAGGCAACTGATTTGAACCCAAATAGCTCTTAAAAGGTTCAATTAAATCTTGAAGTATAATATTAAAAATGAGCACAAGTAACCTATACCATTCATGGAGCCATTCTACTCACAGTGAGTCAAGGCAACTCAACAAAATAAATAAAAAAAAAAAAAAAAAAAAAACATTAAAGGAAATTGTAATCCCCCCCAAAAGCTGTTAAACACTTGCCATGTCATGAAATCGTGCGTCCAGGACTAAAATATGCATTCCTCCTGTATCCGTGTGAACCATGGAGAAACAAAAGCCCTCCTCCTCTGTACCAAATGCCATTCCTTAAAATAAAATGTCAGGACCATATTGGTTGATAGAAGAACAAAAGACCAGATTGTTTCTATACAACTGGGAATTTTTTTTTACCAGTAAATAATGTTTTTTTTTCCCTGCACTTTTCTTGGTAACATTTATTTCCTGTGACAGGCCACAGGACTCATGGTCCAGTGCTCTCCTTAGGCCTTGGGAGGACACTGGTGGAATCATCTGATGACTTCTGGCCTCCCTCATCCTCCTCTACGGAGAGGTTAAGACACAATTAAGCCCTTTAGTTGGGCAGTGTTAAGAGGCTTCTGAAGCAACTTTGGAGGTGCATGAAATGAATACTTAAAAGGTCCTCGAAAGCATTAAATACAGTGTGTTGTAGCTTTATGTCTACTGAGGTTATGTGGACAGAATGGGTTTATAGAAATCCTCTTAAACTACCTTTAGCCTTTATGATAGATTCAGCAAACTATTCAGCAAAATTTAAAAGCACAACCTTTGTATGATAACAGACATCCCTATAATTATCTTACTATTTCTCGTTATCTCTCTGTAACTTTCTACAGATGTGAATATATTTAGCAGCAATAACTGTGCTCACAGGCTTTTGAGTGATGCACAGCAAGCACCATGTATTGTGTGCAAAATGTATTTATGTAGGCTACCTCCATCTCAAGAATATATCACTGCAAGTTTTATGTCACACTGGGTGTAAGGTGGAACTGAATGTCTTTTGGGGGTCAGGCAGCCATCGAAATTCTCCTTTTAGACTTTTACAAAGAGTCATTCTAATCCTTGCCCACTACTCTCTGTGCTTTTGACAAATGCTGCTGACTTCTTCCTGGAATGAAACCCAAAAGGTCACTGTAGAGGAAAAAAAAAAAAAAAAAAAGGAAAAAGAAAGCGAGACCGAAAAAAGTGGGGGTGGGGGGGGGCTGTGTGTCTCTGTAAGTCTGATGACATACATCGTGAAAGCTGACAAAAAATGTACGTTAATCTTTTAAAAAGTTCCATAGCAAAACAGGAATTCATGGAGTAGACATGCTTGCACCTTATTTTACTCTAGGCTTTCTTCTCCATCTCACAGTGTCACAGGCAAGCAGAAAGACAGGAGGAGGGGTATGCATCGCTGGGGTGCCGCTTTCTGTCCCACTCCTCGTTTATGCACACAGCGGCCGTGTCAAAGCTCCTCTCACACTCAATGGTAAATGACAAATTTGGATAATGCACACATACAACCCTACAAAAATAAATAGGAGACATGGAGGCTTAACCGGAGCTAAATCCTGAGGCTGCTCGAGACCTGAGAGTGCGGATTACACCCCAGACGCCTTAAACAATGCACCCAAATGTGCATCCTTAAAAGCATGAAATCCTTGAAGCATCAGAGCCGACTTGTCATTTGCCATTAATATTCCAAGTTGCTTGTGCTTTGGGGGCCAGCATTGCACTTCTGTGTGCTGATGTGCCCTAAAACAAACACTTGCAAAGCCCTAAAGGAACCACCATTGTGGATAGCTATTTTTCTAGCTGTGGAATATTCTACGAGAGGATGTCATAACAAAGGAAACAATAAAAGAGGCCACGTTCCTGCACTGCATGGGGTATCCATAACTATTAATAGGGAGGAAGGCAATGTCAGAGGCGCTTGCGCTTTACCAGGAAAACTGATATTTGCGCTTTCAAAAAAAATTAAGCTCTAACTAACATTTTTCATGCATATAAAGTAAATAAATACTCCACAACCTTAAAACCCTTCAACCCTGAAAAGCCAACTTATCAACATCACAACAGAAAGGATTATATAAGAAACTAAACACACTGCTGGTAGGTGCAGTAATGGCGCTATTCACATATTGGGACCACTATCTAGTGAATATCAGTTGTTCTTTAAGGCCACTATTGCAATGGAGATATTTTTCACCCCCCCTTCTTTGTTGAGCACATCTCTGACAGGAAGGTGGGGTAAAGTATGGCAAGGCACAGGTCTTGGAGGTGTCACATTGTCACCCCAGAAGCACCAGTACCTGTCCTCGGGGATGGCCCTGTAATGTCCAGCCTCATTGGATCAGCAGCAGCCACGACCTGTGGGCGCCCTCTCTCAGGTGACATCCCCTATCTGCTCTGGCTCTATGATGGCCCTGCTGCTGCTGCTGCGGCTTATATTACTCTTATGCTTCTAACGCATCAAATGGGACCACATAGCCTCGCTTTTTGCAAGCAAACACATATAGGTGCACTCTATTTGCACATGCAAGTATTTATAAATATGAGCAAATGCCCTTATTCCTAGTTAACCAGTCATACCCGTAAAAGCAATCTATCTGTACATCTCAGGATCTAGGCATGAAACCTTGTTTAAAGATAAAGGTATAAGCAGCTGAATTCAGTAGGGGTTGTCTACAACACACCGTGTCATTACACTCCACTTATTAAGCATTCCTGTCATCACTGCTTTGGAAAGTTCAACAGAAAATGATGGACATGTCCATTAAAAGAGGATGGCACAATATCTTACATCAAAAAATTAATTTTATGTCAATGGATTGACGGTTCTGAGAATTTAACAGAATTACCATGCAATTTCAGCTGTAAAATCTACAGCATACAGTTCCAGATATAATTGGAAAAAGTTCACAAAGACCACAGGATGTCTAATTGCAGCTGTGTCAACTAATATAAAACATCACATAAATCAGATTTTTGTCTTTTCATTAGCCAATGTGTCAGCGAGCAGATTAGTGATGTTGTAGGAACAGTCTGGTGAGTCTTCAGAATTATGACTTCCTCATTAATTGTAGTTTTGCCTCCATTATGTGCCTCAAAAAAAAAAGTTACAACAAAGGACAAGCACTAATCTAATTTGTGCAAAACACATTTGAATAGAGATCGATATGCACTTTTGGAGCATGAGAATTTCCTGCTGGTAATTACGGGAGGACATAAATTATCCACATTACAACGGGCGATGACTTTCAAAATTACTAAGACAAAAGAGCCAGATGAAACATAATGCATGTGCATGCATTCAAGTCTCAACAAATTTCCAAGTGGTCAAGCCAGATGATGTATAATGGCAAACCCAAAAGTCTTAACCCCCATTTCATATGAGGGAGAAATGAGGCATACTGTCCCATTATATTGCAATAAATCATTTTTTGTGGATGGCTGACAGCTTTTTATCAGATCTAACCTTTTCAAGCCTCCATTAAGAGAGCTAACATTTTCAACTCTGACACATTTGCAGTTTACGAATCTCACAGCTGATTTACTGGGGGGCCACGCTAGCGTCCGTGCTCATTTCCAAACAGACTGTCCATTGTGTTGGATTGGGTGGAATGGGGGAGGGAAAATAGGAATCAGTGAAGAAAAGAACAGGCTCTGAATCTATTTATTTAACTCTACATTACACTTTTAATTTGCTATACTACAGTGCAAAATAGTTTTGCAAAAGCTATTTTGTGGTAAACAGTATATTCTGATTTACACTATTGATCCTTTCACACAGCGGCTGCATGGAGGAAAATTAAGAGCCACAAAAATCCCTCATAATCTGACAAATTAATAATGAGTGGACTCTCCGAGAGGAGATGCAGTGGGACTGTGAGAAAATAGCAAAGACTAGACAAATAAAAATACAAATGACAAGCATTATATCAATTTAAGAGGAACCCTTGTAGCCATTTGTGTCAGATGTTTGCTTTGTGACTATGCTTTGATGTGAAAGGATGTAGTGTTAATGTTTTGACTGATTTTTGTTCAGCATTTTTTTGCACAAGCTGTGATACACACTCTCCTGACAATGAGGACCAATCATAGATCTATAGATCCATCTATTTATCCATCTATCAAGTATCAAAACTTATCTAGTGTCTTTTGTCCTCCATTCCAGATACACTGCCTTTACAAAGGACTCCACAGACTGACAACAACATATTAAGTAACTAAACATCACAGGCACCACTACAGTAGCATGGTCAAAATTTGCAAAAAGCAATGACAAAAATCCATGTACATCATTTTGGCAAATCCATCACAAGTATTCAAGTGCACAAATACTCAGCTCAGCAAATAATTGTCATTAGCTGAATGTATTCTGGATTAAGTATTTGATAAGATAAACTAATCAGACAAGTACAGGGGTAGAACTTTAGTTGTTGCTTGGAGAGTAATAGAAGGAACTTTGCCAACTATAATTGATTTAAGTACACCATATTTAAGGAGGGGCAGTTAAGGTGGCACCACACAAGGGTCCATATTTCATTACATGCTGTGTTTAACCTTACCCACTTCTCCTAAAACACACAAGAGGCTCATTATGTGTTTAATATTCACCAGCAGGTGAATAATTTTTATGCAACTCTGATAGTTGGGCGAGATGGATAACTCAATTATCCGAACATCCGTCAGAGCAGAGGGCTCGCTGGCTCTGGAACGGCACCAGCTAAGATTGATGGCTGGAAGACACCGATAGCTGCTGCTTCGCCATCTCATCCAGGCACTGGACCTGAACACGCCGTTTGATTCAGCAGAAGACCGTTTTTCTCTCCATTTTTTTTTCCTTTTATCTTTTTTCTTGGGAGCATTGTAGGTGAAGCGTCATTACCCCTCACTCCACTGAAGAGGGGTTCATTATGGGGTTAGTGTGTTGGCAAGACTATTGTTTGGATGATAAATGCAGTTGGTGAGGGCTTTGGAGGGAAAATTAGTTATGTTTTTTCTTTCCATCTACAAAAACGTGTCCCCATAGCTCACTCAGCAATGCTTGAGGGCAAACCAGGAACAATTAACACAAGCAATGGGTGAAGCAGCTCAGTTAAAGCAAAGAGGGAATTCATGAAAAATAAGCAAATCACTGAAAATGTCAATCAGGGGCAATGAAGTAATTACCAGCACTGCTGTGCGATTCCAAGGGCAGTCAAAAAGAAAACCAAAAGGTTTAGAGTCAAGCGCTGAAATCTGAGTTGGAATGAGGGAATGGACAAACACCCTAAACATCAGCCCTTCAGGGCTCGTCTCATAAACTGAATCCAACTAATGAGAAGTGAAAGGAGGATGATGTCACCCCATCCCTCTCTTGTCCTCTATTTCTCTATTGGTTTATGTTTTTGTGACTACAAAGCGCTGACCCCAAATTCACTGCCTTCACTTTACAAACACACACAAACATGCACATGTGCGCACACACTTGCACAAGGTCTAACAATAAGAGAAAGATGAGGCACATTTTCAAATGTCAGCAGTAAATGTCAATTAAAAATTACAAGGGTGCTGGCAAAGGTAGGGTCTGAAGGGACTGACATTTTTTCTTTTTTGACACAACAATGTTTATCTGACCGGGTGACTGGCTGACATGATGGGATCTACTTTGTCAGTTCCTTAATACACTCGGACAAGGCGCCCCGGTGAATATCAATGAAAGACACCCGTGGGCTAATATGTAAAGCTCAGACTAACCCTAACTGTCCAATCAGACTGTTAGAATTCTGATATTTTGACCTACTGTAAACTAATACCACAAGTACCAAAGACAGATTAATGCCACTTTCTTCAATCCAAACGAAGAAAGAACATTGACTTACACACTGGACTATTTATGGTGACATCTGATCTTGTCATGCTGCCTGCGGTGCTAATCAAATGAGCTCTTTTCACATTAGTTTGACTGACTGAGACAGCAATCATTTAAGTACTTTCTCATCAAACATGGTCTGGGAATGTTCTGGAGCTTAAGCAAAGCCTTTTATTGTCCCCAACTTTCTTAGCAACATTAAATGAGGCCTAACAAAGATGGTAACCATCAAAGATTGGCCCCTTTTAAATTCACACCTCAGTGACTTTTAGTTCCTGACGTCGACAATAGTGAAAGAAAATCACAGAGCATTTTCTTCTGGAAGCAGGCCATTTCCAAATAAAACTATGTTACTCAGAAAAAAATAAAACACATCATTGATTATGACCTTGACCTCATCTCCCGCATTTTAACTGCTCAATGATATTGGATGAGTCATCTTCCCTGAAAATCAAATGATTGTTCTGCTGGCAGAGTTCCTGACTGAAATCAGTAGGTCAGTCATCATTAAAAAAAAGCCTTCAGTCTTTACATATGAAAAAAACTCTCTAAGAAGTTATTGCTTAAAATACAGATTCATTTTATATTATTTGTAGGATATATGGGAGCCTCCCTAGAAATCCTGAGTTTGAAGGGGTTATCAATAAAATAAACTGTGTATTACCAACTTAGTATGTATATTGTCAGCTAAAGAATAAGAAAAAGGAATAAGTATAACAAGCTATTTTGAATGCATATTGGTTATCTATATCAGGAAAAGCCTAATATAAAGATGTATTTTGCGGTCTGATCTCTGCTAGGCAAACAATAAAAGGATTGTTTAATCTTGGGGAACAACGCATACAAAAACCATACATGAAAATTCATTCATGATGAACAGCTTCTCTTTCTGGGTTGTGGTTTCCTTATCTGGTACTGTAAATGCAAGAAGAAAACAAAAACAAAGAGAGACTGGCTGCGCCTGGAACCTCCTGGCATTCCAGCACCATGTCACAACATGTCAGCCGGCCGTCATGGCTGAGGGGGGCTGGGGCCGTGGTGAGGCGAATGGAGGCAGTGCGGCCGACTTTTCAACTTGGTGACAGAAACCTCGTGCCAAGGGAGGCAGGGATGTGAAGACCATGTGTGAGCGACCCCTACTCGTCTCTCTGTGTGTGCCTCAACACAAAAGTCGCTCTGCCTGATTATTTCACTTTGAAATTAAGCCTATATAAAACTGAGTATTGTAATAAATGGTTTAGATAATGGCTGGTGACAGCCTTATGTTTTCACACTGTGATAAGAAATAAAATGAAGTTGATGTTCTCTTTGGGTAGACTGTAAAACTAAAGAAAAATTTAAATAGAGACATAGAGAAAATTAAATAGTTATGTATTTTTTGCATTGAGACACACACATTCATATGCATACAAATTCACACACCTCTGTTCCCCCAGGGTCATGACCACGAGGGCCCGTTCCTGTCCAAAAGGTTCTCATGACAACAGATGCAACAGATTAATCACCCATTTCCCAGTTTCCCTTCCAAAACAATATGTGTACTCTGGAAAACAATCAAGCTCACAGGCAGACCTGTTCAGGCTGTAAAAGGCTCCATTGGCAGGAGTGGATGTGGAAGTCCTGTGATGTACAGATGTACCATCTGGAAGTGTGGGGTTAGTGTGGCCTACGCCAGGGAGGAAGTGGTTAGTGTTGTTCGACAGAGATATGAGTTGCCTTTATAATACTGAGAAAAAGCTGATTGTGGTTAGTGGTCGAAAAGGAGAAGTCATAAACTACATGCAAACTGGGAAAATAGGAGTTGCAAAATGTTGTGGTTAATTTAGAGAAAGAGGTGAGAATACAAAGAAAAGACTCACCTGTTCCAGTAGCTCCAGAACTGTTCGTTGAGATAGGTGCGATGACTGTGGTCGTCTCCGAATGAGGCTTTGCTCTCAATCCAGTGTACAATGTGTCCCTCCACGGCTTTTCAGAAACAAAAACAAACACCACTCAAAAAAAACAGAGATGACAAAGCCACACAAGCAAGTTCGAGAAGGGACGTTTTCTTTGTTTCGTTGTTTTTTCTGTCATTCACAAAAATCAAAGAAGAGCTGGCATTAACATGACAGTGTTTTGACAACTGCATAATCCTCTTTGAAACAAGGTGGCTAAGGTTGACAGATGAAATATTGACATTTGTAATGTAAATACTAACCAATTGGAACCTCCAGGATGATATCCGGTGTTTTGTCGTAGCCCATAGCTCGGAGTTGGTTTTCATCTAAAGGAGATTAAGTGCAGAATTTAGCATTTGACTCTTAAGTTTTACTCTTTACTGAACAAGTTCTGCTACGTCAATCACAGGCAGGTAACCTAACAGCCTTCGCCAAGGTGCGGTGCTGGTAACAAAACCCCTTAGTGTTAGCAAAGCAGAAGAAATAACAGTAGAGGACAGCAAGCACAGTAAAACCATTAACTACATCTGCCACGTATTCGCTGTCGTTGCACAAAAACCTGTAAAGCCCAGTTTCAGAGTTGCGCTCCAGTTTGTAGAGCATTATAAAATATACAGCAAGGGGACAAGGTTGGCATTATAGACTCTGTAAGCCTGACCCCTGCCTGCACAGGCCACAGCCATTGTCCTTGACTTCTGGTGCGCTTCGGCCATTATCCCTACAACACCTGATTTCTCCATTAAATCTCAGGCTGACCAGGTCATTCAGTTCCAAGGGCCTGCCTCTTTGTCTCCAGTCAAGCTCAACTAATGGGGCATGGAAGGGAATTGAGGAGAGATGGAGGGTGGCGGTGTCAGTGGTGGTGAGGAGGTAGCAGCCAAGGGGGGAGAAAGAGAGCTGAGTGAGGTCAGTGAGGCTGCCAGAGGCCTGTGGTACAGAAGGGCATCCTGGGTGTGGTAATGTGGGTGCAGATGTGTATGCAGTAGGATGGGAGCCTCTATTCATACCTACTGGGCTGTTGACATTGTCATGTGGCTCTGATCGCCTTTTTACATCACCTTTGATTAAAATTAATGGGCCATCCCTGCTGTTGGGTAGCTTATTTCCAATCCATTTATCAGATGGGGTGAGGCTGCCTCAGTGGCCCTCGTGCCGCCCGAACTCTGACAGTTTTAGAACAGTCCTCTGTACAGCTCTGAGGAAAGGTCAGCACTCCAGGTCCAAATAAATGATATGGTCTTAATGGCAGAGGGAATGACTTTTATCCTCCATCACTCATCTGACCTAGGGGATGGTGATGGGATGGGGGTGATGATAGGAAGGGAGGGTTAAAAATTCTGTTTCACAATTTCACACCTGGACACTCTACCTTGATTTAATGTTGTTCGAACAAGACAATGGTGTTTGAAAAGTAGAAGATATTAAGATTACAATCTATTATTACAAAAATACAACTGGTTCAAATATTAGAAACTACAACCGCATATAGGGAGGTTCTTTTATCCAAATATTAAATCCTCAAAATTACCCACTTAACATATGGTTGCCATAATGGCAACAGTCTTTGCAGTCAAAGATCCCCTTAATGGTACCAACATAATATTTATGTTCAAGTAAATAGAAACTGGTCTTCTTCATTCAATTCTTCTTCTTTTCCTTTCGGCTGTTCCCTTTCAGGGGTCGCCACAGCGAATCATGCGCCTCCATCTAACCCTGTCCTCTGCATCCTCTTCACTCACACCAATTAACTAGAAAAAAACAAAACTGAACAGCAACCTGAGAGGACCTACAGTATACAACTAATGAAACATTAAAACCTACCTTGGAAGCTTTTATTCTTTAAATATTCATTGTATGCTGGTGCATAAACATCCAAGGATAACTGATAACAAATCCTTATAAATCAATAAGCGATAACGTCCACTGCATCAGTTATGTCCAGGTCTTCCTATACTAAGCTTACAAAAAGGCTACACTGCCATGACCAGATTGACTTTAGAAATGTGATGAGATGGTCAAGAGATGGCTTACCTAAAAAGGAAAGGTTCCTCTCCTTCAGTTTGTCACAGAGCAGCACCTCATGCTCTTGGCCAATAGCGCTGAAAATAGTCAAGTCAAGGATTCCAACACATGGCAACAGCGGTATTTTATATGTAAAATATAATACACTACTAATATACTGCACCAAAATGTTTAGGTAGTGTGGTCTAAGCGGGGGTATTACATACAATTAAATAAAAAGTAAAAGAATTATATTTATGAGGATACAAAAAAAAAAGTTGCAAACAATTCAGGCATTTAACCTGTACATTTGGCTACTACGGAAACTACAAAATACACTGTAATTTGCTGTGATAACAACATAAGTGCACAGAGGTGATGTAAGCTCAACTGTGCATGTTTGGCATCAGGTAAAGTTAAGAATCTGATTTTTCCAATTTGCTTACTATGCAAAGCGAAAGCCACTTTGCATCAGGATGCACACATCTTGACGCCACAGAAAGGATTCCAGCATTTGAAGAGGCCGGATATCATATATGCAGAACTTGCTTTTTCCAAGAGAGCGAGAAAAGTTATGGTATTATACATGCCCTCAAAAAACACTAATCACTCAAAATAGATTCTGATTAATACATACATATTGTGACTGGCACAAATGCATCCATCCTCTCATGTGAGGATGGATGGAAATAGTTGGTCTGCTACCCAGCTGCTTGCCCCGAAATAGCTTGGACTACAATTCTGCCCCTATAGTCAAGGGCAAGCCTCTGTGTTCATTGTGTCTTGAGCGCTTTATTAGATAATTTCCACGACACCTGCTAGACAAGTATTCCTAGGGCAAAGAAAAGGAAGGAAAACACTGAGGAGTACAATTGAATTACCAATAAATAAAATATAACTAATTTGCTATCGCAATTAATTCAAGTTGGACTGATGTGCCCAGAACTCTCCATGGTGCTGAACGACATAAGAATGATCAGAACAATTAAAAAGGATTCTGCTTCTAATAATAATTGATGTTTCTTGTAATTAACATAAAAAAAACAAATCATCTGGGTTAAATAAAATACCAAAAGAAAGAACACATCGACCACCACGAGGCATATGAATAAAAATGTTTTTCCTGTATCATAGAACATTGGGTCTGAAACACTGTGTTCACATGGAGATGCATTAAGATCAGCCTATCCTCTTCTCCTCCTCTTCCCTCCTTCGCCTTCCAGCCCCTGTATCTGTGATAGCGGGATGGCAGGCAGGATGAAACACTTCCTCTGTGAAGCAGAACTTTTATGTCAGGTGAAGCCAGACACATCTCATCCCCTTCAATAGCTCCTCGTCAATTTCAGGCTTAAAATTTTATGGGATAGGATACTGTTTGATGCAGTCTACCAGCGGTCCATAACAGCAGTCATTTATTGTGCACTGAAAAGAGGGGGAAGAAATATTATGGTGCGCGAAAAGGGTGGGTGGAAGGGAGGTGAGGGAAGGAAGCCCACACAGTGCCGGGAAAGGAGAAAACACAGGAGATGCTGGCAGATTGGCAGGCATGACCGCCGACTCTCACGTGACCTCATCAGCAAACATGAGCGGCTGATGCAGTCTGTCAGCCAGGTGGTACAATAACACTTAAAAACTCACTGTACATACAGTAAGCAGCGGATCTGTTACATGGAAAAGGGTAGGGCAAGGAACTTAATAACAGGTTGTTAAAAAAATATAATTCCATGACACCAAACAATTTAAATGATTTCCTTTAATATTTCAGTTTAAATAAGAAAGTTGAAACACTTACTTGGTAGACGTTATTGGCCAAGATTTTGTCTGGAATTAATGATGGCTCCTTAAGCATGCTGTTGAGGACTGTTTTAGAGGCTGAGAACAAGACAGAAAGGCAAGAGAGGGAGATAAACAAATACAAAAATCCCATAAATATTAATATGCAAATTACATCAAAAATGATAGCTTGTCTACATTGCACATAAATGTAAAAAAAAAAAATTTATAATTACTGCATTGAATTGAGAGCAGTGAAAACATACAGAAAAAAAGACAGGTTTGACATACTGTAATTCACCATGCCACTGTTAGTGCAGTATTTCCAGACTAGTCCATTAGATGGCTGTTTGGTGTCTATACAGATTTTCTATAGATAAATGTTTCAGTCCAGAGCACAGGAGCCCCATGTAGTTTATCTATGTTATGAACGCTGACTATTCTGCATCTCTCATCCCCATTCTTGCTCTACTAACATTATAAATCAGGGAAAGGGAAAGCCTGCTGGATTGAGTCGCTGGTACTCCAACAGCAAAAAATTCCTTAAATCATTTCTTAAAAAGATTTGGATTAAATGGATTGTATCATTGTGTGACGAAATGGTTGAGGCACGCCATTTGATACATGGTCCTGACAGACATTGCAGCATTACAGACAATACAAGGAATGTTTCTATTCACATTTCAGGCATGGATGGTGCCTGTACCAACACTGCACAGAGATTCCCAAGCTCATCTAGATAACTGCAAAGTATATAACTGTTAAAAACAAGAGAGCTTATTTGAAGATTTATAAAAATGGATTTTAAAAAGGAACTTAAAACCCCCCAAATGAAAAAGGATCAATTGAAAAAGACTTGGGGGTACATTTACAAATGCTGACTGAATCATTAAGCGTCTGTTAAATGGATTTTATAAAATAGAAAAGATTTAGAAGAGCATTTAAAAACCCTTAAGACAGTTATTTTCTGTCCTGTCTTCCCCCTTTGCATTTCTTTCATAGGAATTACTCCTTGAGAAAAGCATCACAGAGAGGACAAACAATGCTGTGATCCCACATCTACCTTATGACGAAATAAAGAGGGAGGAGGAAGGAGGAAGAACAAAGCTCATTCAGCACTCCCTCCTCTCTTTATGTTTCTTCTTCTTTGTCTCCATCTCCTTCTTTCTCTGCCACCACTTTTTTTTTTTGCTACCTCCTCTCTGTTTCAGTCTCTCCCAGCCACGGTACTCCCCCAGCCCACCCCATAACCTCACACTCCCTCTTTGAGCTGCAAGGCTCAGGGCTGTGCTTTTTTTCTTTGCTCATTTTTCTCAGTGATTGGTACCTTCACACGCAGATCCATACCATGCTCCTGTGCAGTGTGGGCGGCAGTGAAGAAAGAGGGTTATATTTTCCCCTTGAGTTAGGACACCTCATGACAAATGATAATGGATAATCAATAAAGCGGGAAATATGAGGCAGCAAACTTTATGAAGCCAGGAGACATATTACTCCCCAACAACACTGGTTTCCCTTAACAAAGTCACTACTCGACTGTGCCTAATAATCTGAAGGAAAATCAAAGGACCCACAACCACATCAGCAATATTGGCAACTTATTCCACTTTAATGGCATTTTGATTGATTTTTTTCCCTCTTCCTAATGGTCGTTTTATAGATTTGACGCTGCTTCTGCAAAACAGTAGTGTGTAATAAACCTCCCCGAAGGCAAACGGTAGCCATTAAAGCTCTTGTCTTACTAGCGCTCATAATTGGAGGTTGACCACCACCACATTTTGGTCTCTCACATAACACACACAAACACACACTTCCAGGACGTGGCTTCTCTCTCTCTCCTTGTCTCTCCAGCCCTTTGATATTTTTGGTAGATGGCCATAATAAGTGATAGCATCCCTTTCTCCTGCTCATTTTGAGCGATGGGGTTAAAAAATAGCCATAAAGAGGTGACCTTGGCGCTGACATTGTGGAATTTAAGCCAAGCATTGACCTGATGAAAATGGAAGGCCAGGCCGCTAATAAATCAGGATGCTTTTAAAATGAGTTTACCCTAATGCTCATTCATCACAGGCTGTAATGCCATTTGCAGGCCCAGGATTCGCTGCTGTGCACAAACACAGCAGTAAATAACAACAGGCCCCTTGCATCCCTCGCATCGTTGCAGCCTCCAACATCAGCATACATTTATTAAAGACGCCCCCGCCTTGCACGGCAGCACTCCTCTATGACACCCTGAGCTCTTCTCTGCCACACACACACACGCCATGCTCTTTAAATACACACACTCCAGGCACACACATAAAACACGTGCAGGAAAATAAAAAGAATAATCTGAAGAACACCAGACAGAGAGAACAAAGCCCTGCAGCACGACTTTGCACCTTGTAAACATTCACCAAATTTACTGTAATTGTCCCATGTTGGTATAAATTCTGACTAAGGCACCATATCACATCGTCAACATCTGAACAGAAAGAACAGAGAAGAGGAGAATAATAGATGTGAAACACTACGCCTCCATTGGGATTTGCTAAAGAAAACAACCAGTGTAAACAAATCACAAGCCTGTTTTCATATGCAACTCCAAAACAGATAAACTATATAAGGCAAGGTAACAGCGACATAACCTTGGCTTGATTTCTCATTGCTTACTTGTGTCATTTGTAACTACTCTTCCTTTCTCCACTAGGGTGAAAAAGTCATTATCTCAAACAAAAAAATGTTGAGAAACCTCATTAGATAGCGACATTTGTTGAGGGAGGACCGTAATAAACAATAACGGATGACGATTGTTATTGCTCCTGACACTGATGAGCTCCTCTGCAAGTTTGTTTATTAATTAAAAAACCCACTTTTTTCCACGAATGGTGGTGGTGATGGGGGGCGGGGTGCTTACCCATTTCCTCTATATGTACCCCTCCCACCACACACACAGACACACACACACACACACACACGCACGCACACTCACCATGTACAAGCCATTGAGTTGTGGAGGGGCACTCGTTCATCAAACTTCATGGAGCAAGGGAGAGACAGGTCCTGATAATGTGCGCCGCTAAAGCTGATTTTCCATGATGAATCTCGGAGCATATAAATTGGCTAATATCTGAAAACATTTACAGATACTAGAGGAATTGACTACTTGTGGGACATGATGGATGAGGCTCTGCGACGCTGGCCGACAGCTCTGCAAATCTCTGCGGCTGCCTAAAGCCCTCATTTGATTTTCCAATTTACTCCTTTTAAATTTATCCTCCCGTATTGAAAAAAACAGAAGATGGGAAAGAGAGAGAGAGAGAGAGAGTGACAGAGAGAGAGAGAGAGAGAGGGAGATGAGAGGAAGGGGGAAAAAAATTGTTTTTTTTTAAGCTATCTGTGGTGGTGTGTAGGTGCTAGTTGATGATATGAGGTGGTATCTCCTGTGCAGGAGGAGCCCACTCCCTGAAGAGGTTACTGGGGCAGAACTGATCTGCTTCCACCTGATTCTCCCTGATAGTGGTGAGATGAGACTCTACATTTCTGTGTGTGCGTGTGTGTATGTGCGCACGTGAATGTGTGTGTGAAGCAGTAGTAATAGTAGATGTGGGGAGGCTCTGCAATGGAGAGAGGCTTCCTCAGTCAGGCCATTAGACTGTGGCAGAGGCTGACTGGAGCTTCTCTGCTGAAAAGGAGTAATTAGTATACTTGTCAAGTGAAGTGCCACGCTGCTGCTTACCTCGCTTGCACCCACCCCTTGCATGCATACACACACGCACTGAAACACTCATCCTGCTTTTGCCTCCTTACTCCCTCCCGTCTTGCTAATGAAGTGCCCTTGCGCTCATTATTTGAAAAAAGGCTGCATATACACACACCAACTCCACCACATTGGAGAGGTGAGGGAGAGAAGAGAGGAGCACTTGAAGACAAGCGAGGAGGAACCATAACAATCATAGTGGAAGTTGAGATTTTACTGGATAGAACATAATACAATATTCAGTTATCAACATGTCTGATCTGCAAAACACTGAAGCTATTATGAATTCTGTCAAGGAACCAAAGGATCATAGCAGACGCTAACATTCTCACAGTGTTAACATCAAACACAGGACATTTATAACCTTGCGTACAAGGCTTCTGTAAAGGAATGTGACAATAAATCTTAAAGGCGGTCGAATCACATAGTTACAAAACATGGAGCAGAAATCTAATCTGGAGCTGGGCCTTGGGAAAATGGAAAAGGTCAAATAGCTAGCAAAATTGCCTCCTCAAAAAAGTATGTCTAAATCTAGAGGCACATCAAGTCCTGTCAAAGGAGGAATAGAGGAAAAGATGAAGAGATAGCAGGAAGGGGAAAAGAAAGAGCAGGAGCTCCCCCAATGTGCCTGACAGTGACTTCTAAGAGGTAGTATCTACCAACAGAGTTCAAATGACAGTATGGCTGTTTACAATGTAATTGTATCATTCACTGAACTAAAAAGTTGCCTGAGACACATAGTGTACACACATGATGTAGGTTTAATCCATCTTATGATAGCCATGAAAAAATAGCAGCACGCACAACTCCAAATCTTAAATACTGTGTGCGGTCCGCAATAAACAAGAAGAGTACTTATCTGCGAGTGCTGGTGATGGGTTTGTTTTTGATCTTATGATATCTGTCCATGTCAATCATCATCCTTGCCAATGTAACTATTTTGAAATATCATTTTTGTTGCAGTACAGTTAGTACATCAATTCTATAATTATTTAAATTACCAGCATTGCATTTCAGTGATATCAGTATTCAATAATCAATTGATAATCAGTAAAAACACCAAACATTAGCTTGTTCCAGTGCTTTTTAGTGACCTTAAAAGTGTGGATATAAGCAGTGTAAAAGTGCACATGTGACCTTTCCTCCCCTACTACCTGGTCTGCTTTCAGGAGACAAGGACCATTATGGATGTTGATATCATATTCAATACGTGATAAAACTGCTTTGAATGTATTGATTTATTTACAAGCGCCACCAGATAGTCTTTCATTCTGCTTGACTGATGCTCTCCAATACTTCTGCTGCAAGGAGAGGGGGATGCAGCTTGTTGGTGGTGTCGTCATGTTGTGGTGGTGGTGTGTGTAGCTAGTGGGAAGGAGGGAAGAATGGAGGGAGGGAGGAAGGAAGGGGGCAACAACAAGCGAGCAAAACAAAACAAGGAAGGGACAGAAAACAATTTAAAACTCTGTATTGATCCAGCACTAGTGATTGTACATATATTCCACAGTCCCAAAGGCCCCATTCCTGTGTCTCTTAAATGCAAAGGGAAAGAGAAAGGGGAATAAAAAAACGATGGTGCTAGGCAAAGGCAAGCCACTCACCCAGTTGGAGGTAATGTCCCTTATATAGAAGTCTATTGATCTTTGCAGTGCGCCTGCACGCCCTCCCTCTGGAGTCCGACAAATACACACAAATACACACACGTGCACACTGGAGCGTAGTCTGGTGCTGGAGGGGGGCATGACGGATATGCCTGACAATAGCACTGGACCAACCTGTTAGCTAATTGCCAGCAAAGACAATTATCCTTGCATTGTTTCATAATGGCAGCACATTACTGGAGTCTAATATACACACAGGGAGATTGGACGATTTGACCGTGCAGCAATTAATTTGCAAAGGCCAAGCAGGTCATGAGGACATCGCAGAGGAGCTCTGTCAAAATAGAAGTCACCCTCAAAGCAACTGTCTTCAAAGCTGGCAACAGTGGAAAGGTAACGTATAATGACATCATCATTCGAAAATGTGTCATACTTGTATTGCAGGTAACAGTCAAACTAGTTTACCAGACAAAAAAGTAGATATTAATCTGATCTAAATAACAGTGTTTTGTCACAGCATGTAGGCTTAGTTAGGCTGATTTGGATCTATGATTATCCTTTAAAAGCCATCTAGCTTCTGTGAAATTACTTTCTACAAGGAGAACCACAACAATGACATTACTCGCTAGCATGCAAACACTGAGATACTGCATGGTCGCAACACTGTTTTGAAATTAAACAACGATCATCCAGGAAGTTTCATCTGCTACAAATCTATTCTGAGCAATAATAAAGCATGTTTTCACTGTATGGAGATGGAGGGATGCAGTGCGCTATTATCTGAGATGGAGTGCTCCCCTCCTGGATGAATGCCCTGTTCTACAAGCTGCTCAGACTAGTATTTTGACAGGCAGTGGATAACGGTGGGTCCAAAGCAATCACATCTTTGACTTTGACAAATGGCTGTGCTGTGGCGAAGTTGAAAATAACACACATCCACTTTAATCTCTTTCTTGATTAAATTGGAAGCACGTCTTTTTGACATCATGCGAATCACTCTCAAAGCACTGACTACTGCACGGACACACGCACACAATCCAGGATGGGCCTACTGAAATGATATGGAATCATGTGTGCATGTGATTTTCGGAGTTCCCGAAGGAGAAAGAAAAAGAAGAGAGAATGGATTTTTGTATGAATTAACAAATGTGACATGTAAAAAAGTACAAATTATGCCAGTATTTTTGCCAAAAAAATATTATATAAGAGGACGTAAGAAAGTTCTAGAGGAAGGAGAGAAAAAAAAGACACTAACCAGAATGTGCATGGACAATTATTCACACAATTTCTGGACAATCTCTCTGACATTTTCAACAAAAATATTTGCATGTGGAATATTGTTCTCCCGCAGCGTGTCCAGCACCATTACCTAGGAATGGTTTGCTTTTTCTGCCACACTTTTCCTCAACTGCGTTTCCTCAGAGGACCCCAGTAGGGACGGAGAAAGAGAAGGGAAGAAGAGAAGGTAGGGGGTAGATGGAAGCATTGGGTGAGGTTCAGAAATCAGGGGTGTTATAAATAACACTGATGAGGTGAGGTAGCATTGATCCACTCTGCAGTTGAGAGGTGGGTGGTCCCTGCAGTGCTTAATTGCCAGTCATGTGCTCTGGGATGCAGCTACTACTAAATGTGGTCTGTCTCTCATTAGGCTTGGACAGGCTGAAAATACAGCAGCTAGAAGTGGAACTGGGACTCAAACAGAAAGGGCTTCAAAAGACAAAGTGCTACAATTAAGACTTATGGGGGGAATGATAGAATGGACAGAGTGGGAAATGGAAAAGTATTACTCACGCATTCCACCCTCCAGGCCCTGAAGGAACCTGTCCAGGATGATGCGAGCCATCAGTGCAGGAGACAGATCCACCTTTACATAGATTGAACAAAAAATAAAAAGGAAAAAAAAGAGAGAATTTGCCTTAATAAAATACAGGCTATGGCATCAATGGGCATTTAATGCTACTTCAAAACATAGATATAGTGGAACTGTTATTCCTCTCTGGAGAATTACTCCATTTACCAAACTTCAGACAGAATCCCACATATCCAGTTGGAAGCGCAAACATATTTCAAAGAGCCTAAGAATTACGGCACTGAAATTAAACGCCCAGTCTACCTTCTGCTGATGTCACATAGATAATAATGATTGTAATGGCTCTAAATTATATTATTGCATTTCCAAACCTTGACCTAACTTTCAACAATCCCTGTGCAAATTGGTCTTTGAACGCCTTGCTTTGCAATAACCTTTCCCACAGGAACAAGGGATCGTCTATTACGCAGCCAAGCTACCCAGCTGAATTGTCTTCGCCTCTGTCAAACGAACAACCGTAGTCTCTCATCTCATCTATAAAAGCAGCATACACTATGCCCAGGCTGGAGACAATGGAGAGCTTTAATCATAGGATGAACACCAAGGTAAAACTGTAGGAACCAACAGGACACACTGGAGGGACTGTGCGAATGCAAGTCTTAAGGATAGAACCTATGGCTGCAGCATACCTTTGAGAGGTGTGCAGTGTTTTTGGTTTAAATGCAGGGAGATGCCCTGACAGGTAAGGGGGCACTAATAACTGATACTGACCACATTCAGAGATCCTTTCCACAGATTATAAATAATATTACCATGAAAGTGTTCCCAAATAAGGTCCCAAATATTCAGAGGCATGTACGAGCTTAAAAAAGGTAAACCAGGCATAGGGAATGAATTTATTTTGAAAGTTTTTGTTTTTGGCCTTTCTTTAAACAATAGATACACTGCAAATAAGAAGACACAATAAGTCATTCCCTACTAAATTTCACAGCCTGTTCAGTATGGAGGGAATAAAAATATTGTTTCAATACTGCCGTTCCTAGCCAGCTCATTATGAAACACAACATTCTTGCAGCCAGATCATTTTTTCTGTTGTTAGCATAATTGGGGACCAAAAGTGAATTTGCCCTCAGCCTATAGTGAGAATGGTGTGTTTCATCTTTTCTCTGATGCTTCCTGGTAACGCTGGGAGCAGAGCGGCTTCTGTCTAAACAATGTCTTTTTACCCGCAGTAGTATTTATTAACATCTCTATAATATTGCCCAAAGAAGGCAGCTTGTAAAAAATGTCTATAATAATTAAGGGGTGAGTTTATATCTTCATTAAGACCTCCGATAGCGTTTCAGAAGTTAGCGTTTGTAGCTTGCAGCTAGAGTACCTCTCTTTCCTCTCCCTAACCCTTCTCATTTTCTCTCCCTTTCTTCTCAATCCTTTCCTCTTCGTGCTTATTGGCTTGCTCTCTATTCACACCTTTGGATAATGAGAGAACATCAGATTCCTGGTAACCTGCATCAGGGCTGACACATGAAAAATGGCAACATTACCAACGCTGGCCCAGCCTGAATAAGGACCACC
Source organism: Coreoperca whiteheadi (assembly GCA_011952105.1). Lineage (NCBI taxonomy): Eukaryota > Metazoa > Chordata > Actinopteri > Centrarchiformes > Sinipercidae > Coreoperca > Coreoperca whiteheadi. The sequence continues at coordinate 11,833,530 of CM022480.1, read as the reverse complement.
TGATTAGTTCAGGTACTTGCGTCTCCCTAATTTTCATATTAATCATGAGTCCATCTCCACTCTCAAGTCAGACCGCAGCACTTCATGAGTTTAAGATGTGACTAAGATTCACAGAACCTTGAATTCCTGCACAAAACAATTATTGTTCAGTAAAACTCTGGTTTTATTAACCCTCAAAGCTAATAGGTGTCACATACAGAACAGCATAACTGCACCTGTTCGAAACCCTCTATGTTTAAGTAACCTTTACATAAAGCTCCATATAAAGCACGCAAAAAACAGCAAGTGTTGAAGACTTCTGGGGGCAAAAAAAGAAATTCATGAATAGTTTTCATCATTGTTAATCATTTCCCTCTGTTGGAGATATATTGTCTCATAAAGGGATGAAACTACATCAATTAGCGGTCTGGGAGACCATGAGTGCTTGGTTTAAATGTTAAGTAGCATATTAAAATGACAGTTAAACGGTTCATAGACAGTTATCTCTGAGCTGAATTTAATCCTTTGGAGAAAAAAAAAAATCATGTGTCAATTAAATGGAGAATGAATAATGGCAGTTAGCTTTGAGGTGTCAATGATGCATGTGAACTACTCTGATTTTAGATTAAGAAACCCTCAAATCTCGTTGCCTGGTGTAAGCACCAATAAAAATTTAAATGTGCATTTAAATATTTTAAAAGGTTACGCAGCCTATTCTAACAATCAAAATAAGTGGAAACTGGAAGAAAAACAATGCATTCAAATGACAGAAACCAAATAAATAAGTGGGAAAAAAAATCTGAATCTGGTTTCACAAAACATGCAGTATAAAATAGCATAATAATCTAAAACGATTCAATTCAAATCTATAGTAATTCAGCCACATTAGCTGCTTTCGCTGCATTTTGTTGATCGCGTAGGAACTGTTGGTTCATTCTTTGGTACTACCTTAATGGAAGTTTACCGACTAGATGCAAAATGTAAGTAACACTAGTGGCCCCTGAGTAGATTCATTTTCACTAACGTGAAATGCAGAAACTTGGTCATGTGAATAATTAAAGTGCTTAAAGCATAAGGCTATTTTATAACAAACACAAACATCCACCACCCACTATTTGAGATCTGTACCACTAAATCACTTGGATTTAAGTTCACATATGATTATATGTATGAATACCACTTGTTAACCAGAGTACCAAATCCTATACTGACCTCCTAAAGTAAACAGGTGATGAAGAGAAGAATTAACCAATGACCCTGCCCTCACCTGTCCGCAGTTTGTGGCAACTCTGCCTGAAGTGCAATTTGGAAAATTACATAATAAAACACAAAAAGTATTTTCACATCTGCTTAATGGAGGCAAGAGCTAATTATATTAAATAATTGATAATGGAGCAGACCATTTTACCAATTTTGATAATGACTAACAGACAAGGGAGAAAATCAAAAACTGCAGCCAACTTCTACCTATCCATGTATAGAAAAGCGTCAGTTAAAGTTTTTTTCAAACATAAGAAAAAGGAGGGAGAGAAAAGAAAACTAAAAGGTTATGCCATTACCTCAATGGCCAACTCCAGCAGGACAGGAGCTGTGGGATGTGCCTTGGCTTCACTCAGATACCTTCATTATAACAAAGAACAACAACAGCAGTAAAAAAAAACATGGCCCACAAAGGCAGACAGAAGGGTAGAGGGGACTAGACCAGGCTAGCCAAGACATGCTAATGTCCCTGATGACTTTGCCCTGGGTGGCATATGGCAGGCTCGGTGCGGTTAAAACAGCACTGCTTGAAGGGCTTCAAATTTCCTTGAAGCCAGACAAGCATATGATAGTTAGTTAACCCCTGCCGCCCAAAAAGCCTTTTTTCCCTCGCCAGCTAAAACTGCTGCTACCCCCAGATCTTACCCAGATCATCTCTGAGGTTTGTTGTTTTAAGTGGATTAGACGTGCATTATCCAGCCTTGTTTTCCCCAGAACAATGGCCTAATAAGCTAGATAAAGGCTAATTGCAATATGCAAAGAGGCTTTCCCCCCTACAGCCTGTTTTTCTTTCTTTTTTTTTATTTTATTTATTTATCCTTATTCATTGAATTACAGATAATCATCCCATCATAAGCCTGTGTAAGGCAAATGTCCAATGGCTGTTTATTTATTTATTTTTCTGCTTTCAATTTGACATGGAGAACAGAGCTTTAGCTTAGCAGGTGCAAGTGGAGGTCTGGAATGAATCCTTAGGGTGGTGATTTGTTTGGAGGAGATTATATCTGTCATGGTGGCCCACCTACTCTCTCACTGAGCAAGGGACTTTTGGCAAGTCCCTTGCTCAGTCAGAGAACGGGGAAGACAAAGAGACAACGCAAGAGTGGGAGACAGATTTTTTTTTTAAAAGAAGAAAAAACAGTGATAGAGATGAGAGGAAGATAAACAGAGTGCTAGACAGAGGAGAGAAGAGCAATAAAGCAATACTATACAGTAAGTAATAAGCAATACAAGTAACACAGCACCTTTGGTAGTGGCTTTCAATAACATCTGGTGCATGGTGTCTTGAGAATGTTCTTTTGGTTCGTTTCTGTCACAAAGAGAACACAGATATAATAACAATAATAATAATAATGATAAATGTATTTTCCATAATAAAAGGTATTTTAATACAATACACTTCATTAGGAGGCAAAGGCTTTATTTTTTTTTCAGTCCACCTGAATAAAATGAAGTCGTGTTCAGGCTTGGCTCATCTTTCATGCTCTATTGTATGTCAACAAGCGCAAGACATCTAGTGTCACAGTAATTTCATTTCAGTAAGTTTGCTGGGGGTCAAAGTGTGCCAAGGCAGCCTTGTTCAATCCCCCTAGCCCCTTCACACAAACCTTGTATTCATTTCCCCTTTTTTCGATCAAACAATGACCCTATTGCACATTCTACATCCTGACATTTCCATGCAATTCAAATGCCATCTTCGCCAAGGAGGAGGGCGACAGGGGATAAAAGAGGAAGAGCATTGGTTAAAAAACAACTTATTTAAAAACTACTACACACAAAAAAATTTAATTCCACAGAGACCGGCAGTGTGACTGACACCTGTCAGGGGGATGATAAATGACTCCATTTTCTGCCTGTGCTGCCTTCTGCCACTGGCGGCAGCGGCCATTTATCATCATCCGCTGTCAGCCGTGGAAAGCAGCAGTGACAGTGCGAGTCAGCAAACATTTAGCACACACAGCCGCACTACACGGGGAAATTATTATTGTCAGAATAATAATGGTTTAGCATAATTTATTACAGGTCCACCAAATAAGCAGGGGCTAGATGTTATTAGACAGATGGATGGGAAGGCTTGGCAGACATCCACTGAGGCTCAGACAGGCAAGGGCCCTCAACGTGAACGTGAGGGGGAGAAGGGGGTGGAGGTGTGGGGGTGAAATAAACGGGGATATGG
>CM022480.1:11704789-11830090 GCA_011952105.1 Coreoperca whiteheadi | reverse complement strand
TGGGGGGGCATCCTCCAAACCAATCAGAGAGCTGGCAGTTCAATTACAAAGAAATAAAGGGACATTCATCATTCAATTAGGCACCTGTCAGGGCTCACAAAGGAAGAAAACTTCTAACCTGGTACTCCAGGGAGAAGATGCTCAGAAGAGTGGACTGCGAGTGACTGGAACAAATAAAAGAAGGACAAAGTTAATTACCAGAGTGCATTGCACAGAGACAAAGGGAGAGGGGGAGCTTCAAAGCTGGGGCCAGCTGCCCTGTAATCTAAAAGAACATGAAAACAAGTGTGGCAAAGTTGTTCCAGATGAACACCTCTGACAAAGGATTCCTGCCACGATGGCGTGGGGGTGGAGGAAAGGGGGAGGCCGTGTGTGGTATGAGAGATGAGAAAAATATAGCCCGTTTTTTTCCCCATTCACTCATTCATACATACCATCTTCTTCCATCCCCTTTCTTTCCAGTAAAGAGTGCTGAAAGCTAACTTGTTCTTAATTGAAGTACAGTTTCTGCTGTTGTAAAACTACATAAAAAAGCCAAACTAAACAGAGAAATTAATGACATTCATGCAAATAATTGATAGGATTCCAGAACAATCGCTGAGAGAAGCACAGCATTAACTGGCAATCACACTCTCTGGTTTGGTAGAGGTCTCTTTGCAAAGGGGTTGACCACTGTGAGTGTGTGTATTTGTTTGTGTGAGTGGTATAGTAATACGCGGATACGAGAAAGTTTTCCTGCTTCACTGTCAGTGCTGGCATATGGGCCGTTCTGGAGCCCTCCCACTGCAACTGATGGGCTTTGAAAATGGAACCTTTCACTGCAGGAAGCTGGGACTCCCAGGAGTCGGTCAATTCCATGGGTTGCCATAAGTTACATTCATCTCCAGCTCCAGTCAATGTCAAACACCTGGCAGAGAGGCAAACCTGGAAAACAGGCAGCTCCAACAGGGACGATACCCCTCCCCAACCCCACAGCATCCTTTAAGTTGAAGATATTTAAAGCAGTGACAGATATTATTCTAACTGGATGATACATACCTCCACCCTGCATATAAAAAAACAACAACAAAAAAACTCACAAATGCAGTAAAGGCGTGCACACACAGACATTCACATACAAACTGCTCTGTGATGGTCTCCAGTGGTTTTGTGTCTCCATACTCTGCTCTCAGTACACTTGATTGTTAAATTTAATGGACTTTTCATTACAAGTCACCTGAGAGTAGTATGTAAATACTGACAAGAAGCCAAAGCTTGCAATCTGCATTGAAATATTGAGTCCACATAGGCCTTCGACATCAATCACTATAAACCATGAAATAACCATGTGACATGTAAACAAAGGCAAAGGAATCTCAGACATTGATTTCTGTCTGGAGTCTCAGTCTGTGACCAAATCTTAATAACAGCATTTTGACCACTGGAATACTATAGCAGTTTATAATGACTTACCCCACCAAAGACGTCATCTTGGGTTCTCCAAATGCCAGTTTCAAACAATTATACTGCTCTTGCTGGAGAACAGCTACTTCTCAAATATTCAAACTCTCTGGGGCTAGACCCATCACAGAGATGTGTGAGTCTCGTCAACCACAAACTTACAGTTACAGTGAAGGAACAAATGTTTGAAGTAAAGGAGAATAGTGGGAATCTCAGAATAAACACTGCCGCCTCAGTATTAATTTACAATGATGCTTGGGGACGAAGGGCCACTGCAATTAAGTGGGCCATTAAATGGTCAACTGTCAACATGTGGACACTTAAGGAAAGAAAAAAATTTCTTCCACACTTCAACCTTGCACCTGAGCATTTCCACAACATTACAGCCTTATTGTTAGCATGGGACCATCACGACCCCCTGTTGGAACAGACATCTGTTAGGTTTTAAATGGATTACTCTCTATAATGAGCATGATTACTGCCTAATTGCTAAATCTATACCCTGTTAAGTTTAAAAGGACAAAAACTGCTCTAAATATCTGGGAAAACATATCTATTTCAAAAGCACAACAAGAACTTTAGAGACTTTTCTTTTTTTTTACCTCAATCAGTTTTAGTCGACATCAAAACTGGACAGAAGCATCAAAATCGCTGAAAATAACCGAAAAAAGAACAAATATTTAGATATTTTTTAAATAATAAGCTCCACATATAGAGCTGAAGGCAGATACCGGGATCCAAACCAAGAGCTGTCTACGTTTTACATTGCGTTTAGGCCTGTCACGATAACTACTTCTGTTGGACGATATTGTCCCAGAATTTTATGCCACTGATATAATAATATAATAGCATAATGCAAGTGCACCCTTTCAAAGAGCAATGAACTTTTAAGCTGCCTGAGCCTCGCCCATGGTGAAACTCAGACAGAGAGAGCAGACGACGAGACAGAATCAACGCGACCAGAAATGACAACAAAACGTGTTTTAGACTCAGTATTTTTCTGTTACGGTCAGGTTAGGCACTGTGACAAAACACTCAGGCATTGTGCCCAAGTCTTCTAATGTAGGGAAAACCCTGCTGTTTATTCTGGCATCATGTTGGTTAAAATGTTGGTTACATTCTTGTCCAAATAAACACGCACACAATGGGCAATGTCTTATATATGGACATAACCTCAATAATTTTTGCTGACCTCGATAACTCGATAAAGTAATGATCGTGACAGGCCTAATTGCACTCATATTGCATGATGCCCTTTTTCCATTTAACACACATTAATAGAAAGTTATTGCAAGGTTTACATTAATGTATATCCAAGCTGTGCTCTCCTGGGCACAGTACATTCACGTCATGCTAAAATATGGAGCGAAGTGCAGTCTTTAATAATATTTGGGATCTGATCTGCCTTCTGCACAGTAGCATTACATTTTCATTGTAATACATCCACCCCCTTAATAATGCAAGCATTTGAGGGACTCAGTGGTTATAAAAATAAACCGATAACAAAAAATATTCCATAACTATTCCAAAATCAGATTTATTTCCCAGTCTTTTTTGGCTTTAGACAAAGCTAATGAGCAGCATTTTATTCAGATGTGTGCACATGATGCGCACAGCAGAAGGATTAGTTTTTGTAAAAAACATTTTATAATGCCATATGAGATAAAGTTAAAGTAGAAAAAAGACAACAAGGTAACAAGATTTGTATAGTAATATCGTATATTTAAAATAATTGTTAGATTATAAGAAATTTCCTAAAACAACCCTCCAGCTATGGAAGAGAATGGGAGAACTTTTATTTGTAACTGTATTTGGAAAAAGCTTATTTTTTCAATGAATCTGAAAAATGTCTATGTAAACAATTGAGTTCATCAATCTCTGTCCTACTTACTCAGCCTACTTGATTGCATTTTATGAATTAGAGAGGCTTGCCAGTTTGGTTTAAAACCAGTGTTAAATTATCAAACTGTATTAAAGTGAACAATGAATATGTTTGAAAATCAATTTCCTAAAGAGTCCGTGACACTGCAACGCATCCTTACATTGACCTTTATTTGAGAAAAAAATAAATAAAAATCCTTCCCTCTTGGATATAATTTAGAACATGGGGAAACAGAAGGTTGGGAGACAGAAGAGTGGTTAGGGAATCATTCACTCTCAACCTAATTACCCTTCCTTACAACATAAGACAGAGCATTAATATGCACTGGCACCCAAAATAGAAAGGCAGCAGATTAAATTAAAAACAATTAGGGACTTTCACTTTGTCATGAAGCTGGTATGCCTGTCTGGTCAGTGCTTTAGGCTCTATTAAGTTAGGCTAGCCACTGGTTATGAATCTGACAAATTCAACTTTGAGTGTTGAATTGCCTTATCTCCTTCACTGATACACACTGAACATTCAGAGTGTATCAGTATCTTAAGCATACAGGGGAAAAACTGCAGCAAAAAGCCTAGCAATTCCCATCAACCTAATTAATAGGAGATGGAGAAAATTCAAGCTATCAATTATATTCAGAATCTTCCTATTTACAAATAATTAATTATAAACAATAGCTGTAATTTAGGTAATGAAAGCCACCTGGCTAATGGCATCGGTATCATATGCTGCGACAGTACTTAGCATTTGGTGGATCTGCATGCAGAGAGTGTTGCATGGTGCGACTCTTCAGGGCATGGAATTGGCTAATTGAGGCATAGCACATATTTTTACTAATGGCAATGAAGCTATTTTGAAAAGGGAATGACATTGATGAAATTATTCACTCTTACAAAAGTGTATTGACATATTGCTTAGTTTTATTACCTTGGTCTAATGTTATCCACACCTCTATTACTATAATTATTAGCTGATGCTTTACAGTTAGGATTTATATCTCACTGAAGGATTTCATTCAAGCGTTGTTGACAATAATATATTAAGCATTTACTTTCCTAGAGATCAATATTTTATAAAGCGAAAAACAGCTGAATCTGGATATGCAAATGTTGCTAATTACACATGCTGATAGGGAAAATGCTAACATCTGTTTCTCAGCTAAGCCTACCGTCATCAGCAGCAAAACAAATGTGTAACAAAGAAATTTTTACGCGTTAATGTATAAATGTGATATATTTTGACAAGAGTTAGAAACAAACACAAATCTCAGTGTGTGATGCAGCTTCAAACAAATACTTGCACAATGAGACACGTGTTTACAGTTCAAATTAGTTTTTTCTGCAAAACAACTGTAAAGCATTCTTCCTATTAAAATCAATACAACAACCGTCCTGTATGGTATTTAATATAGTTGCAGAAATGTTATTATCATTTTAATTATTATTATTATTTCCTTTTCTTTACTTTTAATTAGTTAGCATGTAAAGTATGGCTTACCAACAGTTTCCCTATAACCCTAAACCCGTAACTGAAGAAAGAGTTACCAAAAGTCTGACTTTAGCAGAAGCACACCCGGGCATCTCACTGCCTACAATTGTCCTAATAGATGAAAAATATGACCCCTACACATCCCCTTCACTTTATTAAAATCTTTAAAATTTCTGTCTGCCGAGGTGCCCTGAGATGTCAGAACTGTTATATAATGGTGGCAAAAAGTGCGGGAAAGATCCTGCAATCACCACCCTAATTGTGATTCCTGCTGAAAGCTAGGGATCTTCATGACTCTGTCTGTGACAAAACATGTTATAACTATTATGGTGTGTTGCCATTGTCATAGTGTTATTATTGTCACTGCTGCTTCTGCAAACTCTTGTGGAAAATGAAAATGAGGTCCATGTTATCTGTCAAGTGGTGAGCGACCACTGGTCTGGCAAAGAAACACATTACACTGACCAATTGCCTACTCCCCCGAGCGTGGCTGGGGAACTTGTACAATTCTGGGCAATTTGTTTCATTCTTCTTCTGCAATTGATACCAGTATGCAAAGAGAACCTGGGGCAAAAGACTCTATGCTGTAGGTTTCCCTCTGTGTGTATGGCTTTGGGGGTTGAAGGACGACACTGATGCTACACAATACAGCACACAATAAATTATTCCTGTGTCAATAATTTGCTTAATCTAATATTAAAATCTTATTCTAGCAATCCATTTACCACAGTTTTCATCCTTCAAGATAGTGTCCCTTAAAAATCGCTATACCTTACTTAAGCAACAGGCTGCTTACCTCAGTGTTTTTAGCCCAATGAGCCGAAAAGGCTTTATAATCTATAGTGTGTGCTTGGAAAACAACCTAAGATATGAAGAGGAAGTAGTCATTCCTGGGCTTCCTAATCAAGTAATTGATTGCATCTATTATTCATGAACTCCTTAGCCTGACATGAAGTTGTAAACTCAGCACAGCTTCTCTTCTTTCTACATCTCTCTTCTCTGCTTACACTTCATTCATCCCTTCACCCTTCCAGTGCTCATCTAACCAAGCTGTGGAATTAGTTTGCCAGCCTCTCAGCCTTCAAGGGTTGTTCCCCTAAGCCCCAACTGCCAGTTTGTGTTTTGTTTAATATGGGAAGCCAGAAGTGTGAGGCCGTGCACTGGAGGCCGTTGGGGCTGCCCCCACGGGCTCTGCACTAGATCAGTCTCTGGGTAATGTCTTTGCCACTTCCAGGCTACAAAATAGCTGTAGAATTCTACCTTCATAAGAACTACAACAGAGCAAGTCAGTTGATTCCACAGAGACAAAAGTGGAAATCACAGTTAAATCTAGAAACACTCCAACTGGAACATTTACAAACTTCGGCAGCATGAGTATGCCTTTGGATCCCCCTCACCTTAGAAAATGGAATATGTTTACCTTTTAAAACCTTGATCCAGGCGAGCTTCAATAAAAGGTTTTTGAACTGAAAATGGAAATGTGAAATTCCTGGTCACTAAGTGGGCCAGTATAACAATAAAGATACTTACTATAGATAAGCAGTTAGCAGTTTGATGAAGGCTCATACATTTTCTGATTAGCAAAAATTTTACTGGACTATCTAAGCTATATACAAAGATTCCTAATCTTCTGATACTGAAAAATGATTGGGGAATCTTGGTCATACACAACTGTAGTGTGAGTCCTAAAAAGATAAATAATTTGGGCGTGAACAAAAAATAACTGTAAATGGATTACCAAAACTATGCCCTACACTGTAAAAAAAAAAAAGAGGTTGATAAAAGGGAATAATAAAAACAGATTTTCAAAAATCCATGGATTTTGCTGAGGAGTTGAGCTATAAAGTTAAACTAAATGTATAAAAAGCTTGCCAGTTTAATGCATCATGCCTGTTACCAAATCCTTAGCTTTAACCAGCATGTAAAAAAATAGATAGACACCAGAGCCACAATTAATAATCAATGAGCAAGTCCCTAAGCTCCATTCTGAGCCTAGATATTACCATCAAAAACAAAGTGTATGTAGCCAAGAAATCACCATATCAATGGCACATGCCACAACAACCCCGTCCCGCGCCTTCCTTCCAAAGATCATGCTAGATAAACCCCAAATAACAGAGAAATTAACAAATGCTTGACATTTGCTCAACATCCATTATTCTGACACTTCTTCAGAAATTCAAAAGGCTGAATGCATGCTTAATCAACATTCATATTCCCAGAGCGAGCCCCTGCACCATATTGCAGCCCGCCTCAGTGCTGATGAAAACGGCACATTAGGGCCCGATTCGAAAAACGTTCAGGGACTCCTCACCAGGGAGCTGTGTGTGTATGTGTGTGCGTGAGTAAAAAAAAGAGAGAGGCACTGGCTGAGTTTAGAGGGGAGGGATGCTTCACACTTTACTTTTTAAGCATTTTCCAAAACAGGGGCATCTGCCCCTGTCTGGACACCCTCCTACTTTCATGACTGTGAAAGCCATATGAGGAGTGAGCTGAATGGCATTTTAAAGAGGGGGGTAATCATTACATCCAAATTCATTCATAATACAGCACAGAAGGACACAGAGGACTCACATTCCCTCCCTCTTTTTCTTGCCCTTCTTATACAGACTCTCTCTGGGGACAAAGGGTGGAAGGACTCGGGTCCCCTCTAGACCCAAGGGAAGCCAGGCAAGGCCTCAGAGAGCAGCCCATCATTTCCAATTCTAATACGTGGCAAGAGAAGGATGTGATGGGACTGATGTCACATTTCCCCTGCACTGGCCTGCGATGAGCCATCCGACCCCCCTTGCTGCCTTGCCGCGCGGCCCAGATACTAGGCAGGACACCACGGCTGGCTAAGAGGAGGGCAAGGAAGAGAGGGCAAGAATGGGGGTTGATATTTGCATGTCTTTCCATTGTGAGTGGGGGTAAAAAGTGACAGCACCGTGTCCAATTCTTTTCCCCCCAGAGCAGCTCGGGCACAGCAAGAGAGGCCAGGCTGACAGATGACTCCCAACATCTGTGTTATGCAGCCGTTACAGATGAGGGATTCCACATCGCAATCTCTCTCTTTCTGTCTGTCTATGGGACACTCCCTCGCTCCGCCCACTACCCATACTCATAGTACAACAGAAAGACTGACAGACCTTCCGTGAAAATTACCTTAAAGTGGCCTATAATAATCATTTTGTTCAAAGTTTAAATTGTCCTCCCTTTAAGTCCCCAGTCAAAAGCAATGATTACGAAATGGTTTTGAACTCATGAGATTTGAGGATAATGGCTATTCCATTTGACCTATATCATCATAATGTTTTAATTCCAAAAAAGACTGGGCAGTATACTTAAAATAAGTCCGGATACAATAAGAATATTTTCTTCTGACATCAATATATATCAAAATTGCATGTTCAATACTAAAAATTATGTTCAACATAATGATGTAACGCATACATGTGTTCCACTGTTCTGCATTACAGACAAGACTTTGCACATGCAACACCACTTTCTTTCAGTTCTACTTTTTAATTACAATTCGCTCATAAGCATTAATTTTGGCGGCCAAATTTCATAAAATGATAACACTTAAAGTCAATAACAGATAATACTAAATTATAGTCCACCCCTAATTGCTACTAATTACTATCAGCACGCATTTCCTGGCTAACATTTGCATATATTGATTGGACAGATAAGTTAGCATAAAAATATAAGAAACAATATTTTACACATGACAAAATGACCACTGCAACAAAATAATAGGTGTCCTCTGCAACAAAAATATGGCACATGCACCTGAAAAAACTACCACAGCCTCCACAATGCCACTAGACAACACATGAATCTATAGTTCACTCAACATTACTTGCATCATTTGGAAATCATCCAGTGCGATGTGAAATGATTCGATATCCAGATACCTGTCTTTTCTATTCCTCTGACTATTATAACCCAAGCAATCTTATGCCCACCCCTTCAGTGCAGGCTTGTCCACAACAAACCCCTAAACCCCCTCCAACCCCTCCCCTGCCAGCCCCAGCCTGGCCAATATTTACGCAGTGGCAGGGCTCCCACACAGTCCGAGGGGACAGGAGGGGTGTGGGGCGGGGGTGGCTGACTGCCGTGCCTGAGCGCATGCTAAGAGATGATGGATGGCCTAGTCGATATGTTATGTCTTAAGAGCCTGATTTCCTGCCAGTCCAATCACTAACCCTCCAGAGCCCAGCTCAGCTGATTGGACAACCAGAATAATTTCGCAGGCTGTGAAAACACTGCTGCCGTGCCTGTCTGTCAGGCCCAGTGACGAGACTCAGGGATTTTAAAGAGCAAGGGCCTCCCCAAGATTGGTTATGGTGAGCGAAATAATAACAATAACCAGCAAGACTAAACAAAAGAGCCAGCACCTCTGGAGGAGAGGGATCGTGCAGAATCATTGGAATGAAAACGGTCCAATGTTTTCCTTTAATTATTACACCCACCAGTACGACTTTTTGAAAAACTGGTATTTGGACTGTTTGTTAAAGAGAGTTTGGATTAGGAAACCAAAAGGAGAAAGGAAACTCAAAATAAACATGAGAAGGACCTCCTAGTGTTGGTGCCTAAACATACAGGATATTGGATGAACTTTATACGCATGATATATTCTGTAAAATGCTGACAGTGAGAACAAAGGCAAGCTCAAGGTCCGCTGTGTCCCCTTTGGGGACCTGATACCTTCTTCTAGATTGGTGATTAGGGCACAATGGAAGTAGGAAGCTCCAAATACATATGACTTTGTAAGTGACCTCGACGGGATCAGCTACGGTGTCCTGGTGGCCTTCGGGGATTACACATGTTACGTTCAATAAAGTGAGGGCCCTCAGTGTCAAGGAGAAAGGCAAACACAACCATTAACCTCTCTCTTCGATTTCTGGATGTGCAGGCGCTGCATGGCAAAACACTGGCTAATGCTGTGGTGGAAGCCTATTCCGAAACATGTGTGGAATTAATTAGTGATCACAAGAAGTGAGTTAATAAGGTTATAAATATCTAATAATATGAGATAAAAAAAGAGACACAGGGATAAATGATGCTGCTATGGTGAGCTGATAGATGAAAAAGTCACTGAATTTACCTTAACTTGCTTTCATGTATATAAATTATTATCCAAACATATTTTGTTTCGTGAATTTTAGATATTAATCATTGATTGACAATGTAATGTTACAAAGTATGGCAAAAGATGCTTATGCACAGCAGTTTGGCGTTTTCACCCTCTGTCATGCATAAACGCACACACCCACAGTAGCCATACACGATACAATCACATATGTAAGGAAGCTCACAAAATAAATACAGTCCAGTGTGTAACGTTAACCGCTTACTTTGGAAATCTTTCCTTCAGCATCTTCATACATTGGCGGGTGGGTCTCAGTTGTTCAGTCCCTCTCACTATCTCTTTATATTCAGCTCGGGATAGTCTCATCTTCCTTTGATTAGCTGCTGTATCTACCTGTACAAACAAAAAGGGAGAGTTTGATCAGCGGGATTCTCCTGTAGCAATGGGATCTGACAGCTGTCAAAAACAGCTGCAACGTTACATGCTTCGCTAACCAAACTTAGCTTTGTGTTACGGCTAACGCGACAAACTAAATGCATATCACAAACTAAAACGTTTTGACTAATCTTCGAAGGATTAATGAATGACAACTTTATGCAGCACATTGTCAAATATGACTCTAGAACTATAGATCAAATGTAAAAGAGTTGTTTACCATTGATTCCTGCTGCCTGTGGATAGTTCCTGATAGCGGCTTCCCGCTAGGAAGTTGAAGAGATGACTTTTGTCTGAGTCGCGCGTTGATTGGTCGATTCATCCATTGAGCTGAGTATACCAGCAGGTGATTGGTTACTTGGCAGCACGAAGGCGGTGTCCAGCTAAGACGTGCTGCTCGCTCACTGCATCCCCGAAGCATCAGTGGATTCTCGTCAAATGCGAGACATACAAAGGCAGGATCTCGAAATTAATAGACATAGGCTCTCCCGCAAGGCTCGTTCACTACCCTCAAGTCAACAAATGAAAGTATTAAACTGTACGGACTGGGAAAGAGAGGGAGAGAGAGTGGCAGGGAAACAGGCACAGCGGAGGAGAGAGAAGGGAGCGCCTTTGTGAATGTGCGGCCCATGTAAAGTACAGTATAAATACAAAAACTCACTACAATTTACATGTTAATATTTCTTTAAGGACAGTTTCTCTATTAGGGATGTGCGTGCTTGTATTTTTGCTCTTACTGATGACAAAAGTCACAAAATAGGCAGCCTGCTGTGAGGCTTGATGTGTCCCATAAGGACAAGCCCTTTTGCTTTGATCATGGTCACATTTGTATGTGCATTTGGTACTGCAGCCTACAGTCCAGTGCAACCTCAATCGTAGGGCTTAGACAGAAGTTTAAAATAAACTTTTTGTTTAATGATTAACTAGCAAAGCCTGATATAATGTTCCCCTGGCTTTTGTGGAACTTAAGACAACTTCAGTGGTTCAGGCTCTTTTTAATTCTGCCTCTTTCTTAAAATTTGAATTAACTTGAAATTGAAACAACTGGAAATCTGAACAGAAAGGCCCAGTTAAAACAGTATTTTTATGATTATTTCATGAATAATATTAATAAAGTTTACTACATTCCAATGCAGTGACACATCATTAACGTGTATATACTGTATTCTTTCACCTTTGTAGTGGTTGAATCAGGTGCATAGACAGGAATTCTGGCCCCCTGAGAGAATATTGGGCTTTTCTTAATTATTTTCTACAACCTGCAGGAATTTTTTTGGCCATCCCCTATGGTGGGCCCCCAGAATCATCAACACCTTTCACCTCACCAGTGAAGGTAGTGCTTTAAATGCCACCGGCAGAAATATGTAAATTAGACCAAGGATGGTAGAGTACTGTGGTAGAAAAGACTTGGGAGATTTGTAAAACATACAAGAAAAATGTTGAATTTAAAGGATAAATGTTTGCTCTGCCTACAGTTGTGACATTTGTAACTCAATACTGCTTGCATTTAAATAGAAATAGCTGTCTAATAATTACAAATACAAACTCATATTTGAGGAACAATTGTCTATAGTTAATTAATGATTTATTTTGTTTTTTATTTCCCTCTCAGTCTATATGACTGCTTCATGTTCTGTAGTGTTGATTTTAGACAACACTGAGAACTAAAATCTTTAAGACCTAATTTGTCAAATACATCCCTTGAGATCAATATCATTTTACAATGGCATTGTTGTGTAATTAGTCTCTGAACAGTGCTAAACCTCTGGTTACCCTAATAGATTTTTTTCTTAATGCAGGGAAGTCTCAAATACATTTTATGGTGAGTTTCACATTTTCTTTGTTTGTTTGTTTGCTTTTTATTTTGCTAAAATAAATCAACATAATCATCACCTCAAACAATTAGCCTTAAAATGTGCAAAAATCTCAATTTAAACTGTCATTACTGTTGGCAAGCCTGTGATGTAATCAAATAATGCTATGGTGTATTCTTTTGACAACAACATTGCTGGTTTCCTCCATTGTAGGTCAACAATGCATCAGTGAGCAGAAAGTCGCTATCTGACCTGTGGTACATCAGAAAATAGAGCTCATTGTTGTTGGGCAGTGTAGTATGATGTCTGAGATGAGCTGAAGTCTGGGGCTGTGTGTTCACAGGCACAGTCCCTGGGTCTGAAAGGGCTCGGTGCTCTGTGGTGGCTACAAAAGGGAGCTGTGTAGTGGGATTGGTATGGCCAGATAAGATCAGGGCCTCTGAGGAAGTCTGGTCTGATTGCTACAAAGGGCTGAGGTCAGGGGCAGGAGGAGCAGTTTACTCATCTAGGTATCAGAGGATCAGGGGGTTTTGGTGGGGAGCCGCGTGTGTAATAGGTATAAAAGGATCAGTGTAATGTGATGGTATAAAAAGATAAAAATCAGAGAAGGGGTTGGAAGGCAGTGTACTGTAATGGCCCCAAAAGCGAGGGGATCAGAGAATTTGTTGTGTGTAGGTGTCTGCTCGTGTGTGTATGTACTCCTGTGTGCACACACACACACCCTTGCATTGAAACGGTTTGTGTGCATCTTTGATGGCTATGAGAGCCACAGTGGGCTGTGATGAGAGCTGAAGGAAAGAGCGAGGCAGTAGAGGGGATACAGGGAAAGGATGCAGGGGGAAAAACGAGTGCTTTGGAGGCTGCATGTAAACAGGGCAGTGGTACACACAGTGCCGTTAACCAGCTGTGAAGCCTGCTCACAGTGGGAGATGAATTTACAAAGGATGTCTCCCTCTGATATCCAGGAGATGCAGCACTGATCTCTGCTCCACTGCTCTCGGCACACCATTGTAGTGCTAAGCACCTTGCCACTAATGGCACTTATATACCTTAATGCCTGGAAAACATTTACATTGTGTTTGCAACAGAAGGAAAGTGTGTGGCTGTGAAGGGAAGAAAATGTGTGTGTGTGTGTGTGTGTGTACGTGAGAAATATTTTTTTACTGACAGCATCTTCAGTCGATGAATCTAAGATTTGTGAGGTTGTGTAATTTCCTTTACTCATCATGCAGTTTAAGGAAATTGCAAGTCCTCCCATGTCTTGCACATTAGTCCCTCTTTACCATAGTGATATTACGCACCATACAGACTGAGCATTCTGTTACACTAGATCGTCAGCATTACTGTCATAATGTTTCTTTTTTTTTTCCATTTGTAAAGTCAGTGACTTCACTCCTCTGCACCACAGAATTACCCTCCAATCTTCAGGGAGTCTGGGATCTCAGCTCTAAAAATTCACAGTTTAAACATGAGGCAAGCCATAACCAGGAAATGCCTGTAGTATTAGCAAGGTATCGGATTCATGCCTTCCCCCCTGAACAGCATGACTGCCCCTGAAAATCCCACATCCATATTTTACATCACGGAAGACAAGACACATGTGTTTCACCCTAGCTTTCAAAGCTGTTTCTTCCATTTATTTTATTATCCTTTAATGAATTTAATTAGAGGACATGTAATTAAATGCAATTGTGCTCGCCCCCATAACATACACACACATGCACGCATTTGGCTGTAAATTGCTCAAAACAACATGTGCGATGGGAACAAATTTACTGGATTAATAGGGGATTGATAATATTTTGGGATTGTATTTCACTCTAAAGGGCTGCATGAGGAAACAAAGGCTGCAGCCCAGGCTCATTAATCATAGTCAACGGGTTGCCCGGGTGCAATTTGCATGTCCAAGGTGGCTGCACATGCTGCCGTTCGGACTAGGTTGCTGGATCTGCCTCGATTTGGCCAGGCCGTTAACGCTGCGTCAATCAAGGATAACCCAATAATAGTATGACAGAGGAAGATGGAAAAAAACATTTTCTCCTCATTACCTAACACTCCTTCCCCTCCCTCCCTTCCCCTGTCTGCCCAGCTTCTTATATTAGTTATCACTAATTACACTGGTCTGATGAAAAATGAAACCATTCAGTTACATTTATTACTGAAACCACAAATTTAAGTTTTTTTTAAAAGAATTGTGTGTTTTTTAAATAATTAGAATAATAATTTAAAATATTTATTTTTCACAATATGAATACACTTTTAAGATATATTCATATCATCCAAATATAGTAATATTTGGTTAGAATGATACATCAAATAGAAGGCAAGCATTTTAGCCTTTTTAGAAAATTTGGGGAAAATAATCACTTTTATCTATAAAGTAAACTTTAATGGTCCATCTGCATTTTTTGTCAGTCACAGTTTGGAGCCTCACTAAGCCATTTTAACTGCAAATAATTGGGTTGAGGCGTGATGCAGTGAAGTTCAAAATGTAGCACAATTTCACAAAGCTGTAATATCACCACTGGCTCCATACACTGCATTCTAATTATCTCGTCATTGAACTTAAAAAAAAAAAAGAGGCAACATTTTAATGGCTTTTTAACTCCATAAGAGGTGTGTGTCTGTGTGTGTACATATATGTATGTGTGTATGTGCATGAGATAGAAGTTGGTGCACGTGTGTGTGAGTGTGGGAGTTTGTGTGTTAGACACACACGCAGACACCCACCATCACCACACACAGACATGTGAATGCGGCTTGTGTCTGGTCTGGCCTCTCTACCTAGCTCTGCTGCCGAGGCTCACGCTGTGCTCTCCCCCCATCCCCTAATATCCTGGAGGCATTTTTCTCATTATCAAATATTGTTTGATGTCTTTGTTTCTTGATGATTAACCATGGTCACCAAACACTGGTCTGCATTGTTTAAAATTTAATTTTGGGGCTCTGAAGTACCTGCAGAGGGGCTGACTGGTGGGGACACCCGTATTTTATGTATGCTATTTTTCACGCTGAAATGCAAGAGGACACACATTGAAAAACACAATAAATCCTGGAGAAGAATCATTAGTGGAATACTAGTGGTTTTTATGACCATTGTTATTCAATGCTGTATTGAGATGCAGTAAATTATTCTGTTTATTATGGGTTTATGGATTCAGTCCCATTTTCAGAAACTACTCTCTATATACTTTTCTATGTGTTTAAACATAAATGTAAATGCTGTATATATACCCTGTAAATATTTATTTTTCAGCTGTAGCAATTTTTAGTTTTTTTGGGTGCATCTTTTGCATATTATTCCTGTTTTGTTTGTACTGATCTTGTATATGTTTCTGTGGTAATTTGAACATCATAAAGAAAAACATCTTGCCTTAGGAATCTAATATTTATGACGGAATCGACATTGTAAGCAAACAAATAGGGAAACAACACTCTCCACTAATGTCAGCATGTCAAAACTATATTGAATACTTGAAATATCTGTGTATCTAAGGCTGAATAGCAGCCATTGTATCGGTCTAATGATATTATCCTCTGAAATTTGGAGTGAAAGAAAAATGGCAGAAATGAGCAGTACCATTGTCTGCCCCATTTTATTTAAACAAATTGCAAGAGCAGAGAGACACAGGCTGAGGGAGAGAATGAGCAAGGGAGAGGGAGAGAGACAAAAAGAGAGAGAGAGTGCTCTGTATATGAAAGGTTATGCGTCGTCCCATGTGTTTGTATTGTCAATAACTGGAGAAGGCTGTCAAGAAAGTGGGGAGATAAAGGTCAATAACTCAGGCAAATGTGTTTGTATTTGTACACTCCTGCTGATAGCATAGCAAACGTCAGGGCCTGTGTTTGACACCCCACAACAATAACACAAATAGTGGGGCTAGCACTAGAATAGTCATTATTATTGTTGGTGCTGGAAATGAGAGGGAACCTCAACACATGGCTGTGACAGCCGGCACAGTGTCACTCAAACGTCACTCCATAATGAAACACGCCAGAGATCAGAAAAGGCGATGATAAAGTGTAAACACAAAGAGATTATGCTGCTGGGTGATTTTGATATTTGCCTTATTTTCAAGTCTCTGAATAAATATGGTTGTTACGACATTGTTTTGGAAGCACTTGAGACAAATGTAAATATTGGAATAATTAGGGCTGTTGGATTCAATTTATTTTTTCTTAAAAATAAAGTTGTTTCATTTTAAGTTTGTAATGTATTAATCTATGGTTTTTAACACAGGTCTGCTCATCAGGCATAAATATTGTTAACAATATTTTTAGACTAAAGTTAAATGTGGTAGTTGGGAATTCAGCCCTATTTTTCCTCATAAAATGATTGGTTAAGAATTTTCCCTTTTCCTCTAAAAGTCAAAACAGCAAGTAAATAAAACGTGTAAGACTTATTTTTGCCACACAAGGTTAAGCTGTAATCTAAAAGCTTAATTTATTTTTCATGATTCCTATAGAGGTTCAAGTGTTATTTTATTCCGGAGCCATTTAGTGAATCTCTCTGTGGCCTTGAGTGTAATAAATGTGCAATTAACAGACTTAACTAATTCATGAGGAACATTGTGAAACTAACGAAGGGCATAACTACTGTACAGACGCTGCTGTCATTGGTGAATATTGTTATTGTTCTGCTTTTAATTGCTGGAGGAGGAGGAGGAGGAGGAGGAGGATGCAGCATGTTTTGAATATACGTCCTCGGTTACCATAGCAAAAAAATAAACACTGGCTCCCTCCTGATTAGTTATATCTAATGTCAGAGGTACGTGGAGGTGTTAACTTCTCTGGTTTAACCAGTTACCAAACAAATGACCCTTTATAGCGTTCAACACAAAGAGAACAGATATAAGTAGCAATTCCTCAAGTAACAGCGTGAAATCCTCTGGCCATTCATCTTGATCTGTGGTCAAAGAAAAGGTCCCTGCTTTTTTGTGTCTCATTAACACACAGGCTTCCTTTTAATACGAGATATATGTTCACTGTGCAATCTGCATTACATTGTGTGCTTCTGTCTTGCAACAATTAAAGCTAGAAATCATTTGAAGTATGTAAAAAAATACAGCTTAAAATTGGTACTTCTCATTCTGTGCTTGATGTATATTTAAGTGTAAGCCTGAGAAGCTTGTTTTCTGTTGAATCATCAGTACACAAGCCCGCAGAATTTGCAAACGTTGTCCTATTGCTGTGAGCAGTTGAAGCAAAATGTACTTTTAGTAAGTATATAAAGTCCATAGGGGAAAGCGCATCCCTCTCCCTCTGTCACCCTCTCCCCAGTCAGTTTGTTTGTTGGCTACGGAGCCTCGTAGTGGTTTACATTACATATGATTATGTAAATCTGGAGCTGTTCCTGTGCATTATGGGCCAACGCATTGTCAAGATCTTTTCTAAAGCAGTCAAGTAGCTATTTCTGAATTCTTTTATTATCTGAGAGTGCAACAAAGAAAGTCTTTTGTTCACTGTTTGCCGCACACACACTCACATGCATACACAAACACACACACACGCGCACTGCTCCTGCTGCCGTCCATGACTTACTACTGTCCCCTAGTGGTGCTCGACTCCACAGTCTCTCTTAACTCTCCATTTCCATCAACTTTCCACTCTTCCATTCACCTGACTTCCCCCTGTCTTTGTCCCGCTCCCCCTCTGTGTGCCTTCTCTCTGCCTTATCATGCTCAAACATTTAAAGGGTTGATTTGTTGTATTGTATGACAGAGAGCTCCGATTATGCATTGCTGTGTCCACAGTGGCTTTGCCTTCAATGGAGGGCTCAAACAGTGTCAACAAAAACAGGAACCCTGATGTTTTGTGGCTATTGTGAGGCCAGGGTTCATGTCAATAAGGTATTGTTTAGTCAGAGTGCCACACCGAAACTGCAGTGAGAATGTTATCAGACCTGTGGAAAAAGGGTGTGCGCATTATAGTGCTAAAATGTAAGTATGATTGTTTGGACAAGCCTAACAGAAAAGGTACACAACATGCCCTTTCATAAAACAAAAACCTTTTTGCAGCTGTGATTTTTTTCATCCCATTCTATAATTACTCCTCAATTATTTAATAGTTTTAGAATCATTTTAGTAAGGTCAAAATAGTATTCTATTATTCTTGCCATCACTGAGCTGATCCTCCATTTCCTTGACTAATAGTATGCATTTTTGTACTTTTGGTTTTCCTTTCCTGATCACTGTTATTCCAGCCCTAATTGGTGTGATAACCTGGAACAGTCTTAATAAACAATAGGGTCAGTCTCCACTGGCGGTGCACGGACACACACAGTCAAGTCACTCATGTCAAATGACCAATTATGCAGGTTATAGAAGATGGCACCTCCGTCTCCAGTGCCCCGTCCCTCCTGGGATAGCTCTCCAACGAGAGAGCTATCACTCAAACCCAAACCACATTCATTCATTAGCCTGTTAAGATGGGCATCAATTATTCATTAAGAAGGTGGCCAGTGGATTATTTCTGTCAGCACTTGGCTTATTGTATCAAAGGTTGATTATGGCTTGGTTGATTTAGCATGCAATAGTGTCTGTGTGATCAATCAAAAAAATATCATGAACCCTTCTTAAATGACAACGAATATATAATGAAAATTTTACTTTTTGCAGGAAAAACATTTTATTTCGATCAATGTAGTTTTAAAGTTTGTTTAAAACTTTCATATCAGCATGACTGCTTATTAAAATTATATTTGCTTATACTGCACAGTGCACAGCAGCATTAACATACTGAGAGTGCATTGATCTGATTTCAGGCATCATTTTGGTATCCCTCAGCATGATTCAACCAACTAAAACTTAACATATCGTATGATACGATGTCTTCTTGATTTATGAGTAAAATATGCTCACCACCTTGCCTTTATTATTCCTGTCCCTCACTAACAATCTTGTGCTCACCTCCTTTTCTTTTTTCCATGGCATCATCCCCAAAATTCACACTCACACCACTCTGTAAAATCTTTTTATTAGAATGTTAAAAAGTCCTGTGGGGATTTTTTTTTTTAGAGAAACACTCTGAGAGGGGGAACTTGTAAAATAGTCATGCTAAACTGACAAAGCCTTGGCTGAGACTGCAAGCATGGATTAATTCAGTCCATTGTGTCCTATGGGCAAATTACACCGTGGACTTAACGTGTTAATTACATCATGTACAATATAATTAAAATACTACTTAACATTTTTTAAATGTTGAAGATAATTTGGATTTGTTATCTATTTTTTTATACTGATAGCAGGGAAATGTCAGTTTGAATGATAAAATAATGTTTGTTTGTCAAGTGAGAGGCTTTGAAAGTATTCCCATTATTATGTTGTCCATTAATAATACATAAAGGTTGTCTTCATTTGTGCGATTGCCTACTTTTTTCAGTTTCATCATAAAGACAGTTTGTCGATGCAACTTTTTTCATAAAAAACTCTGATTACCTATCATAGAAATGCTGTACATTAACCTGCTTTTTTTCCTTCCTTTGACCGACAGGTTATCTTTTTGAAAACATGAGCGAGTAAAGTGCCATTTAAGCAAACAGGCTGAGAGTGAGGCAATGTTTTAGCAAATACAAATGGAGTGTTTAGGAGATTAGCATCCTGTTACAACACATAGCAGCGCACTTCAGTGTCATGTCTGCAGGGCTTTTTGATGACAAATTTGACCTCTGACTTCAAAAAAGTTGTTCAGAGCAGCAGATAACATTCAGCAGAGCAGATATGGCATGTAAATATACACCATGTAAACAATTGTTTCCTTCTTTATCAAAGAACATTTTTGTACACTTTTTGATTTGTTATACCTTACTTGCCTTTTTCATTGGGTTTTATGTTGTGTAAAAGTGTGTGTGTATTTTTATCCATTGAATATATATATATGTGTGTGTGTCACAGTTTTATTATAATTAAGGTTTTATATATAGATATTTAATTTACATCTACTTTCATCAAATAATTGTTTTTTAGTGGAAGCCCACACATCATCCTGTCCTGTCCTATTTTTAGAATGTAGATGAATCATATAGTATGCACACGACTACACACACACACACACACACACACATACACACACATACACACACAGTACTACTTTATGTGGTCAGAACACTAGATCACTCGTCTAGGTGCATTTTAGCCCAACCTCTGCCTTCACCAAACCCTGCAAGTGTTAAAACAATATCCAAGTGTCATGTTGTCACACAGTGTCACCACTTCGTAGGTTAGAAAAATGTATTGAGGGAAAAAAAAATCATGGGTGTGTCTGTGTTTTCAGAGTCGTAATGAAGGATAAACATTGTGACGAGGTGACAGAGCGCAGACCTTGGACTTGGCCCTCAGCTTTGAGCCACAGCAGGCACTTACACGTGATGCAATGACAGCTCTTTGAGATGGTGGGGAAATTAATTCTTGCTCAGTGTAAAGAAACTATTCATAACAGCTTTACGTAAGAAAACATTAACAGTTTTTCATATGGATCAAAGTGGCCATCTGGTTAATGCATACAGGCTATACCCAGTATGCATGCATGCAACTCCTTTACTACTCTCAGTGGATTAGTTTAATTTTCTGTCTTCCTTTTTCCCTCAGGTTTGTGCAGCACTTGCAGAGTGAGACTCTCTCAAGAATGTGTCTAATTTAGTGGCTAAGAGGCAGATTTATACCTGTGCTAGTTATGGAGAGGGTTGCTCCCTCGAGAATCCCAATGACTGTTTACGGGCGGCCCGACAATGCCTTAGCAGATGATGAAGCACCTGCCAGAGTTCCCCCATGTCTGTTCCATCCCTTTCTGTCTGTCTTCTCGCCTCCCTTCCTCTCACTTTCTTTCTTCTTTCACTCTTCCTTCCTCCTCTCTTTCTCAGCCTTCTCTCTTTCCTCACTTCTTCCTGTCTCCCGCCCTTTCTCCCGCTTTGTTTCTTTTCTCAGCAGAGCCACATCTCCTTCAGTTACTATGGAGTTGTGCATTTTACAACCATTCCCATTGCTCTCCCCAGAGTGAACCCATCTACTTACTTTGTCTACCGCTGAGAATAAGAGAGTTTTCGTCTCCATGTCCCTCCACCATTCTTCCTCTCTTCCTCCCCTTTCACACACATGCTGGATAGACAAATCAACAGCAACACACACACACACACACACACACACACACACACACAGACGAAGAGAACTGTGGTCAGGTTTTGTTTATGACAGGGAAAGGCAATATCGAGATTGTTTCAGAGTATTGTCATCACGTGAAATGTATCGCTGTCAGGAGTGTGTTTTACAGTATATGTCTGGGCCCTTGGCTGAAGCCATTTTGGGAAACAGAAAATATCATATCGTATGACCACCTCTGGTATAAAAGTAAACTATCAGCTGTAAATCCACTACACAACTACAGTAGTGTGTGAAGAGGAAGGAAAGTGAGTTCTATATGTCATGGAGCTCACTAGTAAAATAATAAGCTGCTTCTTGCAGTAAATTCTAATGAATATGTTTGAAATTAATTTGAAATATTGTTATTGTTATGTTGCTATACTAGAAATATTGTAGATCATAGATTTCTCAGAGTGATAGATTTTTTTAAGAAACCTTCAGGTCTGTTTCTGATATGCTTGCATTTATTTTTGCTTTAGAAATTGATGGCTGAATGTGAAAACGCACCGCTCATGTTTTAAACCGGACTGAATAGCTGCAATTTGGGGGAATGGGAAAACAAAATAGTGACCATGCATTTCATTTTTCTGTGATTTCTACTCTTTTACTATTATTTTTTTTACCAGGGATACTGATTTTTAAAAAAGCTCTCTGGAAACATAACCTTTACCATTTTCTCTGGTTTTTCGAAGGTCATTTTTAAACTTCTTACAAGAACACATGAGAAATATCTTGATTATCTTAATACTCTTCCGTTTGCTGTGTATAAACTGTCAAAGGGTTTATTTTTATTTATTTTTTCAATAGAAAGGGCTTCTAATTTTGGTTGCCTCAAAAATTATATTCCCTACAGTAAAACCCAATAAATTATTGTATAAATCTCCAAACACGTTATTTATGTCTTTCCTTATGTCAGTTGAGTATTAAATCATCAAGCGTTGACCAATTCCACTTCTTCTTTCTCTTCAATATCCAGGCTGCATTGTACTCAGTGGGCCGTGAATCGTTAATGTATGTGGTATGATTTTGTACCTGTAATTAAGTGTCAGTTTATAAACACACAAACACTAATAATACCCAGAGCCTTTCTGGGAGAGCCTGGTGGTGGCAATAGCCCATCCATCAATGTCCCTAATGAGGCTCCATATAGACAAGTCAGTGGAGGCTTCCTGGGCCGTTCAGTCTTATTTTTCATGCTCACTATGATAACCACCCAAATCCCTGGTAAGATGATATCAGCCAAGATAGGGAAGATGGTGTGTGGTTTTGTGTGCAAGTTTGCATACTTACAGCATGTGTGTGTATTAGGGGTCCTGTTTAAAGTTCCCATTAACCTCACTGTCATTTTAGTTTTGGTGATGTTAATCAAAACCAACACCATTAAGTATGAGGTGGTTAATGTGGCTTCTGTTTTCAATGTCACCATTAATAATATGATGCAGAGAGGCCAACTTGAGGAGCTAATGAGGTGTCACAGGTCATTTAGACCAATCAGAAGCCACCACAGGACATTAGCTAAACAAAGGCCTTGGCTCTCTTACAGTATGCTACTGGGACAACACAGCATGCAAGGGAGAATGTAGTTAGAGCAACAATAACATGCTTATTAAGCTGGGGCAAGCTGACACCAGAACAAGTAGGTTCTCCTCTTTTATTTGCAGAGATCTTGTTTATTTATGGTCTCAGCAAACCCAACATTATCTGCTGAAGTTCTTATGCAGCTTATGAGTGATAATCCTCTTCTTATTTATTTGAATTATAGATCCATCGCTCTTTCAATTCAATTCAACTGGGCTTCATTGGCATGGGAAACAGATTTTAACATGGCCAAAGCACGTCCAAAATAAAACATAACAAAACATACATAAACAGAAGAATTGTTTATTTTATATTGTTTAAAATATATTTTAGTTAGTTAGTCTCACCACCAACTGACATAGGGGACTGTTATTTGGGCTCAGCTCTTGGGTTTGGAGGGCTTGGAAATGGAAGGTGTCTAAGGGGCTGGATTTAAGATGATTAACAAATGTGAGCACTCTCAACTTCAACTTCAACAACTTCAACACTGCACCTTGCATCTCTGGGGTGCTCCATTTGAGCATTTCATTTTTAATGCTGCCACAAGCTTTCTTTGTCTGTGTGATTAATTCTTCCCAAGTAATTGGTTGTCTTTAATTGTTTCCTCTAATGTTTGGAGTTTATCTTTTATAATGCATTGATCTGAATTCATTGAATTTATTGGTATGTCTTTGTACAGATTTTCAAAATGTGCCCTCCAAATTTCATTATTTTGGATGGGTAGTGCTTGTGGTTGCTCTGTGTTCAAGTTGTTCCACTTATCCCAGAAAGGATTTTGATGAATGGCGTTTTAAATATCTTCAAGTTTATTGTGGGTACAATTTTGTTTTTTTTAATATTTGTTTAAAATGTCAGTGCACCTAATGCGTAAGGCCGAGTTGTTTGGTTGGCAATGATTTTCATTTGCTATTCTTCTCAAGTCTTTTCTGATGGTCTTGCATTCTTGATCAAACCATTTGTCGGAGTTTTACCTTATAAAAGTCTTCTATTTTTGTTTCATAAGATTAGCTTTAATAGCTTCCTTATGAAGTACCATAGTGATATCATCAATGGCCTTTTTTTTACACCATCTCTGGTAGGGACATATTGATTTTGGTTATATACTGATAAGTCATTCAGCAGATCAGGTGAGTTCAAGGCCACGATGAATTTGTCTCCACTGTCTTGGGCTCATCTGTAAATAGGGTTTAGTTTATACAGCTTACTGGTTTTCCCTTTTTGTGTCACTCATTTGACCTGAGAGTTTAAAGAACACATTTATTTGGTTTTGGTCTGAAAGGGGGGACTGCTGTCTGACAGTGAATGCACTTTCTCTCTCTCTTTCTTAGGCCGCAGAAGCAAACAGCACAGAATGTGGTCGACATGTTTAGCTAACAGATAGATCTACAGTTTCAGAAGCTGAGGCCCTCGCGCTGTGGGATGAATTTCATGCTCCAGATCATCACCGCACCATTGCTGAGACAAGGTTTGTACTGGGCCTTGGATCCTGCAAGGATGGGAGGAGGTTTCTCAACATTTACAGTCGGCCCATCATTGAGAGACTTATAGTAGCAGAGGTCGGTGTTCCTGATAACTAAAGTGCCCAAAAACAGTTAGTCTCTGCCTGGGTCGAACATGCATCTGGCACTTGGAAGCAAAATAAGACATTTATAATCTTTTCATAAAATTACAGTCACCAAGTACTCTCATAAACATGAGCCTGAAAGGCAAGTTGTTGATTAGTGTTCATTTCTGCCAACAATGTACTAAAAGCTGAGCTACACTATTATTTATTTATTTTATATAAAATAGTTGTCCAGTTAGTCAAGTAGTCAATCCTGATCCAGTGCTAATTTGTCGGGGTCTCTTATGTTACACTATTAAACAAATGGCTGAGGAGGAGATGAATTTTACAAGATAAGTAATAATATAACCTAACAATGGGTGAGGAATGAAGTCAAACAATATTTGACTATATTGTCATCCCTCCCAAGACCCCAAATATTTTATATCTGTTCTGATACATACTGATGATTCCAAAAGGCCACATCCAGCTTGTGATTAGTGCGCGTTAATGTGACAATAAGGAGAGACCACTCTTGAAATAGTTTTAGACTCCTTGATATTTTTTCAGTATGTCAGTATGAAAGCACCAGCAGTCAGCGTGGCAGCGGGTAATGACAGAGGAAATGACGTCTGACAACTATGGCCTGCCACTGTGGTTGGTTCTTTTAGAGCAAAAGGAGGTGGCCACGTCTCAACGCTAATGGAGGAGGAGAAAATGGCCGTGTCAGTCCTGTCAACGTATTATGTTTTAAACCTAGACAGTTGTTGTCGCTCTTGCAGGCCCATAATTTTATGCCATTAAAAGTGCCAAGGGGGAAAGAGTGAGAGAAGAAGGGAAGGAGGGAGGTTGGCTCTGAAGTGAAAGCAGTTTTCTACCTCTTGTTCCCTTCATGCCTGATTCCCTGCCACTTTTGTGCTGCAAACTTTTGGCATTTCTTGAAAGCATAAAGACTAGTTGGGACTTTAGAGTGATCATAAAGTCAATCATGTTGGCTTGAATTACCCGGCAATCTCTGTCAGTTAGTCCCCTCTCAGCTGCTACGCCATGAGATGCGTGTGGGAGTGGGGTGTAGACATGTGTGTCTGTGTGTGTGTGTGCATACATGTGTGATCCTCTGTGTACATTAATGTACATATTGTAAATGTGTTAGTGAGAGGAGAAGTAGAAGTCAGACACTCTAATGAAAAGGGAATGGCGGAAGAGGACTCATTTTCATACCTAACTGCCTTAAGTCCAATAAAATTGTTGACATGTTAGTTAAAGAAAAAAGACAAAATAAAAAATAAAAAAACAAAAATAATTTATTATTTTTAGAGGAAACTATATGTTTAAAAGCAGAGATTTAAAACAAACCGTTGGGCCAAATTATACTGCCCTGCGGGTCCGAGCAACTCTGACACTTCTTTATGAATTGCCACTAATCGAAAAATGTTGGCGCGATTTACTGTCACTTCTGTTCTGATTTGTATGCATGACAACCTTTTTCATCTCAAAGAATACTAGACCCCACAAGGTCTTTACATTATGGGCAAACATTTGCAATTATGATGAACTCCGCCAGCTTATCTCAAAAGGAACAGGTTCTTACTGATGGACAAGTAGACATTTTAATGAAATAAACTGCTTTGAGCTGATGAAATAAAGATTGCGCCACCTCAGGGCACACTCAAATTAAATTATCGAGATGACTGCATGCATGCCTCTCCCATTAACTCAGGTATGGTAACAGCCTAATCACACTGCACTTGTTCTATATAGTATTTGTGAAGCAAGTACTTTATACAGTGGATGATGATACAGTGGTGTGTGTTTTTCATCTTCTGTCCTATTTCTCTCCTATGATGGCTAAAGGCCTCACAGATTCTCTTTTACTCCATTCAGGGGGATGAACTAATGTTAAAACCATGTGTTGTCCCTAGAGGATGAGCGAGTAGACACTGTGATGCATGCAGTTTTATGCGTGCAGATAAACATGGGTCCGATGGCTTGTCAGATGCCTGTGGAAGGAGCCCAGAGTCCTCTGCCTTAAAACAATGTTGGTGTTGGGGCGAGAGGGACGGTGACTGGCAATGGGAAACACCTGTGCTGGGGTTAGCAGACGGGTAGTTCATGGAAGAGGGGGAGTGTTACCACTGTTAGAAGAGGAAGGGAAGGGAGGAAGGACATTACATCCTCGCCATTTGCTGCTGAGAAGTGGAGGTCTAAGGAAATTAGTTACAGTAATGTCTTGACTGTTGCCCCTCTCATTTTAACTCAACCTGAAAGGCGGTATGGGTTCAGGCATATACATTAGCTGAGACCATCAGAATTATAGTTCTTGGTATAGTGGAAAAAACACAGTGGAAAACTGAATTCAGTTTCTGAAGTCATGAAATTTAAACAAAGGCATTCTTTTCCCATATCATAATAATTGAGTAAAGATGTGGCTTTGCTGTGACAATTGTAGGACTTATTTGGGTTTAGTCTTATCTATGTATGTAGCAGTAGGTTCCAGGAGTAACTACAGCCACATAGAAAAACTACAATGCTCCTGGCATCTGCACTAACAAATAATTGCAGTTTTTCTCACCAGCTGATATGATTTCTGACTTTTTGTTGGCTTGCATGGCTTTAAGATATTTTGAATAGAAACATTTTAACCTTTTAGCAATCCCAGTAGATTATAAAACTCGTTTTTTTAAGGTGAAAAGGTCATTACTTCAACAACTTTATCATTAACAAAGTTATCATTAACTTCAAAATGTGTTGAAAGGGTCTCTGCTTTTCAGTAATGCTCTTTAGATATACATGTATCAATACAAAGCCATTCATTAATTTATTTCTGTATAGCCACAAAAAAAGAGTTTGAACTGTATAAAGGCAACCAATTCATACAGGCGCGTCATTTTTATGGGCTTTTCAATAATACCAAGATATGAAAAAGTGTGTATACAGTATAAACATGCAAATCCCAAATGAAACAAAGAACACAAAAAACAGCACACATTTTTACAGCCAAACATCTTACCCAGCTGTATATCCATCAGTCTCTCCTCAGCGGCCCAGCGCTCCACCCTCAAGTCAGGTTGATCATTCCATCTCCTGCTTCTCTATCCTGAGGTGCCTGCTGTCAATTTATCAGACTCTTCCTTTTAATTTCATACTTTCCACAGTGTAAGCATCCATCTCCGCTGTCTGCAGCACCGTTAGAGGGTTCAGAGCATAGCAGTGTGAAGCCCATGACTGACAGGCAGAAAGCGGGTTGCAATGTAGTAATGATCTTGTGAAAAAAAGCAGTATACTGTACACACAGTTTGCAGTCCTCACTGTACGTTTTCCATATTCTAGTCTATATTGAGTACTTTCTAGTATTTGTGGTTATTAAATATTGATGATTTTCTTTCTGTACACATTTGAATCAGTATCCAAAAAATGTTTTTAATTCTAATTTCCACAGTGCCATACCATACTACTTACAAACCAGTTGTATAAAAACCTTGAATCCATGTGTAGGCAAGCTTAATATACAGTAATTTAGTGGATATTACCGCATCTATGTGCTGAACTGACATTTACAGTATCAGTGGTTGAAGTTGGCTCTCAAACAGTATTATAATCTGAAGTATTCATACTGATAAATGAGAAATCAGATGTATTTTAGGAATCAAGCATGCAATCTATAGATTAAGTTCATGTTAAACTCCATTGGCTTCATTGCTCTCCCTTTGATACATCTGGAATTTGAAAATAAAGTAAATTTGTATGACTTTGACACATAAATTATCATTCAATTTAATCTTAATTTAGGACTCCTAAACCTTCTTTCCATATTCCGCTCCTCATCTCCTCTTTCCTGATATTTGTGTCTCGCTCTACGTCTAACAAAATTAATTACTGTATGTTTTATTTTATGAAGGTGTCAGGATGAAATGATGAATGGCTTGTAATATCAAAAGATTAAAGACAATGCAATGAAGGACGCGCCTGCTTACATTGTGGTAGCGCTTATGTGCACACACGTGTATACACACACACACACACACACACACACACACACAGTCTCTGGGGCCATTGATATCTGGTTTCATATTTGATATCTTACTAGCGGAGGGAGAATATTTTCCTTCAGCCAGGTCACAACGTCATTACCAGTGGTAGAGGGGCATAATAGAAGTGAACTTTTAAAAAAGCCACTTATAATTGCAGCCTGGGCCTTTCTTGATAAAATTCCATATTGATATGTACACTGGTCCCCTCATTACAGCCACAGATGAAAAAGACCATTTCAGCGTTCTTTAATGAGCGCAGTACCAGTGAAGGTCATCTTAATGGGGTTCAACTTGCTGTTGGGAGCCAGAGGTAATATTCTAATGAGAAAGAGCCACTACACCTCTCTAGTAATTCTGTAATTGCACCCATGGATGCCATTGTATTGTCTCCTGTGCAGTGGTATTGAAGTCCTTTGTTGTCATTTGCAACATTGCTTGTTCTCTCTGGTTTGGTTTGGTGGTCCAGCCGAAGCTCAGTACGTGCATACGCACACACTATCATTACCATATTTCAAATTCAATTCACACACCGTCCAGTGTTTATTGGAAGCTACAGTTTATTCATTGCTTACTTATGGGTGGAGGGACATCAGAGCCACCTAGCAAAAGGAATGAATATTAACCTCAGTACACAGCAGTGTGGCAGAGCAAGGACAGAAAGAATGTTTGTGTGCATTTTTGCATGTGTTTGCTGTGTTTGTCTGTGCATGTGTTGTTTTGAGTTTGCCTGAGTGAATGTGTGTGTCCAAAAAGAAAAACAAAATTATGCCTGAGGCTGTTTCTCCTCTGAATCTCAGCTTATTCCTTAGAATAACATGAACGTTTGCATACTGCAGTTATAAAGTGTATTTCAATTGTCATTGCCACTTAATATTTGTTGCTTTGCAAGAACTGTAAATTGAGGTTTATATATATGATATTAAAAGACTATGCCACTGATTTATTATTGCACTTCTATAACATGTCAGACTCACAATGGACAGTTAAAAAAACTATAAAAATCAATGAAGCAGAAGTTTTTTTTATTCCATCCATTCTTCTCCCTTGTCAAAACCTGGAGCCTATTACTCAAAATGCAACTTGACCGCGGACAGTTCTGTCAGAGATTCTGGTGTGTTATGCTAGTATAGGCTAATGTAGCCTCAAGCTGCTAGGAACAAGCAGTGATGAGGAGTGGGCTACAGAGGTCTGGAAGACTCACTTCTTTCTAACGCCACACCCCCATATTTTTTTCCATTGTCAAATTTGTAGTCCTTAGCCCCAAATGACAATGACTCAAGTGACATCACTTTAAGATTTTGTGCAGCTCCCTCTGGAGCCACAAAAGGCTTAATACAACTTTATTTTCACATATGCAGTACAGACTTCCCCTTCACAGATTATATGAAGAATACAGAGAAGAAGTAAACATTCATTATGTCTGATCCTGAATGAAATTTCCTCTGCTGAACTGGTTCCCTTGAATCTGGTCTCTAAATAACTGTCCCGCCTAACCACAAGACGAATGGAGGGACAGACGGCACGTGGCGACCATCTGCGTTTGCAAGGTGGCCTTTCCTCAATACCAGCCCCTTACATTAGCACTTCACTAAGATGAGAAACAGAGCAGTGTGTACTGTACCTCTGGCACCACCCATGTTTAGACTTACAGTAGCTTTTGGTTCAATAGTCAAGTTGCAGTGTTGCAATGGGTTAATGGCTTGGGACAGTCATCATTTCTGAAACAATGAGTGGTTTAATCTCAGTTTTACAGCGCAGCAAATAGGTTCTGAGATTTTTCTGATTAGAATTGTAAGGGGGCAGTTTCAGATTATACACGTTGATAATACTCAGCTCGAGAGTCATTTCTCTGATAGAAAAATTGGGTCTATTAAAAAAAAGGGTTGAACATTGTTAAACATAAACTAAAACAGGCTTTGAGATTTCTCCCTCCCTCTTCCTCTCTGCACTATTATTCCCTCTTTGTAGGTCATGTCAGTTTAAACAAATATTTTCACCATGACTTGTATGCACATGGGAGATGCACAACAGAACCAATGGTTAAAGGTCATGCAGCTTTTTCCCTTTTTGGACAAAAAAAAAATGTTCAAAGTCACGAATCATCAACATTCAACTTCCCATCCAAAACTGCTTCAATTCAAGACAATGATGAAAAAGATGTAACCTAAACTTATAGAGTGAAAGCTTAGGGGCATACACTCTTTGGGGAATTAAAATGAGCAATTTGTCAAATTCCATTCCAAGCACTGAAGTGT
The DNA here is from genome assembly GCA_011952105.1 of Coreoperca whiteheadi. Taxonomy (NCBI): domain Eukaryota; kingdom Metazoa; phylum Chordata; class Actinopteri; order Centrarchiformes; family Sinipercidae; genus Coreoperca; species Coreoperca whiteheadi. The sequence goes on along the minus strand of CM022480.1, from coordinate 11,799,416 downwards.
AAGTGAATTTCAATCTGTCTCCTCTGTCTTGACTGACTGAAATAGGAGGGTGTAGAAGAGTGGACCTGCTCCATATGATTCAGGTGACTGTGTAAAAGTATGAGGGAGTTTTAAAGGTGATAAAAAAGGCAAGGCAGTGAATATCATCTTGTAGATAAGACAGCCACCCCGCTTTCCATGGGCTACATCCGTTTTATCGCATCTGGCAGAGAATTAAGGCACGTGTGGGGAGAAAAAAGGCCGATTGAAATTGAAACCCGGGGGTAAGACTGCATTCAGCCTGACTGCTTTCTTCCCTCAACACTGACATTAGGCTTTGATTCTCACATGAGATCCTCTGATGAAGATGATGAACCATAAAAAACGATATAGCTCAATAAAAGTAACAAAAGGAGCAAGTTCATAAAGATAACCTGAGGGCCATGTTAGGTTTGGTCCGTGCCAATGCATTTCTTCTCCCTCTGCTGACTTTTAGAGATGATTACCTTGGATATTTATGGATGAAACATTTTTTTGATTTGAAGGACTTAGTGTGGCTGGATGTTTTTGTCTGCAGGCTTTTGCGAGGCTGCACATATCCAATACAGTGGGTTTTCTCTTGCCATTACTAAAGATCTATGACCTGTTTTCTGTTAAAAACTGGGGTAACGTAGTGTTGTTGTCATCACTGTCATCGTAAATAGCACTGAAAAAATCTGCTGTAATATATGAGGGGTGACAGAATTGGAAAATCGACTGATATTGACACGCCGATTGAAAGGACAAATGAGACGGTTGTTGGACTTTTCTTGGTCACCTTGACAGTCCACATTGGATTCAGTCAAAGTCCAAAACATACAAATGGGTCACAGGCCTTCATATATCATGAGACCATACCAATACATTGATTTTGTGCCAATACATTGTGGAAAATCAACTGCTATCTGCAGCCATGAAACAACAGGAACATATTGGACCTCTCCTCTCCTCTCCTCTCCTCTCCTCTCCTCTCCTCTCCTCTCCTCTCCTCTCCTCTCCTCATTGATTCTTTTATCCTCTCTATTGAAAGAGTGCAGACTGGAGAAGGCTGGCTCTGGTGAGCACCAGCTCCCTCCTCTTCAGGCAGCGTGTGATGTGACTTGAGCCGTGTGATCTCCATGAGAGAAAACCCTGATGCATACAGGAAATAATCAGGGCAACACAGGCAGGGTTCAGAGGAATGCAAATATTTTCAGAGTGCTTAAAAAACAATACCACACACACCGCCAAATACCAACCCCCCCCACCCTCACACACATACACAGACACACACAACATCGTACACACATTTAACCACAATGCATACCCACACATACATCACACAACAGAGGAACAAAAAAACAACAACCAGCCCCCTGACAAAACTCTCCCCAAGTGAATTTGCATAAAACATTAAGCTTAACAAAATGATTACACCTGACAAGTTGAGTTGGAGGAAGAACATCGCCGGTGGCAGCCAGTTACTTGCAGATCCTGCAATCATTCTCTCGTCAAGCAACTGTTTCATGGCCGCCTTTGTAGGCACTGTCATGCCGCTGCATCATGATTAATCCTTTCCTTTTGTTTTTCTTTTCTCCCTTCCACCCCTCTCAGTCCCTCCCACAAATCCAATAAGTTGCCCTTAAATCAGGTTACCCTGCACCTTGCAGATAGGAGTATTGTGATGGATATGCCAAAATGCATGCCAGGCAGCATGTTTTTGTGCAGAAGCACTGTGAAATTGTACTGCTGTGATTCTGCATTATGGTGCTAAGTGTTTGTCTTGTAATGCAATTAAACGTGCATGTAAGCCGCCCCCACACTCCCCAAACTATTGTGTGCTGTATTTAATAATTTTATATACGCTCTTTTGTGACATTGCCATTTAACCTGAGGTAAAATAGAATAATTTAGAGGAGTATTAAAAGAATAACTTTAGAGTGTTTGCCATAGAGAACACAAGCTGGATCATTTTAGAAAAAAATGATGACTATCAAAACATTAATATCCTTCTCACTCATATAAGCCTGCTGAAAATTCCTAGCTCTGAATACTTTGCTGAAGGATAGCTCGCAGATAAAGAAAGAGAGAGATTATTGCCTCCTTTCATTTCTTCCCCCCTGGCAGTAGTAGGTATGGTAATATGGTTTTTGAATATTTGCAAGCATAAACTTAAGAAATGAGTGCTGATAAGGAGTGACAGCAACAGAGGCAGCAGAGATCTTCAGCATGACAGGCGATGTCAAAAACCCCGGTTGACGCTGTCACTGTGACAAACTTTTCAAAAGAACAATGCACACACACACCGTTATTGAAGTGAGCTGCTGCAAGCCTCTGACAGTGTTGTCCCAGCAGTTAAAAAATGGAAACATCACCTAATTATGCACGCCACATTTTTTTCTCTCAATACTCAAGCCTACAAACTTTTAACGTATGTCAATATACTTTGCAGAGTGCCCGGGTGCACAGGCACATCAGTAGAATGAAAGATTTATAGCCGAGATTCAGACTGTGTAATAACAGATTCAGTCCAGAAAAAAAATAAAAATATTGAAACTGTTGATTAAAAAAGATTTATTCCCAGCTTGCACTGTTTATGCCCTGAGCCTGACATTAACCTCCACAAGAGCAGGTGTCTGTCTGAAGAGCAGGTTATTGAGTTTTACTCCTCTTTTAATCTTAGCTATACTTTTATTAGTAACTCTGCAGACCCTGTCACGTCTGCAAGAAGCAGTGAGGATCATTACTTTCAAAAAGAACCAGCTGGCCCATTGTTTAGGCTCTGCCAGCTGTGTCTATTTTCATAACCCATTTTCCTTTTGTTCTGCTACACCTCTCTATAAAACTACAGACAGGAAGACAGAGTTGTATTTCACCATTTTCATGAGCTCTTACCCTTATCCTAGCCTAATGCTCAACACTTCACTGTGGGTGTGTGTGCCTGCATGCATGTGTGAGTCTGTGTGTGTGTCAATGTGAATGTGAGAGTGACTGTGAGGAGGAAGGCGAGGTCTGTAATCACCTAATCCAAACATACACTCGGGGAATCTCATTACTGGACCTAACAGTTCCATTTTAACCTTATCTGGTTTCAATCAGCTGCCTCTCATTTGGAGAAAGGTGCAGAAACTTGATTCCTTTTGTCTAGAAGTCTCTGCTATCAGGGGTCTCCTGTTTGTCTTGTCTATCACCATCTTTTATAGCTAACGGTATTTTAAATTCTCCATAAGCGGTGAGGAGAGTGACTTCACTGGCAGTAAAAAGCTGCCCTTTCGTCATCCAGCTTGCAAGTAGTGGTGTGTGACATCAGGGGGTTTGTATGTGCAGAATGGACCGCTGCCATGGGGAACTCCCGCTAACCCCGCACCCTTCCACACTAACCCCAGTTCTTCCCCAGCCACCCGCTCCCACAGCCCCCCATCCACATGCAAACGGACATTAAAACGAAACCTGACCCTAGCCCTGGAATCTGTAAGGTACTGGGGGGAGTGGGGGGGGGGGGTTCTCCTTCTTTTCATTTTTCCTAAACAAGGAATCCTGCAGCTTGTCTGTGTGTGTTTGTGTGTGCAGCGTTAGGGTAGTCAAGAGGGAGGTCAGGGAAAGGTGAGCAAGGAGCGACGTCAGCCACTGCGAGTGAACTGTCTCAGGAATCCCCAGATTAAAAAACTGCAGAAGGTTGAGAGCAGAGAGTGAGAGATAATCACAGGATCTGGAATTCACAATAACAAACTGGCCATATATCTACCTGTCTCCGGCCTTCCTCCCTGAGACGGCCACAGGGTCAACCAAATGGCTGCATTCCATCAACAGCTCTTTTTTTCCTGCTGCTGGACTCCCAATGAAGTGTCTGGAAGCATCAAATATGGTCTCTGAAGCTAAACCTTTAACTGTTCTTTCTCTTTCTCCACCTACCTACCCAGCATTTTTTCATCTAACGTGTGTGTTGCCTTGCAGTGCTTTTCGAGCACTGAGAGTTGAAGTTAATATGACAGTGTCACTTTATCACACTGTGCTTTGAGTTTTGAAAATGGACTGAAACTGAAACTGAAGGGCTGGATCTTGGACTCATGATTAATGTAAGATTTTAATTTAGATGCTACTAAGACCCCACCAGTATACCCTCACAACTGTGACTCCAGCTAAGGGCTCGGGGCTGCAGCATAGGAGCTGAGGTTAGAGGTCTGCAGCTTTGTGGCTGGGGTTAGAGAGCTTCCTCTGAGACTTAGGTTGGAGCCATGGGCTCTGTGGCTGTAGTGATTTCTGGGTTGAATTAACAGTTAAGCAGGGGATCTGTGAGTAGTGTCTGGAGGGGGCTGTTGGGGTCTGGTGGAGGGTCTAGTAGGGCAGGTATGATTTACATAGCTGTGAGAGAGTCCAGGATCTAAGTCTGCCCAGACCCTTCCCCAGGGAATCTTGTTGAAGGAGGTGCTGCATTGTGATACTTGTGTGATTTATGTTCACCATGTACTCTTCCTTCCATTGCCTGACAACTTCATTATTTATTTCTGTTTGTTGTGATTATTTGCTTTAGCGCTTTTACAGATACTGTATATTGCGTAGACTTTGTGTAAACCTTGGGTTGCAGCCTAGAGATTTGACTGTGTGCCTGTCTTTTCTTCAGATCTGTTCTCTGTAGAGGTTAGTCTTTGTTGTTGCCCGTGTACCCGTCTAGACACTGAGGATAATTTGTCCCTTTGCTTCCTCCTCTGGTTGCTCCGTTCTCAGCAAGGGAAATTACCTTACAAAGAGGGCAAGGGTTGCCGATTGAAAGTAAGTTATTTCGTCAGTGTAAAGTGTAGTAAATAGCCCGAGGTTAGGAGAAAATAATGATATACAGTCCTGTCCAGAGGGAGACTACAACATGAGACACAATCAGACCCTTGCAGAAAACTTTCTAAAATGCTTTCAGAGGATGTATTTCATCATGTTAGATTACTACTGTGGATAGCACCACTACTGGATGGTTATATCATATTCATATCTTGGTGCAGACTCTCACAGCATTGTGCACCAACATTCCTCGAGCGTAGTGCATGAGGTTTAGGACTGCTGGGTATATCTAAATTCAGCTATTGATTAACATTGCAGCAGAAAAAACAAAAAGGAAAGCCCCTGTAAAGACATCACCATCTGCAGTTACACAGAAGACTGTTTAATTCCCCTCTCACTACTGCATTCAAATTATTTGCTTTCACAGTCGAAAATCGAAGGGTTGTAAAAATTGACTTCCTGCACAGCCAGAGAGAAATAAATTTCAGCAGTATTGACAGCAGCAAAACAGAAAAGCTATTGCCCAGCATTTAATTATTGAAGACATTGATCAACAAAGTGATTTATTTGCTGTGGTTCGGTTAAAAGGCCTAATTGAGTCGCAGTGTTTTGCAAAAGGCTTTTATTTGTTCATTTGGTCTGGATCCGATTGCACGATAACCAACAGTCAGAAAGTAAAAACACTGTTTAGTTTGAATGAATGCATGTAATGAAGTATTTTTAAAGCAGAATTTAATTTAGGTATGTTAACAAAAGAAGTAAAAATGACAGAGACAATGTAATAGAAATATAAGAATGGAAACAATTGTGCAGGTGATATTTACAATCTCAATGCAAGCACATTACTGTGCCTAGAATGAACATATAATCGAGGCATATCCTCCTTCAATATGCAAAATATACCTGGAATCCATGCACAATCAGCTGTCCCTAGAAAATCACTCTCATCTGTACCTAAAACCCTCAATGATGACAGCCCAGCAAATGTGGGAGTTCATTTCTACAGTGGAGGGGGACCTCCAGGTCTCCAGGATTAAACTGCAGTCCTCCACTCCCCCTTTGATCATTCATTCTCATCAATTAGCAGGGAGTCTGATCTATCAGACATTTGTGCTGCACAGCATTGCCCATGCTATCCCTGTGGGAGCTGAAGCAATCTGTTTTAGGGAAAACAATGTTGACTTAGACTCTGGGAGACCATGCAAATTTTGTTGATGTATTTCCCTTACAGAGCTTATGGTCAGTCAAATGTGATGCACCAAACACTGTAATTAATACGCCCAGAGGGCTTCTGAGGCATCCATATCACAAACATTTTGCAGCACTTCCAAAATATGCCAACTTGTTATCGAGTTACATACTATGCAGAGAAAATCATTAGAAATATTCATAATGCCAAAAAAAATAAGTTTTGTCCTTTTAGGTAAGAATGGCCTTTTCTGCAGATGTTTGGGGAATATAAAGAGTGTTGTGTTGGGCAGACTGCACCTTCTTTCTCCTGCCTCTTCGTCCATCCTAAACCTCTGGCTGACACCAGCGATGTACACAGGGAGGAGAAAGGAGGAGCAGGCAGCAGGTTGTTTTCATCAGAATGTGTCTCTTAACTCCACAGCCGATGAGCGGTCTAATGATCTCACTTTAGACGGAGATGGGAATGTTGGGATTAATGGCATTCCAAGAGGAGGGCTGGAGCTCCAGGTTGTGTCCCTGGCACAGTTTGAGACTGGAGGGAAGAGGCAGACAGCAGGACTGGAAGAAATTATGAGATAAAGGGAATTGAAAGAGAGAGAGAAAGGTGAAGGAGGGGTGGTGTCAGAGAAAGAAACCACAGGGGGAAAAACGAAAAGTGGGTTGTTCATTTTCTGGATAGATAGATCAGATGGAATGGAACCATGCGTCAGAATAAAGGCAGCTGCGCTTTTGGCAAAGACTTTCTTGGCACACACAAGTACATGAGCGCACACATGCTCCTCATCCCCTCAGACACAAGAGAAATACACTGCACACATGGAGGTAAAGGGATCTTCATGGACAGGTGAGGGTTAGCTTTAGTATTAGTACCCTGTGCTGCAAGCCTGGATGAGCTCAGCCACTGATTTCTCCTTCATTCTTCCTCTCCGGGGCTTTAGCTGAGGGAGCAGAGTTTAGCAGGCCCTCAAGGCATGGAGCCATCTAAGCAGCACTAAGTCCTGGAACTGCTTCAGATTACCTACTGTGTTCTTTGCCAGATAGCGCTGTGTGACTGCGCTTGTGTGTGTTTGTGTGCACTCTGTATATTTACTGTAGGTTTGCTACAATTGATGTCATTATCAGATTACTTAAAACTGCACATGAATGCAGCACATCATCCACTTTATGGGTTTCCATTACTTTTAGATCTGTAGCTTAGTTTTGTGTTACAGCTCACATATTAGAATTTAGCACAGGTTAAATCAAATAAACATATGCAAAAATATTTTAATTTTATAACATATTTTCTCACTTCGTCAGCTCTATGGTATAAAGCTATATTTCTGGAAAGATACTTTGCTGTTGAATATTTAAATAAAGATTTACAAACTAACTTTAAATAGTCTCTATTGTATTGGGCTGGTGGCAAAAATCTTAGAGATGGATGTTCTCAAAGCTGGGCGAATGAAACCAAATTTGCAATTTTGGTGAATTCACCCTTTAAATATACACCATATAAGGAAATGGTATGACATGGAAAACAATGCACAAGAATTGGCTTTCTTTTATATTTTAGAGTGGGATTTTTGTTCACTGTTGTAGAGAGCAAGGCACGGTCAAGCCAGTGCTGAAACAAAAATAAACTGTTATCCTTGGAAGTGTCTTTACTGTACTTAGTCACACACGCATTTATCATGAGGTTATAAATCTTTGTGAGTGAAGGTTGTTAATGACTCTGAGAGACAGTGGTGGAAGTGCTCCGTCTCCTCCGTTAGATGGGTTGTGATTCTAGTTGAAAAAGACAGAGCTGTGGCTGGGATAGTACTCTACCTGGCCCAGGACTCCCTTGGGCTCACTATAGTGGAACGTTCTGCAGACTGGGAGCCCTGGCCTCATGCTGGGCCTGTCTGCATCCAGCAGTTTATGGAGACGCGGCATATAGACTTACACTGACAGTTTGATGTCTGCTAGCCGCCTCTTGTACCTTCCTGTTTGAGAGTGTAGCTATCGCTCTCCTTATTTGTTTAACTCTTTCTCTTTGCCCTTTACCCTCTTACCCTCTCTTTTCTTTAACCCTTTCTATTTTTGTCCATTATTTTGCTTAAATAGAAACTTAAGAGATGGATAGCGCTGGGTATGTAGCTATAGTGCGTTTCCTGGGTCTGCATGATTTGAGTCAGGAAACACTCTAAACACTGGTGGGCAGAAATATCCATGTGTGGTGGAGTTGTTTAATATTTCCTTTCCTCTGTAGATATGGACATGAGGGAAATATCCATCTCCTGGGATCCTGACCTCATAGGAACTATCTGTATTCCAGACGGAACTCAAACAATGACGTTTGGACTGGGAAGGGGGGCTATTTGTAGTGCCAGGTCACTTCCAAGGCATCGGCCCCAACCTTTCAGGGCCTCAGACCTCACTCCATGTTTAGTGGTGAGTGCAGTGAAAATAAGCATCACCAGCAGTTTGTCTTTTTACTGCCTTGCATCATTTCCTGCCTCCCCCTCGCTTTTGATCATACTCTCTCCCATTCTGCTCGAACACACACTCATATGCAAACAAACTTGCACCATCCTCCGACTCCTCCGTCTTTCTGTCCTTCTGGCCCTAACGAGTCTTTTCTGTTGAACGATGATAGACTTGTATTTATTCTCCGGGTCGATAATTTTAAGGAGTACATCTCCACTCTCAGTGCCTGGGGCCCATGCCAGGGACAGATCAGCCCCAGCCCTAGGCAGTCTAGAGGAACGGGGAAATGTTTTGGTCTTCAGCATCCACCTCTTCCCTGCCCAATTTTTCTTTACAGTAAGCATACACACTATACATAAGTATTTTCTTCATTCTCCTCCAGGCATTGTCACTACTTGAATTTTTCCCAAAAACAACTTACTCTCAACAAACAGTTATGCACATACTCTAATGCACGCACACACACACACACAGCCAATCCTTTTAGCTCATAACACACTGACAATGGACTAACTCTAAGCAAAAAACCAAGACTTCGACTTCCTACCTCCCAGCTCAGCAAACAAGGAAAAAACTGACAAATAAAAGACAACATCATATTAATGTTTCCACCTGTCATGGAGTCAGGTTCAAGTGCCCCAGCAGTTGTTTGCTTTTGCATGTAAACTTCAAAGTTATCAGCGAGTGGCTGCATGTTGTGGTGAGAGACCCACGGCATGATGGAGAGCGCCGGGCTAGGGGGAGACGGAGCAGCGCTGTGAGATAAATCTAACATGCCGCACTTGAGCTCATTAATTCAACATTTCAGTCCATGTGGATGAGACAGGGAGGGCCTATCCAAACACTGTCCCTCCGCAGCAGGGCTCTGAGCACTCTGAAGCACTCTCTGTTTACTGTAGGCCTGTGTTTGGACTTGTGCCATGTAACACTTTGACCCAGCGAGAGGAGATTGTTAAGACTTCCAAGAAGGGAAACAGTATGCAATTGTGACTCTCAGCACAGCAGGTTTTGGTTTTGGTGGTCTTTATCATTTTCTCAACTTACTGACACATGTAATTTGTAGTCTCTTTAAATATTGATGCCGTTTTCCTGTATGATCCTCCTCCATTATTTAATGTGTTACATTATAACTTCATACACTAATTTTTTTATCGATTGATAAAATGTGGTGATAGAATATGAAAACAAAAATGTAGGCTGAATTACAAAGAGCATGTTGGTAAAACTTTTACTATTTTAAAGGATACGTTGTCTTTTTTTCAGCTGTTACATTTGGCAAAAACACATTTTTTCACCACATGAAAAAATGGGTGAAATACCTTTTCAGTGATTGCAAGAGAAAACCTATCCCAGGCCAGTCCACCCTTATCCTGCTGTCTTTTACAAATACACCCATACCTCTGACTTAATACTTTAGATTCCACAATTGCTCCCAAACATCCTCTTGGTGTTGACATTAGATCTACAGGATCAGTGTCTCCCCAGGGCAGATGGTCTTCGGGGAGGGGTAGCACAGCTCCCTGAATGCCTGGATTTGTGCTGGAACACGCAGGACGAATCAGAGCACCTGTGTTCGTTTGGACATAGCTCTGCACATCACATGATCTGTCTGAGGCGGGACAGGGAGTAGAGGGGATGCAGCTAGAACTCATTGATGTCCAGGACTCATCCTGGCTGATCAGTAACTCCTCAAACTGACCTCATGTCGACCAAGGAGAAGACCCATCCATCTCTGCCTCCACTTACCTTTAAGATGACCTCATCTACCATATTTGATGTTTTCTTGTCTGAAATTGTCAGTTAATTACTGACATTGTCTTTCAATCATTTTGTTGAATTTATACCATAAAATGCTGCATCTAAATTGATATACTTTAAAAGTTTATTAATTTCAATATAGTAACTCTCCGGAGGTTTCTCATTCTAATTCTACCTCACTCAAAATCTCTATTCTGTAAATTCTGCATATGCTTGATGTATTCAGAAGTTATTAATTATAAATCCTTATAAATGCTTACATCTTTGCTGGGGCTACAGTTCATAGAAGGTGAACAGGCACGACATCATAGCCCAGAAATCTTTATAATGCTTTCATACGTGCAGAGGACAAGCTTCAGGTCACAGGGCTTGATGATATCAGCCTTGCTACTCTTCCATCAGAGTGATACCACATGCTGGTCTTTAGGTCTGGGAAATATTATTTTGAAGCGAGGGCTCGTGTATACTCAAAAGTAGCACCGTACTATCCCAAAAAGGGAGCATAATGTAGAACAGAAGTGCAGCATTGTGCTATTGTCCGGTGCATTAACCCCAATCAGCTTATGGACAGTATCCTGGAGAAAAAGGGGGCTAAGGGCAACAAGGAAAATGTGGAGAACACATCTCTCTTTTTTTTGGTTGCCAATATTCTTTTACTTCTGATTTCGTGTTTTTTAAATTAGTGGGAATGCTGATTAAGCATTATACTTATTCCACTTCTGTAGGTTTTTTGCATCAATACTCCTTCTGAATACAGTCAGCTACAGAAACAATTCAACTATCAGAATGTCCACCTCTTTAAGGAAATGTGTGCTTGTATTTTTCTTTTTTTTGTTACCTTTGTTACTAAATATTAAGCTTTTTTATGCTGGGCAGCACAATTTAGAGTTAAGTTAGAAGCTCCTCTACTAGCACACTTCACACACTTGTCAACTGTGAGTGTAAGCTGGAAGCCCACAGTAATGTTCATAAACATGCAGAAGATGAACACTACCAAATTGTTAAAAATACTTGAGCTTGTTGGTGATATCTGGGCTGTGATTGCTCTCTTGTATTTTTGTAAGTGAGCAGTGACTTAGACTAACATGAACATTCACTGCTGTCCTCAATCGTGTGTCTGTCAGATAATGATTGCATGATAGCCTCCCTCTTTACCTGACTTTGTTTGTCCCCCTTTACAGCTCCAGAGAAGAGATTCGTGGGAATGAAGAATAACTTTGAAATTCTTTTTTGAGCAACAGGTGTTGGTTCACCATTAATAACAAGAGCTGCATCAGCTACTAGTTAGGAAACTTGTGTCATAGATTTAAGTTTACTGTAGTGCATCATTCTGCTGTATTGCTGGGAGAAATTACAAAGTGGTACATGGAGGGTTTTGTTCAAAATCAGTTTAATTAGTGTAATAACATTTCATTATTTGTGTTTTCTGTCTATCAGAACTGGATTTGAAACTACAAAAGATCCTTTGAAGCTTCTTCTGAGCCCTCAGCCCTCAAAGCCGAAACTTCACACACGAGAGCTATCGCCATGCAATCTTTTTAGTAGGGACATTCTCAGAAACAAAGGTGAGAGACAATATTTAATAGATGCTTTTAATTGTTATCCTAAAGAGTTTGTTGTTGTAGTACATAGTGGCCCTGTTTACATTAGGGGTTCACAAGGGTCCTGAAACTGATTTTCAGGATAGTATTTGGCAATGACTTCACACACTGATGTTGCATTCATCAATGTAAGACTGCTGTGTCTATTTTTAAAAGAATCAGGTAATTTACTGACTCTGTTGTTTTTATAGAGTTGTTACAGAGGAATGGGTTTCACAACCCAAGTGTGAACCAGTGTATTGGACAGACTGTCTCTGTGTGAACGTAGTTAAAAACGAGTGCAGACTCCAGGTGTTAGTCAGTAAAGTTTTCTGTGCATCTTTTTTTTTTACTGAGGCACAATGAACAATATTAAGGGCAGGTGGTCCACATTAGGGGACGACCAGAAGCAGAAATGCTTTCTGAGAGGCAGCAGCACTGAGGGCTTGAGGCAGATGATGTATCTCAAAAACCTTAGACGTTTTCAAAGAAGCTTCGTTAGTGGTATCATTATAGTATTAAATGTAAGGATGACTGACATCAATTGTGATGTGAACAGAACATTCTGACAGACAAGTGGGCTGTTTATGTTTGGATTATTCATTTATTTCAGATGAATTCGTCCCAACTAAATATTCCATCAGAGTTTTTTTTAACATAGAGTAATTAGTCTATGCCAAATAACACTACAACAAATGATCTAAGAAGTCTGGTCATTGTTGCAACCAAGAACCATAACAGAGCCACAAATCATCCAGTACTTATATGTCTGGGGGTCCATTTTTATTGTTCCCATTGAAAAGACAGTGCTCCCTCTCATAAGTCTAATGGATAAAACTAATTCACTAGAGCAGGTAAAGAGCCGGTGGTCCTTCCTGAATTTGTCCCATCCTCAAATATGTAACAGTGTATCATTGTATTGATAGCAGGACCAGCAGTAACAGTGTGTTGAGAATACTAAACCTCCTGAGTTAAAGGTCCTTAATATTAGATCAATACAACGAGCTTGGTTTTATAGACAGCCACAGTAACACATCCAGCAACCTAAGCATGTAATCCGAATGTATGTAATGAGCATTAAACACGAGAAGGCAAGCATAAGGGGTGCTTAACTGCAACAACATCTACCCTACATGAAAGAACATGCACATTAAGAGCACATGTAGTCTGCTTAAAAAAAGAAAGAAAAGATAGTTCTCATCAAATATTCTTACTTTGAAGAGATTGTCTTATACCAACCCTCTCAAACTAGATTCCTACTGGTTGGGCTAGTCTATTCAGATCAAGGTGGTTAGTTGAGGCATTAGTAGTCAGATATGGCTATAAGTCCAATTATTAGTGGAATATTAGCCTCCACATAAACACAGCTAATGCATAGCTAATGTAAATGCCACTTATTTCTCACAATATTTTCACCTGTGACAACATTGTTTTCACAGAGAGTGCCTGGCCCTGTTATGAGTTGTTGACCGTACAGGTTGCTGGACTGCCCAACGGTCCCTCAAGAAGCCATCCTTTTATGGAAGGGCCTGATTAGAAGCCATTTTGAAAGACACCAAGTGGATTTCATTTGAAATAAGTAAGTGATATTAAAAGTGGCAGTTTGTTTCCGTATGCCATTTGGCTCTATGCAAAATGAGAAAAACAAGGTAACTAAAAAAATAACACAGGCCTACCCCTGAGTCCTTGTATAGTGCTGGGCCATTGCAAACATCCACAACAGCTTTATTGCATTTAGTTATAATTCTGTCTTTAACATTTTGTGAGGGATGTGACACTATTCCTCAGTTGGAGTTTAAGTGTTTCATTGAATGGGCCTCTAGTGACTGTGATGGGCCCTGACAGTGGTTTACATAATTTTCACGCTCATCAAACTATTCAATATTTCAATTATATATTCCTTCGTTTATACTGCTGTGTGATAATTTTTTTCTCCAGCTATGCAAGAGGACCAATTATTTGTTATGCTCATAAGCGTTTGTTTGTTTGTTGCTTGAACATATGCAGCACCAACCCCACTGACACGACAGAGGGATTTTAGAGGACATGGATGCACAACGTGGGCTGAGTTGGGTTTATTTTATCTTTAAATAAATATTTAACATTATCCTTTACTAGATATGTAACTGTGGTAATTCAACTTCATTACACAGCACGTTTAACCACGGTACACATTATTGTATGATGCAAATAATATGACCAAAACCTTTTGTCTAGTGGTTTAATGTCTTCAGATGAACAGACAGCAGATGGGATCCAGGCGAAGTCGGTGGAAGAGATATTAGTGGCCATGTGTGAAAATTTTATTTTCTCTTGTGATCATAAAACATTTTGAATGCCAGTTGCTAGAACTCAGTTTTCGGTGTTGCTTAAAATCGAGCTGTAGTGAAACTTTTGTTCTTAGAAGTCTGCCATTGACGTTTGACACTGAGAGAGAAGCTCACTTGTTTGAAAATTACACGTGACATCAAAGTGACATTAAACAGCTTTTCTAAGCTTAGTATTCTGATCATGTTACACTTTGAATTGACTGTTGAGATTTAGATGCCAATAATGCTATTGACAGTGTAAATGCTGACAAATTATATTACAAAGATTCAAAATTGGTATTAAGAAAGATGTTGTGTTTTGTTTTATGTACTGTACGTGCACAGCGGACGAGTCCCTGTCCCTGACATTCCAACGAAATCAGACATTAAGCTTTGTCACAACTACAACCTACATCTACTGTTGTTTTAGTGGGATTTGGGACTGAGCCACAAGTTAAATTTTGATTTGCTTGAAGGTAAGAGATTTACAATCACCACAATGTCCTATTCAGTAGGAACGGGATGATCTGCTTATCTTATGACACGATAAGATATGCAATATGAGGTTCATGAGTCAATGCAAACAGGATGCAATGTAATAAATAAAACTTTAATGAAAACAAAGTCTAACTGTGCAGAATCATTTTTATTTCTGAGACACAAATCTTTGTAATGTAAACAACAACAACAACAACATAACTTATTTTTCACACAGTCCCAATGTGATTGTTAGAATTTCCTTGTTGGATTGTCACTGCTTGGTATTTGGCTAAATGGATATTAAAAAGATGGTTTATGTCAGAGCAGTAGTGAAACATAAGAAAACTTTAGCACATAGTTGAAGACTAAAAATGTAATGGTAAGTCTAAGGTCATGGTAAAGAAACAGGAAAGTCTTGTTTTGGGATAATGTTGATTTTATGCATTGACACTATGATATAGCTGGAGGATGCGCGCACCACCTTATTCATTGCACCACATTAACTGTAGGGCTACATATTTATTGGGGATGCTGATTAAGCATTAAGGACACTAAAAATGTTAAGCTTTTTTTAAGATCTTAATAGAAGTAAATGCAGCTGTGACAGTATTACAGTTAAGAGCCCAGCTTTAGCAATGTATCTCAGCTTTAAGCATTATTAGGTAATGCGAGTCAGCTTCCACCTCTGCCAGTTTTACATTTCTACTTCTAGGTTTTTGAGCAGTGCAGTGCAATGCATTAAAACCTTCAGCCTTTTTAGGTAACTCATTTGAACTTCCAAGTGTTGGTATTACAATTTGGCTTCGAGCTTTTTTAGCAATGTGTTTCAGCTCTTAGCCTCTTTAGTTAATGCAGCTCAACTTCCAGGTTTTGAAGGAGTGCACTGCAATGCATTTAAGCGTTACGATTTTCAGGCATTTCACTTCAGGCATTTCTTTTCAGCAGTTTTTTGCAAAAGCATGTAAGCTTTCAGCATTCCCACGCATTTTTAGCAGGAAATGCAATTTTTCTAGTTCCCAATCTAATATTTCTTTCGTAGAATTAAAAATACTTGAAAGAGTGAAACTTTTTGCCCTTTTTACCTCCATCAGACTTCATTCTGTTTCCTTTACATTTCCTGTCTTTTCTCTGGCTACCACATCTGAATCACTCCTAAACCATAACATGACAATTGTTCTTTGGTACTGTAAAAATAGTGTTAATTGTCAGCACCAATCATCACTACTTTCCTGCGAAACCCAACAAATCTGAAAAAGTTACTTGTAAAAGGCTACAGAGAATGTTAAGTTTAAAAATTAAATTTGCAAATTTTAAATATATTAGATCCCCCAGCCTCTCAAAGCCTTTAAAATCATCCTGTCCAATAGACGTGGTGTGTAGTTGTCCTCTGCCTTGTTCATCCCTACTGTCACAGTGGATGACAGGTAAATGACCTCTGAAAGTGCAAATACTGTCACTCCACTGTCATAAATGCCCCTGTATAGCACGAAGCAACATGCATATTCATGATGTCGCATAAACACTGCCCTTACGTCACACCAGCAGGCAAATGTGTACCTCACCATGCCACTCATCTCCTACCCTCCAGAGCCCCGATGGCACAGAGCACCATATGAAGAGACGTCAAAGAGAATGCCAGCCTTTGTCAAACTCTACATGGTGAATTCCATCAAGGCAAAAACCAGAAAAAATACCCTTTAATCTGCCCATGGGGTAATTATTCCCAAACACTCTGGCCATTTCATCCTGTTTTGATTTGGAGGCCTCTGATGGGATCTAAAGTGCATGTTGAGGCAGTGGGCCTGCTGATGTGAGGTATCAGTCATCCTAACCTGTCAGAGGTGAGGGACTTTTAGAAACTCTGATGATTAGTGGATGATGAGTCCAGACATGTTGCTGACTGACAGCTTCACCGCCCTGCCAAAGCCTTAATCCAGGAGGAATGATGGGAGGCAAGGCTGGGTATTAATCCTATGCGTGTTAACTTCATGACAACAGACACACGAGTCAGTGTTTTTACAAAAGCATTCTAGGCAATTCTAATTTTCATTTGCGTATAAGCTTCACATTACAACGCATAGTGTGGGACTGTTGCTCTCTTATTTTCATACTCCTGTCAGTGAGGTGGAGTTGTTAATAACCTGGGATAAATTCTGGGATAAGCCTAAACAATTGACCACAACTGGTGTGAAATCCTTTTTGGTCCCCTGTGAGGTGCTCTGACTTCTGCTCTGACTCCTCCACCACACCTTGGCCCATCTTTCCTCTCAGTGGGTGCCCCTATGACACGTCCGGTTTCCCCTGGCAAAGCAGCCAGACTTCCTGTATTTCTCAACCATGAGATATTGCATACAGTATGTGCAGTTGTTGGCAGGGAAAAGGTCCAGTTAAAAAAAACTGCAATAAATTCAAACAGACGTCTGACTGTTAATTGGTTTATGTTCTTTTTGTTTTCCTTTTGACTGCTGTAGTTAGTCTGACTTTAAATTACATATATCTGTTGGCAATGTTGAAGTAGAGCAAATTGCTGTCAAGTAAGTAGATTTAACTAGGTGCAGAAGAAAATGTAGCCTTTATATTGGTCTCAAACACTGCATGAACACACACACACACACACACACACAGACCACAATATTGGTGGCACAGGAGTGATTAAACCTAGTTTTACGAAAACGAATGCTCTCTGACCTATGCCCTTCCTAAACGCTGCTATCCTACCTTGAACACTAGAAACTCATTCAAAGCCCTTCCGACAGGTCAGCTAATAACGGAGACATTTGTGAAAGATGTTTCCCGAAAATTAATGTATTGAAAAATGTGTTTCCTCCCTCCCTCACATTTCACATAACCTCTACTGTTAATGACTCTCATAGCAGACAAAGCTTGGACAACCGAACAGGCTGGAGTGAGGATCCACCTGTTCTGGTGGTAATGAAAAGACTAGTCTAGTCAGAAAGTCTCTTGTCGAGGAGACAGCCCTGCCAAAATCCGATGCAGCTGGCTGTAGCTTCTCAAGGTCCACACTGAGAAAGTGAAGCCCTTAGGGCAAACAGGTTTAGATATTTAATACTTTATTCCTTCTCAATATCCGTTAAAGTCAACCGCAATTCCCAAACTCAATCCCTGCAGACAACTGTGGGGGTCAATTTGTCAGTAATGTTGACTTTTGCAAACCACAATGTCAGAAAATACAGCCAGTAATATATTTCAAAACATATTCCCAATGTATCTAAAACAGCCACACAGAACTTATTGTACCACTTCTTTTAAAGCACCGCCTTAGCAGATGGGTATTTATCCTTGTAGGTGTGAGCTGATTGACAGGTGCTTTGGAATGTTGCGTGAAGCTGTTTCACAGTTCAGTGTCAAGGTTATGGTGCATCACACAAATCCGCGTTAATCGTAGCCCCTAGTAAACTCCACCTGACAGTGAGGAACTCCACTGACGATGAATTGTTGACATGTTTTCCGAAACCAGCATGCCCAGCACATTATTTTCCCTCAAGCCTATTCACAGTAATGGGGAGTGCTGAAAGGATTTTGATTGTCTGCTAAAGTATTTAATGCACAGCAAATATTTTAGACACTGCTCATGGTGCGGAAACAATACATACAATTTTCAGCATTCTTTGTTAATCAAGCGGAACAAAACAAACCAAGCCAGTGGGAAGAAAAGGAGAAAATAATATTGGCCTTTTGGCATGTGTGGATGGCCTGATTCTAATGGAACTGCCTCCATTATTTTACTTTGTCCGAATTTTTTTTTTACCAAAGCACACTGTGACGATTAAGTATATGAATATTCACCTTATTCCATCTGGCTTGAAATAAATGAATGATAAGATCACAGAATGAGTCTTTAATGAAATTTAACAGCTTTACTCTGAAATGAGAACTGTATGCCTCTGCCCTGCGGTGTTTAAAAGGATTACTGGAAAAACACAATATCTTCTTTGTCAGCACTTAAGGTCTATATAGCCGTGCCTCAGGATATCCCTTTCCCGAAAGGAAGGATTGCCCCATTTTATTTTTTTCAACTCTCACGCTGCTCATCACATTAACACCTCAGCTACACTCCAAAGCAAAAACTCCCTCTTATAATGGGATTAGTCAGAGTAAAGTTGCTATTTTCTAATGTAGTGCAAAGTGCTACAGCCTTCAAGACAAGATCAAAATTGACATTTTGTCTTTTTTGATCAAGTGTAATGAGAGCAAAAAGGATGTGAAAACACACATTTTGCTTATTTTTGTTCCAGCACAAAGTTCAAATATTTGTCTTACTTCTACTTTCCTAACACAGTCGTAGATTTGAACAGGATTGTGTGTATTCCTTGCAGTATCCTCCTGTATCATTTAACACCCGAGGCTCTTCACACACCCTTCCTCCCTGTCCCCTTCCAGATGTTCCCTTTTGATTTCCCCTCCATCTGCTATTCTCTCACTTGCTGACAAAATCAATAGCAAGTCCATTTGCCATATCATACTGTAGCGTCTCCCTAAACTCCGGATGGTAATGATGCGATGATAACCCAGGGGTGAGGTGCGTAGGGGAGAATTTTAGACTGATCAATACAGCTGGTGTACAGTATGACAAGGTTTGTATAAGGATGCACCATCCTTTTGCTACTTGCTGCCTATGATATCATATTTTTTTATATTTTTTTTATATTCTAACCAAATATGAGCAAATATTATTACCAAGGAAATTTTAGTGGCACAAGTCTTTGTTAGTGGCAGTTTAATACATAAAATATGTAGTTATGCTTGTGATGATTTCTGTCCATCATCATTAGCTGAGTTAGGGTCAGTTTATAGGTAACAGACTTGAATTTTCTCCCCCCCGCCGTCCCTAGGCAGTAGCAGTGATATGAGCCACCATGACATCACTCCATTAATGTGCTCCTCAGCCAAAGAGAGCCAGAGAGTGGCCCTTTCTTGGGGGAGATTTCAGTGAGGGCCTTTTGCATTATGAGCTGCTCCAGCAAACCCCACTTAAAGCCAGCCTTCTGCTTCCTAAACATGGATTTAATACCCTCATTAATGATATATGACAGGGGAGATCAATGCAGACTGCGAGTTTTAGCCCTGGATCTGTGTGTTTGTGTGCGCACAAGCATTTGTACATATCCGTGTGTTTATGTGTGTGTGCACTACTCCATGCACTCCCTTTAATGGGTACATGCTGTTGAACATCATAGAGACTGAACTGCCTCTGGATATGTTACACCTCATGGAAGAGAGGCTGGGAATAGCAGGCTGGGATGCCTTCGGAGGTCATAGCAGCTAATTCCACGAAGGTTGGTTTTTCATATAGGCTGAAACCCCTTTGCTCTGGGTAGCTGTTGTCCCAACCCCACTTTTGAATAACTCCTGATTTTTGCAACTTATTCTTATTCACTAGTATTTATAGAAAATTAGAGAGTGACCAGTCATGACATGTTGTCCTATGAGGAAGTGAAAATAAAGGAGGGAAAACAAAAAAAACAACAACAAAAAAAAAATATATATATATTAATAATTGTGTTTTATATTTTATAAATATTTTAATAAATAAATAAACAAATATAAATTCTATTTATAAAATATAAACATAATTATATCAAATGTCTTTGTCTTTCTGATATACTCTCCTACAAAAATAATTATTTACATTATTACAATATTAGAAAATAATATATCCATTTTTGTGTTTACATAAAGCATATTATAACCACTGGCTCGAGAATGGCTCAAATTTACAGTGAAAACCATGTATCTCCAAAATGGCTTTGTGTCAGTGCATATTCCAGGTCATTCAATGGGTTTTTTTTATGGTTTATTTAGCTTAAAAAAATATGAATATTTTCCATAATGGAACAAAATTCTAAATCACCAAATTTGGAGATACATGGTTTTCTGTGGACATCAACAATCAGTAAAATGCTAATAGTCTCTATGTTGCTTATTCTTCTTTATATTCAATGCAATATGTGCAGCATAGTCATGTATATATAATGTATTGTGTTTACAATGGGATATTCGGTTTAGAAATATTGTTGGCATAACTCCATATCAGTCCAATATTATATTCTAGCTCTGTACACTACACAGTTCACTGTAAATGGCACACTGCTAGAGACATCCAAATAATCCTCAATGCTGGGATTGAATTTTTACAGTTTACAGAGCATCAAGGTTAAAGCCCAAGTTTTAAAAAGCAAAACTAAAGTACCATCTACTTGACCCTGTGACACTCTATTTGAACAGACCCATAGCTGAGGTGATAGCATATAATAAAGCCCCTAGATCAAAGTTTGGAATTGATTTCCAGCCGGCATGGCCCGGTGAACAGGGCCCAACAAGCCCATCCAACACCAATGGCAACCATTCAGCGCTTTATTTTCTTATTAGATTGCTCTCCCAGAATTCCATTTTTATCCACATAGATCTGGCCAGTGAATCACCATTAAAGGGCCCATCAAGCTGTCAGGCCATCCGGAGTGCAGGTGCAGCAGGCCCACTCCACTGTAAACAAGCAGCACAGACCCCTGAATAATGGAAGCCCAGACTGTTTTATGTTGTTCAAGGGGACTTAAAGAGATTCATCTCCTGCTGCTTTTCACCAAGTTTGCTTCTCAACTCCAGGCTGAGCTGCTGAACGTTACAGTCTCATATGAGGAGAGTTGAGGGCTGGGGAGAAAAAAGGTTGGATGTGTAGGGGAAAGGAGGGAGCTGGGAAGAAAAGGAAATATTTCCCTACATTCTCAAGACTCACTGTGAGCTTATGCAAGAAAGCTTTGTTTCTGGAAAGGGGTCAAAATGGAGCATTTTATGCCTAGCTGAGCACTGACACTAAAAAGCTGAGACTTCTTCATATCTGACAGATTTTCTTTCATTATCTTTTCTCCATAATTTCTTCAGTAGTTAGAGGGTCTGCAGTTCTTTGTAGAGCAGCAAAATGTCTGACTTAACTATTTGAGACACCAGATAATTGCCCGCCGGTCCTTGTTCCCCCAAGGTCAGAGAGAGAGAATGGAAGTGCCCAAGAAAAACAAATGCAGACCATAGTGTAGTTGTCACAGGCTCCACTAACACATGTGAAGGCTGGCTCCTCTTTTGTTCTCAAATAAATTGCCCTGAAGAAGTGCTCACACATAAATGTGTCCCGCATAAACTGAAGTAAGAGAGGCATTTTTCATGATTTGAGAAAATGGTCCTCAGAGTTTATCTTATGTCGTTGGGTTTGAGTGACATCACCCCTCCATTAGTTTATTAAACACCCAAGATGTGCAGTGTTTTCTAGAAATGGTCTGAAAGATTTTTTTTCAAAGCCCAACATAGAAAGTGGTGCATGTTTACTTGTAGAAAAAAATGGGGAGTTTAAAGTGTTACACTTATCTGAAAGTGGAATTTTTTCAAAGCAAGAAACTGAGCTTGAACTGCCAAAAAATTATCTGAGAAAATCTGCCCATTATTATCCAATTGGAAAATGTGAGCCAGTAAATGTGTGCTAGATATAGCTCTCTGGGGTAGTGGGACACCGTAGTGCCCAGTCTTTGAGGGTGTCTGGTTGTCATTAGGGGTGATGGGCAACAGTACAGGCAGGTGTGGCTCAGTGCTTTAGGTTTGCTGACAGTTTTGCGAAACTGTAAAAGATATTATCCAAGGGGAATGAAAACAGCACTCAGCAGGTCTGTCAGAGAAGACAGACAAGTTAAAACAGATGATGCATGTCCCGGTGTCTGCCCCATCATTTTAGTGCCCTACTGCACATGCAGCTGCAAAGAACCCTGGGTCGCCACATCTGGCCGGGCTTACCTCGAGGCTGAAGGCTCGGGCCTGGGGGGACAGACAGTGGAGACTAAAGGAGACCTGTCAGAACAGACCAAACAAAGGCTTGCTGGCTACCGACAGGCTAAACGCAGAGAGGACCCAAGACATGGTTTCTGCTTCTGTTTTGTCCCCATCAGCCTTTGAAAATGACACCTCACAGGGAAATGGATGGCTTTTATTTCAGTGTTTACAATTTGTGGCTAGCTTCTGTTTATGGTAGCTGAGGGTACTGAGATACCCAAAGGGGAGTACACAGTATACACAGCTTTCACAGTTAAAGATGATGTAATAATTTGAAATATGTAACAGTAACTTTGCTTCATTGAGATAAGATTCATTTAAATACATGTCAGTTAACATTGTTTGACATATCATCTTGAAATGGAACTGAAACATGCAGCCTACAACAGGATAATAATATATCAAAACATACTCAAAATCTTTTGAATTTCCTCAAGCTCTAATTGCCTGCAAAATCACATAACTGTGATACTGCGGAGTGTTACACATCATTGAGATTACATAAACAGTACATTTGTTGATGATGTTTCTAGTCCATCAAAGCACTAGATTTTCCTCCTCACTCTATAGAGGTCCTGGCTTGTGGCCTCTGGCATCGAGGGCTTTAGAGGAGAAGAGGCCCAGGCCAGAGAGGGCGCAGGGCAACATGGGGTGACTGAAGGACACAGTGTGGGGTCACACTGGGGCTCTTCCTGCACTGCATGTTGCATGCCCCAGTGCTCTGGAGGCCAGAGCCTGATTACTGTGCTGAGATCCAGCCGCAGAGCGTTTTCATTAGGGAGAGGGCCAAGATCATCCAGGAAGGTTCCGGCCCATTAATACATTTGAAACAGCGAATGAATGGGGGGACTGTCGGGGGGGTTGAAAGGGGGGCTGTGGGTTATTTTGAAAGAGGAGAACCCTGTGGAAAGACCATGAGAGCCTTAGTGAATAAATGCCCTGTGGATCATCTTAACCTCATTCTTCTTTTTTTCCCCCTTTCCTCTCTCTAAGATCTGCAGCCAATTTTCCTGCAATTTAGGATAAATTGTTTGTGAAATCCATGTCAATCCTTCCATTGGGAATCCATTCACAAAAAATCGAGAACGGAGGACTTGGCTGGATAGATAACTGCAGTGAGAATGGGAACAATGTATGGAGAATCTGGTTAATGACATCATCTGCTTCCTGTTTCAGACTTATGCTTTTCATATAGACAATCATAAAATGCCATAGAAACAGATTTTGCATTCACACTTGAAGTAGCTCGGGGTGATCAAAGTAACTTCATTCATGTGATACCATGCGATATGACACTGACAGATGATGCACAAAGCTGTGATGCTTTTGATATGTGTTGTGAGGTCTGAGGCTTGGGGTCAGTACAAGCTAACAAATGTAGGAACTGGATTTCCCAGAGTTTGTATTACCTAACATGTTCCCTGCTCAAACACCTTCATCTTTCTGTACTGGACTGACAGAACATACAAGAAAGCAGGTTGGTTTAATTATTCTGAAGGTTAACTGTGCATCTTCCCTCGCTTTGGTAAATATGATATTTCCCCAGCTAATAGTTGCACAAGTGTAGGTGTTTATTACCAATAACCATATCGAGCCTTCTCCACTGGAGGAAAAGAAATCTCCCCAGGTCTGTTTCCAAACTAGTTAATATTTTATCCTGCGTAGTAGTGTAATGACTAATATTGATTTTTCATCATCTCTTATTAATGCAGTCTGGTGCCACTGCTAAATGCTAATCATATATTACACCTCTCTACATATTTCATGTCAACTTCTTCATTTAGGGTAACTAAACGTATGTCTCAAATCAAGGTCTTCAAAACCCGATGGCAGTATTTCAAAAGTCTGCTGTGATGCCTCTCTCAGCTAGGTGTTTAATGTGAGTTGTTTTAGACTTTCTGTAAAATGGTAACCACTCTCACCAGCCAGCCAGGGAAATTAGAGTTGATCATGTTGTGCAGTCTATGAATTTCTGCACTGATCCAGACTTTTTGATTAATTTAATATATTAACATGAACAATAGAGCCCAAACATGACCTTGTATGCTCCACTGGCTCAGCACACACCTCAGACAGTGACCCTGCCAATAGCACAAAAGCTGGCCTGGGCCCGCCAAGCCAGTGCAAAGTGAGCTGTTAAAGCCTGACGTGTTTTGTCATTGAAGCACGACAGGGAAGAGGCTGACGGTAAGCACTGAGCAGTGCTCAGGGAGCAGTGGGGGTAAAAAGGCTATGTGACTTGGCAGCAAAGATCGCAGTCTGTGCCAGCACAGCTGTCCAGCAGGCGTCTCATTTCGAGCTGCTCCCAACGTGAAAGCGACGACCAATCTATCACTACAGCAGCCGGGCACACAAGGACACAGAGGTGTAAACCCTGCCTGCAGAGGAGACGGGCTCAGCAGTTCGCGGACAGAGCTTTACACATCATGATCTGTCCTCATAGACTTGCATGTGCTAAAGGGATCTAATTGGCTTGTCTATCTATCTAGAAAACTGACTGAATATTTTGAGGTCTTCATTATATCCATGGGTTAGTTTTGCAATTAAATTGTGATTTTTGGATTCCCAACAGCACATTCATTGTCTCCCTTCCATTCAAAGTGCTTCTTGTTTACTCAGCCCTTGTATGGACGTGTACAAATACTATCCAACAATGCAAAGCTAGCGCAAACCACTTAAATCTTTAAAGTATGTAATTCAGTCAACTGTTAATAACTTGAAGGGCGCCAGGCCAGTGGAATCTTTTTTGTTAGAAAGACAATAGTGAGAGTGGAGATTTTATGAGCAGGCGTTTCTTTCTTGTGCTAGGTTTTTGTTTACACTTTCATTATATCTCTACTATATTATCTGATGCCTACATCCTGAGTCCAATCTCGTGGTTAGGTTTTAATCTCCTGACGCACTCGGCTCACTCTCCTCACTGTCCTGTGCCACACAGGGAATCGGAGAGGGGTTATATTACAGCACATGAATCAAGGCAAAATGAAATGCACTCCAGATGCTTTCAGATGGTTTTAATTTATGGCAGAGGCCTGCGGATACAAAAAAATGCATTAAATGTAATCTGATCACTTTATTCAGTGCTGAATTTATGAGCAATTGGACCCTGTCTGGGTGAGTGACCGATTTTAAAAATAGACTGTGGGCTAGATTACAGATCTTTAACCCTAAAATATGTTGATAATAGCATTACAAATAAGGATTCTAATTTTTATTCATTCATAATATCTCAAGTAAATGGTAAAGTATTCTGCAAATACAATTTACGTAAATATAAGAACAAACTTTACTCAACTAGTTTCATTAGATCACTAGTTTCAGGCTCCTAATAAGTAATTAGTTCAGGATTTATTTTATTTATTAAGCAAACAGGCACGGGTAGCTCACCTGGACCTGGTAGTGCACGCGCCCCATGTACAATGCTGAGTCCTTATCGCAGTGGCCCGGGTTTGAATCCAACCTGTGACCAATTGCTGCATATCACCCGGGGGGGGGGGGGCCTTTAAAAAAATGTATTAAATAAAATCTGCGATCTCACAACAATAAGATTAAAGGGGTTCAGAGATACTTGTCACTTGAGTAACATGTTTGATTTTTTTTCCAGTGCCAGTTTAGCAGGGATTGACTTTCTCTGTTGTGGTCTATGTTCCATTGATGTCTTAATTGTAAAAATCATCTCATTCTGTGTCCTCAGAGATCAAATCAATTTATGAGTGCTGGATATCTGTCGTTGGACCATATCCATTATGATCAATCCAACCCAGCCGGGCATTTGGCTTGCACATTAAGAGGTCCACAGGCATTTGGAGCAAAGTGAGGAGACGCATCAAGTTTTAATGCTCAAAGCCACAGAAACCAATGAGGGATCAGTCTGACTCATTACTTGAAAGTAATGCCTTGTGGCATTAAAAGAAAAGTGCAAAATGCTGTCGAACAAATATTTTTTCTTCAAAACACAAGTGTTCGGAGGTTGTTTTTAATCCTTTGCTCTATTGAGCAGATAATGCATGGCCACAAGCAAGGACATTAGCATACAATCACACCATTTGTTCCAGCTTGTATGTGGATGCAAAGACTTAGGAAGTGCATCCATCAGCAGTTTCAGGCCTGTGCTGAAAAACAAAATTGCCTCTTCCTTCCTTCATCTTTGACCCCTGTGCAACCAGGGACACCTGGGAAACAAGGATGTTCTAGTCAATGCAGAAGGATGTGTCTAAATCAAATGTACTGTATACTTGGAAAACCACGAAATGCTATCACGGTGTTCTCAGGCTTGGACAGAGTATCTTCATTAAGAAGAGATGTTGATGTTCTTCTGACAGCAGCTTGTGAACATCTGTCTGAGGAAGCTTTTTTCACTTTCTCCCCACCACTGTGAAATCAAGATCAACTTCACACCCATTGCTTGTGCCCATCTGCCTGCTCTCTCACTCCCCTCCAGATACATTCCTTCCTCCTCTCATTACCAGTAAAGTTCCTTTAGGTAAAAGACCTGTGTCACCAAATTTTAGCCATGGATTCATTGCCATGAAACTTTGTGCAGACATTCATGATCCTCAGAGGATGAATTCTTCTGACTTGATCCTGATTTTTTGCTTGTAGTGAATTGTCATGACAACTATTTGATGGATTGCCATGAAATTTGGTAAAGATATTGATGGTGCCCAGACGATGAATTGTAATCAAGTTGGTGATCCCTTGACTTTCCATCTAGTGTCAACATAAGGTTGACATTTGTTGTTTTCAGTGAAATAGCTCCACAGCTTTTGGATGCATTAACAAATTTTTGGAACAGACAATCAAGTTCCCCACAGGATGAATTGTAATAACTTTGGTGATCCTCTGATCTTTCATCACTGCTATCATCAGGTCAAAACTAATGACATTTCCATTAGCCTCAGCTTAACTTTGTGTTTATTGCTAATTAGCAAATGTTAGCATGCTAATAGGCTAAGCTAAGATGGTGAACAGCGTTTTTCCACCACCTGTTTTGCGTCAAGCCCTCCTCCCAGTGTTCTGATATTGGCTAGTACTCATTACTTCAACACATCCTCGTGGTTGGATGCTAGCTGTGAGGCATCATTTGACCTCAAGCGGGTTTCAAAACCAGCATCACACAATTCTGGCAATCAACTAGATCTTACCTTACTGCTCCACTCATCACGCTTAGGTCACCCCACTGCACACGTCAGATCATTTCTTTGTCACTTTCCACCTCGACCTAACTCCTCCAGAAGCTGCAAGTGTTCTACCGCTGGTCACTTTCCAACGCAACCTGCATACGCTCGCTACCTCCCACCTTTCCTCTGCTGTCTCCTCGGCGCTCCCTCCCTCTGCGGAGCTCTCTCTCTTGAATACCAACAGCGCCACTGACACTCTGTGTTCCACACTCACGTCCTGGTTGGACAACTTCTGCCCTTTCACATCTAGACCAGCCCATACATCCTCATCTGCCCCCTGGTTATCTGATGTTCTACGCGAGCATCGCGCCAGCATCCAGTCAGCTGAGAGAAAATGGCGTAAGTCAAAAGATCCCGCTGACCTCTGTCTCTACCATTCTCTCCTCTCTACTTTCTCAGCTGATGTCACCTCTGCAAAAACGGACAACTACCACTCAAAGATCAACAACTCACCTGACTCGCACACTCTCTTTAAAACCTTCTCTGCTCTCCCTTCTCCGCCTGCTCCCCCACCTTTATCGGATTTAACAGCTGATGATATTGCATCTTTCTTTATAAAGAAAACAATCGCCATCAGCAGTCAGAAAACTACAGACTGGTTTCACTCCTTCTCTTCTTTGCCAAAGTTCTGGAGCAACCAGCTCTCTTCTTTTCTCACACAGAACAACTTCCTGGACCGCAACCAGTCTGGTTTCAAGAGCAGCCATTCCACGGAGACCGCGCTGCTCTCAGTCGTCAAAGCCCTGAGACTTGCAAAGGCAACATCCAAGTCATCTGTACTTATCTTACTGGATCTGTCTGCTGCCTTTGACACAGTTAATCACCACATCCTCCTGTCCTCTCTCATTGCTATGGGTATCTCTGGAATCGCATTGCAATGTCGTATCTCTCGGGTAGGTCATTCAGAGTATCCTGGAGAGATGAGGTCTCTGAGACCCAACATCTCAATACAGGCGTGCCGTAGGGCTTGATGCTTGGACCGCTACTCCTCTCCATCTATATGACAAGCCTCGGCTCGGCCATTCAGAAGCATGGCTTTTCCTGTCACTGCTATGCGGATGACACACAGCTCCACTTGTCAATTCAATCTGACAATTCAACCCTCTCCGCTCGAATCTCAGCATGCCTGAGTGACATCTCGCTTTGGATGAAGGACCATCACCTGCAGCTGAACCTCGACAAAACGGAACTGCTTGTGATCCCGGCCAAACCAAAGATTCACTACCACCTCTCCATTCAACTCGGCTCATCGACCGTTATACCGTCCATCATGGCCAGAAATCTGAGGGTGGTAATTGATGATCAGCTAAACTTCAAAAGTCATGTCGCCAGCACCACCCAGTCCTCTAGATTCATCCTCTACAACATCATGAAAATCAAATCTTTACTATCTGAGCAGTCTACACAAGTCCTAGTCCAGGCTCTTGTCTTGTCCAAACTGGACAATTGCAACACGCTGCTGGTTGGACTCCCTGATTGCACAACTAAACCTCTGCAGATGATCCAGAACGCGGCAACAAGAGTGGTCTTCAATGAACCGAAGAGAGCGCATCTCTTCCATCAACACCTAACTGACAATCACTAACTTCTTCTTCCTTTCTATCTTTTTTCTTTAAAAAAATAAATGAAAATATCCTATCCGTAGCTTTGTATACTGTGCTGGTCTTAAAGAGACTAGTTTCTCCTGCACTTATGCATTTTGTTACCTTGTGTTGTTATAATTGCTTCCATTGTCTTCCTCAAATGTAAGTCGCTTTGGATAAAAGTGTCTGTTAAATGACTAAATGTAAATAATATGCCTGCTAACAATCAGCATGTTAATATACTGATGTTAGCATTTAGATCAAAGCACCACTGTGTCTCACAGAGATGCTAGAATGGCTGTAGACTCTTGGTCTTCTTTAAGTGCATTGCCACCTTTTCTCTGAATTTCATCCAAGGTACAAAGTGACATTACTCTCCTTTCTTATAAGATTGATGTGGTGGGAAAATCATTTTTCTAATCAGAATTACATTTAGTCATTTAGCAGACACTTTTATCCAAAGCGACTTACATATGAGAGCATTCACAAACCGAAGTATCTTGTTCAAGAATAATTCGACGCATGGCTGGGGGATTGAACTGCCGCCCCAATATAGCAACTATACACTGACTTACAATATATTAACTGACACACATCCCATAAGTAGTATTTGAGTCACTACATGCATGTACAATATGCTCTGGTTTAGTCTGTCAAAACTGCAAGTTGCTGTTTGTGTTTATGATTACATCACCAATAAATGACCTTTATTTTGACAATCTTTAAAAATAGACCCAGGAATGAAACCATTGAATCTTTCCTTCATCATGTTGCATGAATGACACTTAACTTTTAACAACCTCCTTCATCTTCACCATAGATCTCAATGCAAACAAATGAAGAACAATTCAGTTTTCACGGTTAAAATCTGAAACCACAGTGGAAAAAGTGCATATCTGTACATCTTTGTTCAAAGATGATGCACAAAGACTGAAAATAAAGCCAAAGTATGAAAAGCAATAATTGTAAGGCATGCATGTGATAAATCTTTTTATGCTGCTGTTTTCCAGCTTACAGCACATATCTTGGAGTAATTGCTACAATTGTACTCTCAAACTGGAATTATAAAAGGCCTGTCTGAATGTAAACAAACTTTAGCGAACAGCAGAACCACAGCACAGCAAAATCACAGGAAGCCATGTTTTGACAAGTGCATGATGAGTGTCCACACACTTGTGTTCTCGTTTACAATTAGATAAGCTAACTCCTACCTACCCGCAATCCCTTTCAGAGTCTCCCACACTGGCGTTCTTTCTCCCTGACTGCTCACATAAGCTCTTCTTTTAATGTCAAGTTCTGAGCCCAGTTTTGCAAACTTTCTTCAGTTAAACAAAGAGACACTACTACTGTATTCCATCTCTTTGCTTTCTCCACTGCAACTGTTGAAATAGTTACAAGGGCTTGGTGGTTGGTTCTGTAAAGATAGTGTGGGAAAAAAAGAAAGAGAAAGACTTTTGGATCTTGAAGAAATTATTCACGGCTGTAGTTCAGAGGAGTGCTCATATGATGGGCTGTGACAAGTGTACCGCTCTAAGCACGTCCCTGCCAGCCTGGAACTCGGTGCTGCATGCCTTCCACAGATACCATTAGTGCTCTGAACTGGGAGAACGGCTCGTCATCGCACTCTCACAGAGGAACAGGGGATCCGTGGTAACATTTCTGAGATCTGGCGGCAGTGAAGTTTGTTTTGAAGGCTCGCCAAAGTGCTACATATGATCTGAAATTTTAGTTTTTCTTTTAGTCTGGAATATCATGTCAAGATCTTCTCAATATTTTTCACCCATTTGTAGCTGAGGGAGCAAATAAAAACTTTTCATGTCTGTCGGTTGTTTTCTACCAAGATCTTTGTTTAACATTCACCATAAAATCCCAGTTTTTGTTTTAATTTGAAGGATTTAAGTGTTGAGTGTTTTATAAGGGTTTTCAATAATAATTTATGTACAAAAACATTCATCAATGCAGTTGTTCCACAAAGTGATTCCAGCTCATTTTTTAAATATATTTTGAATAGGAATTGGAAAAAATGAACAAAAAATGGAAAGAAAATTCTTTCAAAATGACTTCAAGACACCCTGGTGTTTTTTATGTAATTGCCCTGTCCTCTGTTTTGAGGTCCAGACAAGAAGGGTTTATGCATTCCAAGATGATAACAAAGAAGCTTCGCTTTAGGCCGAGCATGAGGACAATGACATGTCACCCTTGTACACACACATCAGAGAAAGTGATGGGACTGGGGCCATCCCAGACTACCATAACGACCCTGCACTTTCCTCTCATGCATGTATTGAGATATGTCTGCCTTTGTAGTACCTTTGGTCTATTATCTGTCTGAGACTAGGCCTCCAGCTATCCAGATGAGCCAGGGACTTGAAGTTGTGCGCGGCCGCAGACCTAGTGCTGTCTGATGGGGAGAAAGAGGGTTCAAACAAACCAAGCCTGTGAATTATAAAGTAAAGCTTGCTCAGAGCGTTGTGTAAATTAGCCTGGTTACATATGCACAGGCCTCCTCATGCCCAGAGGTCATACACCAACCTAAAGACAATGGTGACATCACTCAGACATTCTGTGCTTTTGTTCGGACAACAGAATTAACAGAAACATAACCAGAGAGGCCGTGTTTTGATTTATTTATGTACTCCTTATATTTCCATTATCATTCAATTGCAGTGGAAATTCTCCAACAATATCTTTGTCCAAAAAGTTTTTGTTCTTTTCCTCTCCTATCTTTCTGCTTGCAACTCATCAGACAGAAACTCACAAGCTCACCTTTATCACTAAATGAGAGGGAATGGCTGCCTCTTCCTGACAGGTTATTATTGATCCTTTTCAATGTGCTGTCAAAGATCTGCCAAATTGCGGGGTTGGTCTTAGCATGTTGTCCATCCATCCAGGAGTTGTGAGCTGTGAGGCAGGTCACCAGTTGACCAGTCAAACAGCTGTCTTAAAGGGCATTTCAATTCTGACAGTGACAGCATTAGAGGGGAGCAGCCAGGGTCAAAAACAAACAAGTCTGTCTGTCAGGACTGTAACAAGAGTGTGGAATCCTGTCTGCCTCTGATTGCCCCTTCAACAGCAGACATTTTATCGCAGAAAAGAAAGAAAAAAGATTTCTGTGAAAATGATTGACTGTACTTATTTGTAATAGGTGTCAATCTTGAATAGATGTATGGTTAGTGTGGCCTATGAGCAGAAGCCCTGTAACCTATCAGAGGCCTATCAGGCCTAATATGCTAACCAGGAATCATGTTAAAGGGATAGTTAAAGGTTTTGGGAAATATGCTTATTTCATTTCTTGTCAAGAGTTAATTGAGAAGCCAGGAGACGCTTAGCATAACATAAAAACTGGAAGAATGAGGGAAACAGCTAGCCTGGCTCTGTACGAAGGTAAAAAAAATGATCTGCCCACCAGCAGCTTTAAAACTCACTAATCAACACATTAAACCTTAATTGTTTAATCTGTACAAAATCCAACATGTAAAAATGACATGTTGTGGTTCACTGAATTACGCTAAGATTAGTTAACCATCTCCTGGCTCCATTTTCATACTTAAATGGAAACTTTACAGATTTCACACATCAAACTCTATTCACAGATCTAGGTGAGTACTACTGCAAATGTGAACAAAGCTGAATAAAAACTTTTTGGGATGCAGAAGGAGCTGCGCAAAATATGATATAATGCCAAAAGTGATGACACTTGAGTCAGCACTGGTTGAGGCTGAAGACTACAAGTTTGAAAATTTTAAAAAATCTGCGCATGTGGAGTTAGAAAGAAGTAGAGGTTTCCAGACCTCTGTAGCCCACTCTTCATCTCTGCTTGAGGTTACATTAGCCACTACTAGAAAACACACCTGAATCTTCAACTGAAGTATCTTGCAGTGTAGTTGCATGTGGGTAATGTAGGCACCAGATTTTGACAAGGAAGAAGAAAACTTTCCATCGTGAGTCCAACAATGCTGTCAGAGTGCAATTCTAATTTGGTGGAGTACTCTATTAACTGCCAGATGTGAGCGTAGTATTGATCTTCTTATCTTATTTAGCGTATTTTTCAAAATGTAAAACTATTGCTTTAACTGGTGCTAGTGACTCTCTATTTATTAGCACATTTTCAAAGGCGCAGGCAGCTGAAGATTAAACATATCAACTACAACAGTGCAACTCCAACCAGCAATCCCTCTCCATCACTCCTCACTCATTAATGGCACACTGTTCTCTTCCCTTCCCCTTGTTTCTGGCTTACAGCTCATTCTGTCCTCCTTTTTGCATTCTTCTGCATAGCCCGAAGCCTTTAAGACCTTGTATAGGCTACATACAAGCAATACAGCATATTTCTTCTAAAATGTGACTTTTAATGTATTCACTTTTGTAATGTTTTATTTTAATTTGAATGTCTTCTTTTACTGTTTAAAACAAATCTCCATAGGTCTGACAATAATATGTCATCAATAAATGGTACTGCATGTTCATAATCAAAAATATCAATGACATGACATGGGAACTTTATGTGGCATTACTACAGCAGCACTACTATTACCTTCAAAGGAAATATTGTTGAAGGTGTATCATTAATGAGTACCGTACATAGCTCAGTACTTTGCCTTAGACAAGGTGACACTAATAGTCTAATAAAAGTGTTACATGTTTTGGCTGTGTTGTTCATGTATGTGTGACCTATTGTTTATGAGAGGAACTCATCAGAAGATGGGGTTCAGACGAGCTGCCTGTGTTGTCTGCCCATGCAGAACCTTGTGAACCGGTGAACCTGCAAACCTTGAAATGCAGATCTGAGGCCTGCTGAGGAGTGATGACAGCTGTCATAGCTCTGTGATAAAGTCAAACAAAAGAGAGGGAGAAAGCGGAGAGAGAGGGAGGGAAGAAAAAAGAAGCAGCAACATCAACACTTTTGTGCTGAAGACACAAGAGGAATTTTTTGGGGGGTGTAGTGTGTTGAATTTTGCTACTCAGCATAAAATGTGTCGGATTGAGAAATAAATAAAGGCTGTGAGTGACCACTTGAAACACTGCTGCGCTGCAGGGGATTCTGCTTCCTTTGTTTAGATGCTAATATGCTGCTGTGATAGCAATATAGAATGAAGGGGTCCTCCTCTGCCTTTGATACACATTATCCCTCTGCATCTTTTTTACTAGCCTGGCACAACAAGAATAGTATCCCTTGGAGAGTAAATGAGGCACTTTTGTTGCAGGCTGACCTGCAGGCACTGAGCAGCCATTAACATAAGCATATGGGTAATAGTTAACATTGATGCCATCTACTTTTGTGTACAAGAAATAATGATGCCTCAATAATATGGCTTTGTTGTACATACTGTATTGTGCACGTCTCCGGGGGGAGCAGTCTTTAGCCTTTAGATGGTCAGAGCAGAGAATGTTTCCAATTCAGGTTTCAATCTCTTCATATATTCATATGTAAGGCAGTGATTATCCTCTGAATTTTATCTGCTCCACAGGCTCAGACTATCTCAGTGACCTGGTCGTGTCCTCGGTTTTCTGTGTAAAATGAGCCAGCCTGCCACACACAGGGTCATTGCACTGGATCACTTTGTGAACCGCTATGCTGAGGGTGTGTGGGCAAACTTAAGTGAGACCCCGAGCAGGAAATGGACAGGAGGCGATCAAAATGAGTGATGGAGAGACAGAGTTCGACTGGGAAAAAAGGAAAACACCAAACTAAGAGCAAGGACCTTCTCAAGTTTCATTTTAATAGCACAGGGCCATTTTTCTCCCTTTACACTAAGCACAGGCCTGGCCATTAGGGCCTCTCTGTAGAATGTGTAAACCTCCTGCTATTAAAACCACAATTTGCACTGTCAGCTCCTATGAGCCAAACCTATGACCACACTGCAACCCCTCCCCCCTTTGCACGACTCAGACCCTTTTTTTACTCTTTTGTAACAACTTTCAGGCCACAATAACCATCATCAGTTAAAGGCAGCAGGTCCATTACACTTCCTCTGTTCACACAGCCCTGCATTAAGCTAATATTATCTATTCCCAGAGTGGCCCAGCCCTTCACACACCCCATCAATTATTAATCTCCTTGCTCACAGCTAATGTTTGTTCTGAATTATTTAAACCTAACTTCATTTATCAATAAACATAAATGTTAAACAAAGAATGCTGATGAGCATGAATTACACTGTAAAAAAGTTTATGAGATTATTTGGATGGGGGGTGATTAATGGATGCGATATTCACTGGTAATGTTTCAAAGGAAGTACAGAGGATTGTAAAGGCAGGGAGCAACATGGAGGGGGGGGGGCATTCTCACAGTGGGGCTTGTCATTTGGTTTATGGTCAATATTGTTAGCACTTTAGCAGTCAAAGGGAAAACACAATTTTCAAGCCACATTTCAAAATGGAACGTGAGTTTCATCTCATCCTTTTTAATGAACGGATTATTTCACAACATAAGTGAATCCAAATGTGTGTCCCAGATATTAGCCATTGTTGAAAGCTCTTACATATTAGTCCACTACTCCCTAGGGTGTCATTACTGGTCAATACCCCTGCAGTGAAAACAAAATGAACCCACGCCTCTGAGATGTCCAACCTGTTAAAAGGAGAAATGAGCAGACATGAGCACAACCTCTCTGCTGCGTCTTGCTCTGAAAGAGAGGCCTATCCCGCCGAAGCCTTTTGACTAATGAGGGAAAACAGGCAAACGTCACAGTTCTCCCTAAGCAAACACATTTGGATATTATGGATGACCGATGGAGGCAGGAATAATAAGAGCACTGAAAGGTGTGAAGGAGCTCATCTTGGGGATGGCTGCCTGGCAGACAGATGTCAACCAAGAACTCCATGCCACCTTAACTGTGGGATGCCGGGAAATCCTCGCCAACTTGCCCTGTAGCAGAAAGGATGGCTAGGAAGATTTAAAAAAAAAGAATAAAGCCTTTTAAGTATATAGGGGTATAGAAATTATGTTAGACAAAAAGAAAGAGAGGTCTGGGTGTACATTTGCGCAGGGAGGATATCGGTAGAGTGGGTGGTATTGGTTCACCTCCAAAATACCCAAGACCCTCATATCCAATCCACCTGTTATTATTCAAACAGTCTGAATGGACAGATTATGTTTCACAGAGCACAAACCATGGCAGTCTGCAATCACAGCGATAGGCGAAAGAGCAGCCACACATTTATAGTGACACCCAGGGGTATATTTCTTCATTTGATTTTAGATCACTCACTGACATTTTCCTTCCATCCTCATACTCCAAATTTGATGCCCCTAGTGCAGTACCTCACCACACCACCTAAATCCCCACCCTCCCCACCTCCACGCTGCTGTCTCCTGTGTTGGGTAAACAAGGCGGAACCCTCGTCAGCGTGGTTAAGCTGGCGGCTCGTGACAGAACGCTGAATGAGTGATTTAAGGTTTCAAGTGAGCAGCTTTCACAGTTAATTAACCTGCTGATGGCTGTGCATGTGTGGAGAGGAGCGAGGGATCCGGGGAAGGAAACCCTCTTCAGTTGCTTCGCCATTTCAAGTTAAGACAGCCACGAGCGTTACTGTGACACTGGGGCTAAAGTCTTGCAGCGGAGCAATCACTCATTTGTTTCTCTGGAAGCTGCTGGTTCCGCAGGTTTAGCCTCGTCTTCTCTCTTCACCTTCGAACATAAGAAAAGGATTTGGGCAAGAATGTGGCTCTCAAATCTGAGCCTTTGGGATGTGAATGGAAGAGAGGAAAAAGGTATCAAAAGTATATGTGTACATGCATCTCAGACTACTGACCACATCTGGCCAGCTGGAACAGTGGACAGCTTGCTAAAGTTTCGAGACATTTCAAGTTAAATCCCACACGGTACATTTATTTGGATATGATCTGATTCTTTTCACCTTGAAGTCTCACACAGGCGAGAAAAAATGTCCAAGTTCGAAATCAGTAATTACGGGAGCCCTTAGCCACTCACTCAGGAAGACTTGCTACCACTGGGATGGCTAAATACCAGCGACTACTTCACCCCTGTGAAATTTTCAGGAAGCTGGCT
This sequence comes from Coreoperca whiteheadi, assembly GCA_011952105.1. NCBI lineage: Eukaryota > Metazoa > Chordata > Actinopteri > Centrarchiformes > Sinipercidae > Coreoperca > Coreoperca whiteheadi. The sequence goes on along the minus strand of CM022480.1, from coordinate 11,762,272 downwards.
GTTAAGCTGCATTTAAATATGAGCTAATCACTCCCTCTGTAAATTTCCCAAACACTTGCCATTCACACTGGGAGGTCAGGGACTTTGAGTCCGATTCGCTCTAGACCATTGCGATTGGAGAAAAACACACATGCACACGCACACTGTTACACACTTTGAATGTGTAACATTAACAGTCATCAATGCTCTTGCACTCTCACCAGGTTTCTTCAGAAACTTGATCTCTGGCGTGCTGAAAGATGGTTCTTCACCTGTTAGGAGAACACCCACCAGTCTCCGGGGTCACCGTTTATTTTTCTCTGGTTTGCCACCCAGGCAGGAATGCATGGCAATGGGAGGAGTGTGTGTGTGATTCATGCCCTGATAATTATAGTGTGTGTCCTCTCATTTTTAGCAGCTGACTATTCAAACAGATGCTATGGAGATATGCCTGGACAGGGATTTGTGAGTTTCTTTAGATGTGCTATGCAATTTATTAACTGAAGCATACATTTTCTAGAAGATGAGTGTGATATTTTAATTGCATTTTATGAAACAATATTTGTAAAGATAATCTTTATTTCTATCAACAATACATTTAAAATGTTGCTATAACCAATTAATCTAGGTGTAAATGGGTACTGCAATGACAATCTACATTAATGATGTAATTGTCCTCCAAGATGGAGCTTTCACATATTCATCTGCATGGCGGTAATGTAAAATCTTGGCTAATTTACATCATCCTTGCGGCAGTGCAGCAAAACAATTTCCCAGTGAGGGCAAAAGCATTGACAAAACCAAATAAGAACATGTAAGTCATTATTGACTCTTAGCCTTTTTTAACTACTCTCCTAAGGACACCATAATTGTCTATCCGTGTACATGACTAGCTCCAGGTTGTTTCAGATTGCTCTTTGATGAGTTCATGTATGTAGTTTCAGTAAATTGTACAATCATGGTTTTTAGTGATAGGGATTGTAGGGTAATCAGGAGAGCATTTTACAACTGATCTTTTGTATTTCCTTGTTTAAGTTTAGTCTTTTAAGTGATTTAACAAAGTGAAAATCAGTTAATAAGATTATACAACAATATCAACTACATACATAAAACCATATAATTAGTTTATTACAGTTAGATTTCCAAGCACATAGAACACATTGAGACTGTACATCTGTGCTTCAATGTAATAATGGCTATAAAATACAATAGTTAATATATTTGTAACAGACTGTGGATATAATATTCTAACTATGTTCTTGAGCTATGTTTGAAAGTCAGACGTTTGCAATTCAGCATACACTTGTAATATTCATTTCTAAACTCAGAATAACATACTTGTTAAAGTGTGAAATGTTGAGTGAATAATATGCGTATGCATACATGTTTTGCATTTTTCTCAAAGGGAAAATGGGAATGTAGAATAAAATGCTGCACCACTGATCTATGGGATTCAATGATGCAGCCCACTCCCAAGGCACTCTGGGATGCATTTAGGACATGCATGGAGAAAACAATGGCGGGTGTATTACCAGAAAAGATAAATCTATCTCATTAATCCCTTATTCTCCCAGGCTGGAAGGCACATCTAAGGGAACATGCAGAAGCAGTATTGTATGGTAGGCTCTTTCACACAGATGGGCAGAGAAGAGGAAAGGAAAGGAGGAGGGGCCACAGTGTCAATCTGTGCATCATTAGACAGTGCAGCGACGGCAAGAGGAAGAGAAGGATTACCAAGATGTGGCTTTCACAACAAAATGATCAATGATGTCTTTGTCGTGTCATGTAAAAAAATGCTGTACCCCTTTTACTTTGAAGCCATGCATTAAAATTACTTCACATGAAATTGAAGTATGCTGAAGCTGTGGAATTTAAACCAAAAATGTAAACAAATAATAGCTTTTATTATGGATCGGTGATTTGGTTATTTTAACATTCTTGCTATTTTCTACATATTAAATCTTAAGTTCAACCATAGTATTTATTGAGTAGGTAGAAATTTCCCTGTCAGTGGTTTTCTAGCCTACAATTCCCTTCAAATTACCACCAGTAAATTAAATTGATTTCAGTGAAAAATGACATTGATTTTTGCCCATCTGAAATGGTCAGGGAGTCCATAAAACAGATAAATAGGTCATAACCATTTTACCAGCCTGTAGAATCCTACAGAAAGATTTAAGGGGTCATGAAAGTCTGATGGTTAAAAATGAGGCTTGTAGAGCATCCTGTGAAAGGCCAACGAAATGTACCAAGAATGATGCATTACAAAGTGCTCCATCTATAAATTACAAAGTGTTGATGGCTGACGGCTTTGAAACCAGATGTTTAAAGACAAAATATCTTTCCTTTGTGTAGAAAGGTCTTGAGATTATACCAATTAAGGCACTGGTCATAAAGTATTATTTTCAGATGGACATGAACACATTTATTTCTTTTTATAGTGCTACAAAGAACACAAATGGAAGCAGACTTACAGGGCTGAGACCGAAGTTGATTGCAAATTCAATTAAGCAAATTCCTTTGCTAATTTCAGAGGCTGGTTGATATCTGATACACCTGAAGCTGGGAGATTTTCCTAAGGATAAGGGCACTAAATGAAAAGCCTTTGGTTTAAAAGGTCATTTGAACTGTGCAGTTCACTAATGCTTTCAGTTACTTGGACCAGTTACTCTTTTGATTATTACTGAAATACCTGCTTTGCTCCAGGGCATCTCAATGCTATTGATTCACCTCCTGTCCAACTTTATTTTGCCCATATAAGGGATCAAACTACCATGATTTTGAATCCTTTTCTTGAGCGCATTGCCAACTTTTAGACTGTAGGTAAATGTGTTTGAGTTGCACTCTGTGAACACACCAGTGGGTTGATAGCCAGGAGTGCCTGTGTTGTTGACAGGTAAAGCACTATTACTAATTTATTTCTCACCTCCCTAGTCTGGAGTAAGAGCTGAGGAACCCATGTCTGGGGGGCCAAGCTAGATTTCAGTCCTGTCAACCTTTTATTTCACCTGTCATAACAGTGACGAACGTACAACTGCTTGTTTGCCCTTCCTGTCGTCTTAAGCCGCATTGGACGTGACAGGCTGCATGAAGGAAATAGACGGCATACACATTTCAAGGACCCCCCGCCCCACACACACACACACACACACACACATCTTCATGGTATTGTTGCGTTTCATGTGAGGTGGTGAGATTTGAGGAAGCAAGCACCTCTTCCTTGCCTTCTTCTTCCTGAGACATAATTTACGTTTATAAAGAAGAAGAGGAGAGAAATCCTGGAGGTGGATTTGATGAATGGTGGTGTGGGCTTTAAGTTTGGATCAGGAAAAGGCCTGTGTCCATCTAAAGAAAGATAAGATGTATAATCCTAGTCAGGCAAATGGAAAACGAAACCCAAAAACTGTATTCAACACCATTTTCATACAACCCTCTAAATCAGTAAATGATAGTTGGTGTTCTGGTGAGAATGTTGAGTGCTTCTTGTCAATCGTCTAGATCACCCAGATCCTTCAGGAAGTAACATATGGTCTCCTGAAATGTGTGAAATCCAATCCTGTAACACATTTGTTCAATCCAAAATGAAAACTGAAATATATGATTATCACTTAAACATTACAGATGCTCGCAGATACATAGGCCCTTTAAAAAAAGGATCTTTTTCAGTGCTGATTTAGAAACTAAAGCCACTCCACATAGATGTAGACGCTCAGCTCAGCCAAATCCACATAATGACATCAGATTATACCTCTCAAAACCATGAAAATAAATATGTCTTTCTGCAGCCTTGGCTTTGAGGTTTGTGAGGTTGGAGGGCCGCTGCTTTCTGGACATGCATGAAAGGTTTTGTCTGTATTTCACTGATTTATCTGGAAGTAGTGAGGCTTCCTCTCTGTAAACCACTGAAGTTTTAATGATAGATTTGTAGAACACAGAGAAGACAGCTCAGCTGGACTCATGGCACCACTGTTACGGTCCCATGTGGTGAGTTCTTATACAGCTGATTGATCTGATGCACATTCTAATTGTAAGCTAAATGGACATCAGCAGCATCACCAGATCTACTTCAAATGAATGTGAATGTATTTGATTTATGCAGTCAGTGACCAGCATTAAAATTCTGCTTACAGGTTAATGCAAATAATATGAATACTGTGTATGTAATTTATAATAAATATATGATTTTATGAGTACTTTTTTGTTAGCAAACAGTTGCCTATTAACACATTCAGCAGACACAAAGCAACAATAGCGTTGTGTGTCCACCTGATGAATAAAAGTTCCCCATTTTCCTTTTAGCTCTGTTTTGGTCTTCCATGCAAAGGTTCTGAACAAAGAGATGGGCACACACAAGCAGGACTCAGAGGCAGAGCAGTTGAAAGCAATCAATACTGTACTTGGTAAGAGTTCAAACTGGGGTACGGCAATAGGCAATAAGTCAGCAGGGCAAACTAAGCAGGCAAGGGGCAGGTAGGCAAAACCAGGAACAGGCTGTGGTCACCAACAGGCAGGCAAGAAACAGGAACCAAGACTGGACCACTGAGAGTGGTTAGTACATTACACTATATATATTAGATTATCTGGAAAATGACTGTGGAAAGAGAGCAGGTATATATGCAGGGGAGATAATGAAGGAATTGGGAATAGGTGTGCTCGTGGGTGGGTGGATCAGGTAACTGGGGTTTGAAGGAACAAACAGAGGGCAACTACAGGGCAGGTGGGGGAACGGCAGGTATCTGAAATGACAGGAGATGTTAATGAGTGAAAAAACTGGAAAAAGAGCAGAAATGTGCATAATGAGGAAACAAAACTAGCCGTTGTGGCATCTCAGAGTAAATGCTCCACTGTATTCACCAGGTAGTCACTAAGTATGGAGGACTGAAAGTGCCAGAATGAAATAAATAAATACACCATTAAATAATTACTTAAATGTGTCATTAAATAATTAAAATATCAATTATTTCAATATTTAAGTAATTATTTAATGGTGTATTTATTTATTTCATTTTGGCACTTTTAGTCCTCCATAGATAAGTTCGTCTGCTGTTTGATGCTGGGCAGGTAGTGTACAGTACATTTTTAGAGCTGTTTTTTGCTAAAAACAGCTGCCTGCTGCAGCTGAAAACAATGCTATGAGAGCAGTGAGATTGAACCAAAACACTAAAGTTGGACATTTACTTGTAACAGTATTTTTACACTGATATTACTACTTTTACTTAAAGGAAAAGGAACTGAGTACTTCCGCCATCACTGGTGTTTTCTAAACCGCTGCAAGTGTAATGCAAATGTTTATATTTCTGATAGCAAGAATGTACCTACCAAGACTAAATTAACCAAGATTTCTGTCATGTTCCCTGACATTATAGAACTATGAATTCATCCAGCAGGCTCATGCACGCATACTTTGGACCTGTTGTTGAATAATTCTTGAATGTAAAATATACAGATGAATCAAATAACAGCTCATTTGTTGCCTGTGATGTGTCCACTGGCAGAAACCAGCGCTGGCTGAGGGGTGGAGTCCATGTCTCTCCCTCTCTTTCAGCCAGTAAAGAACCCTGCACAAGGGAACTTTAGAATGAGCCTTTGTTTTTGGTCGACTCTCCTCCTCCAGCTCTCCTGTCATCCTTTGATCATGTCAGGCGTCTCTCTCTCTTTCTCACTCTCTGTCTAGCCTCATGGGAGAGAAGACACGATCAGGACTGCACCGGGAGAGACAAAAGTATCCTATTCACCTTGTCCGTTTCTCCCCGCAGGGCCATTCCTACCCTCACCACCTAGCACCCTCCTCAAGATCCCCAGTCAGGTGACAGAAGGTAAGAAAACACTCCCGGTCTTAGGAGAGACTTCTCCAGCAGAGGCCCCTATTAGTCCCCCACTATGCACCGTCAGAGGTATTCCTCGAACGAAGACCGGGGTCAGCACCTGTGGATATCACATCATGCAGCTGTAGAGGGATGTCAAAACGTGCCATTCCCCTATGTAGACTTAGCCATTTTAAGAATGAAGAAATTTCTAATGTGTTATTGTTACATTGCAGGTCCTTAACCCATTATCGCTCACAGCTCAACCACCCAGGTTCTTGTCTATGTTGTTGGAATTATTTACTCAAACAGTGGCTAAAATATCAAGCAAATCTGTTTGCAAAGTTGCATTTTTACGCATCAAAGTAAACCCCACGCCTCCACTCCAACTCTTTGTTTTATTCCACTGTTTTATTTTAGGCAGCGTATTGATTTTTGTATTTACCCCGGTTGGCCCCATACATCCATTCTCGTCTTCTCCCAGGCTCGCTGTAATGCCTCGGTCCAAACACAGGAAGTGTCTGTCCTCAGCTATGCATTTGGTGCTGCTGCCCAGCTTTAAATGCCCCCAAACTCTGTCAATAATATTGATGTAATCCACAGGCATTTTTGAGTGATCCTGCTGTCACGGGGCCATAATGACAGGCAGTGGAGGCCTGATTGGATCTGCACTACAGCGAGGTCGGCCGGCGCACAGCCAACAGCCAGGCATTGACAAAGTGTCACAGACTTCAGTGCTTTGATTAGCCCTTCGACTAATGCCATGCTAAGCAGAAACATTACTCTGCCCCCGCTAGCTATACAGCTAGAGGAGGGGAGGGCTTGCTGAGGGAAAGGGAGAAAATATACTCTACAGGGAAATTAACCAATGCGGATGAAATGGTGTACCAAGGAAATTCTTGGATAAATTAACAACGCAATTACATTACATGACACACTGCAAGATGGATGAGGAAAACTTGGCTGGTATTATGTTCTGTTTTCCAAATTGCAATTTATTTGAGGGCTCTAATGGATGCCGTATTAAAACATCTAGGGCTGCGGTCAGATTTCATTGTGTGTCACCCAGACGTGATTGATGACCCTCTCTTCCACGCCCCTCGACCCCCACCCCCCGCCCACCTTCTCTCTTGCAACCCCTTACTTCACCCTCCTACGTTCCCCCATGCTGCATTCTCTGCACATTTACTGGGAATTTTAAACATTAGCAACATTTATATTGATCCAGGAGTATGCAATTGATTTTCTTATCACTTAATTTCCTTGCTTGCCCCTGCAACAGGATGATAAATTCTGTGCTACTTGCATACTGAGAGCCGTAGTCCATCTCTTCTCTTGATCTTTCCCTCTCTCTCAACCCATAGTAAAATTCTATCAATAATGCCATTTTCCTGGAATCCCACCCTCTCATCATCTCCCTCTGATCTTCTTTTGCCTTTTCATGAGCTTTTGTTCCAGTTGCAATGATAGCTCCAGCTATTCTTAAAATGAAAATATAATCGAAAGTATTTTTATTGCTGTAGCAAATGCATTAGTGCGTAAGGGACATCTGGAAATCATCCACAGCAAGCTTGCTCAGTTATGGCAATATCATAGGGACTTTATTTTACCATTCATAATTATTCACAGGACAGTCAAAAACCACATGCTGTCTGCTTTGAACTTGGGGGAACAGGGTTTGCCCAGATTGACCCGAACAAACGTGAAGCAACCCAATCCTTGATACACTTTTTCCTTTTCAGTCATACACCCCCCTACCTTTCTCTCTCACTCGGAGGTGAGTCGAGGGAAAGGTTAATAACATTCAGAATAAATCAACGTGCAGCACATCCCCTGGATGACATCAGCTTGTGCTCTTCCAACCCATAGGGCCATAAACAGCTTTGTTTTTTTTTCAGGTTTGTTTCAGATGTGAGCAAACGGATAAATAATGAATGAGCCACACTGACGGGACACATATTTCACTTAGCGGAAATGGCTTTAATGCAGTCGGCCTGTATAACACTCCCAATCACTGAGAAGCTGAGAAGCTGCACGGGGAAAAGGATTTTCAAACAAGATTCAAAGAGTATTGAACTCAGGTGTATCTCCAATGTAAATGACCTAGTTTTCAACAAAACTCCTGAACCAGATTCTCACCTGCTGTAGCCTATGAAAACTGATGTTACATAAAGGAGTTCTGGAGTTGAACTGAAAATTGGAAAATTGGAAAGATTAACTTGGAATGATTAGTATACGTGCAAGATAATCCTAGAAAATGAAAAAATGCAAATAAAACAGAAAATAATTTCGAATTAAGATAAACATCTGGAAAATGACATAATGTTAACAATGTTTTCTATTGTTTAATTCTCTTTCACATTACACGTTTCTGTCAAATCATTTCCCGTACCACAAAGCTGCATTGCTTATACATTCCCAGCATGTAAATCAAATGATTATTTTTACTTTTTGGGAGGAAACTACTACATGCAGCCCCATGAATTTCCACTTTGTGGACTTCTGTTACGCAAAACGTCTGAGCTGTAACTGCACATTCTTATTCTAATTCACTATTTATTTACATATTCACAACAGAAGTATTCTCTTTGTGGTTTTGGGGAAATTCAGCGTGACTTTCCCTTTTCCCAGGTCTTGATGGTTAAAAACAAGAGAAAGCCTGAAGTTTTTCTTGGCCATCACATGGCTTTTAGAGGGTTTGTCTAAATAAAGTTTTGGGTTTGTAAATAGCGAAGGTTATCTGGCCATCGAGGCCTCCAGATGGCTGTTGAGCCGGACCACCTGCTATGGAAATGCCTTTGCTGTGAGGACTGGGGGGGTGAAATTCATGCCCTGATTCTCTTTCTCACTCTCCGTGTCTCTCTCCCATACATACACACACATCTTTATGGTTAACATGGTCAGAACAAGGATGAGAAGAAGCCCTTTGCTCATTTTACCCTTTGAGCGCTGGTCACGACTCCAGCAGCGATAACTCCCCCTCTACCTCCTCCCCTCTCCCCCATATTGACCCCCCATCACTCTCCCCAGACTTTACCCTCAGAACAAAACAGCTGGACAGGGGAGGGCTTTCCTGCAGGTCCAGACCTATCATGTAAAAGATGACACATCATTTGAAGAAACTGGGCTAAAGGGAGAAGAGGCATTTTCGGGAGAGAAAACATAAACAAAGGGGTTTTAATATGATGGTCGCCAGTGGCACACAAAGAAAAGTGGAAGAGGGCAAAAGAAAAATTGCTTACAATACAAAACCTGAATCATGAAACATAAACCTTGTTTTTAGATCCTAAATGCAGAAGAATGGATTTTGGGTTCGTCTAATAGTTTCTCTGCCAAGTGAATATAGCTCTTCTTTTTTGTTTCTTTTATCTGGTATTTTTAAAACTTTATAATCCAGTTAAAGCCTCCCTGTTGTATAGCTTCTTCAGTAAATAAGTAGAAATTATTTGTACAGTGTGTATCTTTGTGTCTAAGAGCAAAGGTCTTTAAAATCCCTCAGTTACATAGTCCCTACTCCATTGTTTTAAAGAGAAAACTCCTCTGATACCATATCACCCAATTGTCTGTTTTGACACTTGACTTTGATCGATGGAGGTTCAGCATTGTGGTTGAATACAGGCCCCCTTCCCCACAACCCTTTAAGAGGTCATGAAAAGCACCACTGTACATCAAAACAACCAACACACTCCCTGCCTCATCATCCAACATGACACATGTGAGACAGTGCTGACCACAACAATGGCTCTACCTCTTTTGATGGTAAAATGCTTGAGTGTTTATGTACATCGGGCAGCCTCCTCGCCTTGTGTGCGGCACGTCAGGGTCTTTGAAGTCATCAGGGCGCAGCGGTGAGTTAGCGTCCCGCCCAGGGAGCAAGCAGAGAGGCGGCCATATTGGCAACACTGGTTGTTCAAGACGCATGGGCAGAACCATAGTGTTTGGTCAGGGAGAGTTTTCGACCTAAACAGCAGAGGAGGATGAGCGTGCGGCTACACTGTCGTTTTTCGATTTGGCCAATGAAAATGGTGGGGCAGACATAGTTGAACTGAAAGTGTTTTGCATCAGAACCATCCTTTCGCTGTCATAAAGAAGTGAGTTAATCTACAGTCTTGTTGACTGTATTAGTAATAATAGGCAATGACAGGAAAATTCAAAAATGTGGAGAAAATGTCCCCAAATGCGGGCTTATTGACAGCCATTTTCTCATGAGCACAAGAGCACAAAAACGCAATTACACCACATGGACACTCACATAGATACACACAATTTTAGCTAGCACTGCTACTGCCACAGATCTGCATACACGGCCAACCTACCCCCTCCACCCCAGCCCCCACTTTATCCCACACTGTTAATTAAAGCTGAAAGGTTACAAAAGGTGGGAGCCAATAACAAGGCCACATATTACATTTAAGTTGCTTCTTTTTCTTACACCCTCTCAATAATTCATGCTATAAGAGTGTCTACAAGGAAGTGAGGCTTCTCTTCCTCACAGGAACCCTCAGACAAGGATCATCTGTCCTCTGGACTCATTGTAAGTAAGGAAGTGTGGGCACTAATACATACCAAGCCAACCCCAGCCTCATAAATAAATATGGTGATTGTTAATGGGGTTTAAAATTACTCATCCTCTGTTCCCCAGCCGGCTACTAGTGTGACCACCGTGGCATACAAGCGCATGGAGGCAACATGTCCCTCCAGATAGAATGTCAGTGATACCACAAAATGGCCAAAATGCCTCTACTTCCACTTCGTCCTTGTCGTCTTTCTTATCAACAGACGCCATCATCTTCCTCACCTTTTTCTTTTGTTTCAAGGTGGCTGTTTTACACCAGAGGATAGCAAATAGAAGTTCACTTTTGTCCCTTCTGTTTTTCATTTCCATGCTCCTGAGTGTTTACTGATTCCTATCAGTGTTTGAATGTCATTACACCTGCGGCCACCAAGGCTATCGTTCTTGAGGTGTATTTTGTTTATCATCTTTCTGAATTGATTTCGCTCTGTTCAAGCCTATGCATACAGCAGACTGATAGCCCCACTTGACTCATGTAAGGAAATACTGCTCAGACATGTAAAGATATAGAATTATGCTGTGTGTTGATTCTGCGCTTTTTAAAAATATCCCACTCTTGTCGATGCTGCTAGGACCTTTGTGGAAATGTTTTTGTAATTTAAATATAATACAAGTGCAGTCTTCCATTTTGACCCAGTTGCACTTGAAAATATATTTTTCTTCTAATACTGAGAGAGCACAGAACATGCTCTCTAATTGAAATGTAAACTGTCTGTGGTCCATGTTTATACTCGCATTGATAAACATCATGAATTCAGGCAGCATCTGGTCTTAAGGACAGTGTTTATTTTTCTACTGTATAAGAGAGATGACATATTTTCTCCAGATTCCTTTGGTTCTGTTGCAATATTTGTGCTTGTTCATGTTAATTTCCCTTTCTAATGAATCGTTTGGCACATACACTATACTTACTTTAACAGGTTTTTGAATGGCCACATTCATAATGTATTATTACTGTTGTTATTATTATTTTCCTTTTCCAAAACTATTTATGAACAGTCTTTATTTTACTGAGGTGTAGATCATGTCTCTGGTCGTTTCTCCACCATAGTGTAGTGCAGTTTTTCTTAGTGCTCTAGCTCGATTGCATGCCTGTATCTCCCCCTCCAGGACAACTTGCATTATGGTCCCGGTCTCCCTGAGCTTTGAAGCTGGAGAAGGCAGTAATTGGAGAGCCATATCTACATCTCTAGTCTCAGATTTTGAAATCTGTCATTTAAATCATTGGGGGTGGGGGATCCAAAATAAAATATCCAACATCCAAATGATGCTCTTTTCTGTGACAAAATAGTTCTAGGAGGGACTCGGGAAATTTGCCTGAATTCTATTATTCCCAGCCCCAATCTCGTCTGTGTCCCCTACTCCCCAGCGCCAGCCTGAGCTGATAACAAGTGAGTGCACTCCCTAGAATGATGGATGGGCCTTAGCCATGGGTTTGTCAGGAGAGGGTGCAGGGCCATATGGAAGTGGCATATGGAAGCTCATAGAAGAAGATGGGGCAAAAGGAGGGGAGTGACAGAGATATACATTAAAGACACTGCTTTGCTCTTAAAAATGCAAGGTTCATCAGTTTAGTGGGGAATATCAGTCAGTGGCGCTTCCTTCCGTGGGACTGGAGGCAGACAAACACAGGCAGATTCAGGATGTTGTCCTTTTGTGATTGCAGCAAGTTTCCTTTTTGATTCCTTTTTAAGTTATGGTTGCAGTAATCGTTTGCAGTTATTACCAGAGCTGGAAAATGTAAGAATTTATAAAAAGGAAGAAAGAGTCCCAAAGTGCTTCAGCAGAAAATGACTAATGCAATATGGGACTTATGTTTTATATTCTGAGCATTTTGGTATTGATTCGGTGTTGTGTTGTTATCAGTCACATTTAATTTCCACTTTAAATCAGAGGGATGCCTGCGCACAAGTTCACCCATGCAGTCCTGTGAACAAGCGTTAATTATGTCTTCAGATCAAGTCATGATCTGTCTATTTTTATCTTTCTGTCTTTCTCTGTGTGCATGTCTGCATGCATGTGCATTATCAGGAATGGATATGCGTGCGTGTCTCTGTCTGTCTGTCTTTCTTAGTGCCCTGTGGAGTGTCTGTGGGCCCTGAGGAACTCTGTTTGATTGTTTAAAGCCCTTCTTAATTGGCGCTTTGTCTGTGCACTCCTAAATGAGGCAGGACACCCACGGTGGGGGTTCCTGTGGAGACCGTGGGCCGTTTGACAGCCCCCACGGTGGGGCCTGTCCCACAACCCCTCAAACTGCCAGCCGCATGACAGCGGCCCATGCTGCACCACCCTGGCCAATTAAAACTCAGCTGTCAGGACCAGACACTATACCAACACTGGGTGACTGAGTGTGACTGTGAGATAGCAGAGAGAGAGAGGGTGAGGGAGCATGCATGTGTGTGTGTGCGTGTGTGGGTGTGTGTTAGGGGTGTTCATCCAATCATTCGCTGATGAATGGAGCCCCTCTCACCTTGGCCTCCCGTGCGTTTGTTTGCGTACGGTATGTATTCATTCCAGTGTCATGAGGTGTACGTGAGGCGCCCATGCCCATGCATGCTTTAAAATATCCACCCATGGTTAGTGTGTTCAAATTGTGAGTGTTTGTGTGTGTGTGTGGGAGTGTTCTTTGTGAAGTGCTCAGCCGACAGCCTGTATTGGGTTACATGCAGACAGATTTGTAATTCGGAGTAATCACTTAGGACAAGCCCTTACACAATTTTATCTGGTCATGACTCTAGGCCAAAGTCAATACTCATAGTATAGTAATGAGTAGGGGCTAACTGAGCACGTTTTATTAAAGCTCCGAGGAGTGAATCTGATGCCAACCTGCTTCCCCTTGAAAATATCTCATTCTCTTTCTGTCTCTCTCTCATTCTCTGTCTACCTGCAGCAGCAATCAGACCTTAGGTCTTCTGTTCATAGGTGGTAGCAGCGCCTCATCCCTTGCTTTTATTGTCTAACAAACGTAAACAAATCCCTTCCAAACAGGATAAGGGGAATTATCGGCACTCGGTAGAATCTCGCAAAAGCCGAGCCATTCTTTCACAAACCCCAAAACATCGAGCAAGTCTCTGCAACGTGTTTGCTAAAAATCTCATATTTATGTTTAAGACATAAAATCACTGCAAAACAGGTATTATGTGAGGAGATTACTCTGGAATGACAAAGATGAGTTAAACCCCCCTTTGGCAGGATCCAGATTTGTAATCCGAGATTCCAGCATTGGGCATAGATTCAGTTTAATCCCTGCTGAAGGCAAAATACAGTTATTGGAAACTTCTCACCTCGTCATAACCATGTTCGAGCCTTACATAAAAGCTCGTCTCAGCAATATAAAATCCTCAGCATTCTTTTCAACAAAGGGGATCGTCTTACCTTATGGTCTCCTTATTGAATCCTCTGCTTCTCTGTGGTAGATATGCTATATGTAGTGAACAATGTAACATTGTTGAGAAGGTGCACTAGCACTCTACCCTTGGGCTAGTCTGTGAAGGAGCATGATTTGATTGACAGACAGTTTCAATGGGGGTAAGTAATAAAGTCAGAGTCAGAAACAGTGCTGCTGCATATCCACCTTTCACCTGCTGTGTGGCTGAATAAAAATACGAGATATTCTTTTTCAGTTTTGCTTGTAAGGTAAAAATTGTACATTTCTTGATAAAAAGTTATTAAAAAAGCACAGGCAAAGTAGAGCAGCATTTAAATAGACATGGCTCTTTACAAATGTGTCTTTTGCAGCCAAAAGAAATAAAATCTCTGAAATGGTCAAGCTAGAGGACTGCACGTAAAAGTAGACCAATCCAAATGTCCACCTGTAGAAAACCTCACCTTTCTACTTCCTTCATTAGAGATATTGACATAGATTGTGCTTGACTACAAGCGTGGTACAGGAATGACATACACATGGGAAAAATACACACACACACACACACACACACACACACACACAGACACACAGATGTACTCATCTCATCCTCTGTGTCCTGCATCTGGAAGTTGCTCCATGAAAAGTGGCTTCTTCCTGCTCTCGCTGGAAACATTTTCTAACCAGTGGAAGGCTTCTTCTGGGAGCTGGCCCACATCCAGGAACACTCAGGCTTCACAGCTGTCTTACAGCGTTTAAATGCAGCATATGGTACCCAAGTACCATTGTTCCACCACTAAAGACCCTGTTTTTTCATCAAGGAAGAAGGACTATTTAATGTCAGTTTCACTTGGAGAGAAGAAAGAAGTTTTATAAAATGAAAACTAGGCTGTGAGAAAGGGTGATGCAGTTTTTTTAGGTTATTTTCTCAGACCATCACTAATTTTGGCAGTGATGACATTTTGATTCTCAGCCTGTGAGTTTGTGAAACAACACCATCTGTGTGCTTTCCTCTAATTAGGGTAATAGCCACAAATATTACTGCAACAGTTCCTCATGACAAGCTGTTACATGCCAATGTGTGAAGACTTTTCTGGGTTTGATAGGCACAAGTTAGCAATTGCACTGATGTAACTGAACAGCAATTCTGCATTTTAATAACAATCAGGAGACCTCATATTTATCTCATTTGGCATTGTTCCCATGCAATAAATCACATCTGCAATACTGTAGTTTTCTTTTAATTGCATTTTTTAAAACATTATCTCTGTATTTCTAATGTTCTGTATTTTCAGTATGCAGTTTGCAGTTCTTGTGGAATGGAAAAAGACAGTACATATTATCATGTTTTCTAAAGACAAAAGGACCTTTGTGCTGCATGTGATGAGTGCACGACTGCAATTACAGAGCTTCACCTGCTGTGCAACGAGCTTCATATTAACTCAAAAACAATATCATATTCATCATCAAAACCTGACAAAACATTTCATTTTAGGACACACAATACATCACATTATCTTCTCAATCTCCTCACTTCATTTTCTTGGGTACCATTTGAACCCAAAATCTGACATTAACAAATGGAAGTTAATTTGCCTCCCTCAGAACATGTTATAATCAGTCTAAAGGTTAATGTTTCTGCTAATTTATAAATGCAGGATTGCTGTCAGCATGAGGGGAAAATGGTTTTGAAAGGCCTGACATTGTAAATTAAGCCTGTCAGATCGTCTCTCTGTGCCGGCGGATCAGAAGATGCCGCAGTCTATGATGTCAGACAGGCAGGCAAACAGCCCTGGGGGACAGACCTTGCTCCCTCACTTCCAAACACCGGAACGTAGGGAATTATGTGGCTTTGGAAAGGTAGCTGGGCGCGCAGGCAGAAAGGTGGGGGGTCTCACCTTTAGGGTCTGCACTCGATGGTCGAAAATGTTTGTGATGTTGATGGCTGATGAGATTTTAGCTAATTTAGGAAGACTCACAGGGGAGGATCACTGGAATGAAGATGTCATGCTTTGCCAATGCCGTGCATTGTAGGAGCATGGCAGCCAGATTCTCAGACCATGTGTCTGTGATTAAATTTGCACTGTACGGCTATTTTTCCCCTTGTCCTTTTTACCACTCCAAGAAAGAAAGGAAAATAAGCTCCATCTATTGGCATTCTTGATGGATAGATTAACTGGATAGTTAAAGTTAGTAATGAATGGCATGTGTGGAGTAAGTTTGGCTTAAGAAAGACTATTTCAGTCTAATTCAGACTTGGTCAATAATTCATTATTGTGTTTGTCTTTTGTTATTTGTATATGCATATATGGAGATGTCTTTCAAAGTTAGTAGTATTCATGCAACTTAGAGCGATTTAGTAATTTCGTCAGACGTTATTAGCATAATGTTTTTAATTTGTATGTTGTTTATATATGTTTGTTTTTACTTTTCAATTCACACAGGTCATATAAGCTTTGTCAGTTAGCTCTGGTTGCTACGCAACAGTTCCACCTGGCAGTTAGTAGGGTATAAAAATTAAGTAACAACTAATCTCTGCATAAGAACTATGTGCAACGAGTTTTAATCTAGTGATGTGTAAATCTCCACTTAGTAAATACGTAGGTTATTACTTGGCTATGTGTGAATTCTTTGTAAACCAGAACTGGTCAAAGTAGAATTTGTGCCAGATGAGTCTTTCTTGTCGTTTATTCTACTTTGTCCTTTCTCCCTTTTATATTCACATAAATGTTGGATTGCTGATTTTGCCTGTTAGGAACCAAACTCCGCAATGCCAAGTTCACATCAACTATCTTTCCTCTGGAATTGCTCCATTCATGCTTAGTGTTACAGAGCCTTGTGGGATGGAAAGAATTACAGCCCTATAGTAGAGCCTATAAGCCAATCAGACATTGGGGGGTTGTTACAGGGCTACGAGGAAACAGCCAAGCTCTGACAAGCACCAATCTAGTCCTGCTGGTGAGATGATGAGGCCAAGAAGTAAGATAAAGATTATGTCAAACCTGTGGTAGAATCTCCTCCACACACAAAAAATTTGATCCAGGAAAATTTCTTCCTCAGTGGAAGGAAATGGCAACCGACAGATTAGACATCTTCTACTGTAATCTGTATAAAGCTTTGAAATATATGTTGGCTGCAGGCCAAAATTTTTTCTTTCTCTCTTTCTCTCTTCCCATCACAACCTCACAGACAGACACACACACACACACACACACACACACACACAAGTAAAATGACCAGAGGAGTTAGCATAGCTGCAGATAGAGAGAGGCCTAAAACTAACTGGACTCTTGTCTGTCAAGCATTTGTTGCAGTTGCACAAGTGTGTGTGAATGTGTCTGTGGCTCCTGTGTAAAAATGTTCACCCTCTCCTCTACATTGGCCGTCATTACTGCAGCCTGTCAGGACCCAGTCTAATGGTGTCTCACCTGACAGCCTCACAACCTTTCACCAAACAAGCAGCACGCTGTAGGAACAGGAAGCAGAGGAGGGGGAGACTAGCGAAAAATACCAGGATCCCCTGATGGAAAATAAGAAACTAGAGGAAAATACAATCAATAGAAAACCATGCTGTTTTTCAATGAATTGACAAAGTATTAAATTTAGAGATTCTACTTAAAGAGAAAAATGTCTTCAGTAGCTTGTGGCCAGTGCAATTACTGTGTTATGCAGTGAAGACCATCACTGCATATGCAGCAAGTATGTCTTAAGGAATAGCCATTATGCTAAGCAGGTCATTTTGAGGTCAGAATTTTGGAGCAATTTCCTTTATTTATCCAGTTCTGCAGGTATAACTCTTGGACTCCCCCAAGACTAAAAGTATGAGCAGAATATCCTTTGATAAGGGACAAATAAGAATATTGCTGAGCTGTGTGAGTGCAATTCCCTGGGGTTTCCATTGTCCCTGTACCATACTGTATCTGTCCAGTCTGTACCTTCCCCACTCCTCTGCTACTGTTAGAGACAGATGAATAGAAGAATGTGCAGGTGTGTTGGATTTTTTTGCCTCACCATCCATTTTTCTAGTTTCAGTCTAGAGAAAGGAGCATATTGAGAAACATGAAATTTGTTTTGTTGGCAGAACTATAATGGTCATCAACGTAGCCATATTCATTACATCACAACTTTTTTTTATTTTTGCAAGGTGTGCTGTGTATGCTAGCCTTCCTTCTTTGCCATTATCAGTGGAGGACATAGTTTTTTTTCTTTTCCGGGAGCCGTACATGTCTGGTTATGTCTTTGAGTTGACATTCCATGCTGTCTGTATGTCGCTGGGCTGGGATGACCCCATGCTGGGGCTCCAGGACCCTGCCAAAGGGGCTTGAGGTGCTTCACCAGGGTGACTTATTGCTGCTCTGATGAGAGACACATTCGTACACACAGCACTCATGCACTCTCATGCAGACACGCAGAAACTCTAATTCAGACAAGTCCATCAGGCTCACGTACACAGATTCAAGCGTACATGTTTCCACTCTGTCAAGAGTGTTTTTAACATGCATGTTGTCAACCGCTGAAGTAGTCTACTGTATATACAAAAATACTAAAATTAGTTTTTATTCTATTCTATGAACTATTTTGTTAAGTGATACTTTTCTTACAAATGGAGAGAGGCTTAGATTTCAAAATGTAATCATCACAACCTGAAACAACAGTAGGGACGTAAAATGGCAAACTCCAGTACTAATGGCATACTCCCTTAATAAATCACTCTCCACACAATAGCAAGCACACACACATGCGTAGACGCACCTGGCCACCCCTTTTTCTCACTCTATTCTTGTTGCTCCATAGCCCCACCCAGTGTAGAACAAGAAGTGCATGACGGTGCTCTCTTGGACATGAGGATTTAATAGGTGACCCTGGGCTGCATGCTGGGTCCCCCGCTGCCTGGGCTCATCCAGCCGTAAAATGAGGCACAGGCAGGACCTGGCTGGTAATGAGAACTGGCATTTTGCTCAGGATAACCTCGGGAAAATCGCTTCTATAAATACCTTCTATAAATAAAAGTGTACCTTGGCCCAAGACTGCGTAAGGGGCTTTCTCTGAAAAGGTCATCTATTGCCCCGACTCCACTACGACTTACCATGTTCTTGTTTTCCTCATCTCCCATACCTCTGTTTTTGTGTCCTGTGCCTCTCCCTCTTTTTTCTTCCTTCTTATTTCATAAGGTTTTTGTGATTAAGCGGCATGGAATATGGTACATTGTCATTCATGTCATGTGACCCTTGGAGGGCTCATTCATCCTTCTCATGTTTATCCTCTCTTCTAATAATTCTCTGTATCTTTGACCTTGGTCAGGCGTCAGGACATACATCCTGGCATGCAAGAAAAGGAGATAGATAAAGGGAGAAAGAGAAAGACAAAGTTAAATAGAAAAGTAATGAATAAACTCAGCAAATTTGCTAAAACATGTTGGAGGAGGAACAGGTTTTGGGGTTAGATACACTGGCCCAGTGTTAATTACCCCCTAAAGGCTCATGCATGCGTCTGTGTGCGTCGACACCATGTCTCATTCGTCAGTGCCACATGTAATCTGTCAGATTTAACAGTAGCCACCGTGTTCTCTCTTACCCACAACTTTAAACGCTGGCTAAGATCATTCTCTTACCTTAACCATCTGAAATTGTCGCTGTCCAGTAAATTATTTATCTCCAAGGTTAGTAATTTTAGATTTTCCAGTTAGAGTTAACTGAGAGATCAAGTGTTCCTTTATGGTTTGAGAAAATGTTCCTACTTTAGGCTCAATAAACCACTTAAGAGCCCATTGAATTACCTGAAAAATGCATTGCCATAAAGTTTTCTTAGCTCACGAAAACTTGGTGTTTTAAAGATACAGAGACAATATTCAATCTATTTAAGCACAGGTGAGAGTGAAAATGAAACTGCAGAGTGCCAGTCTCAGTGACTGTTATCATAAATCCATTAAACGATCTGACATTTTACATAAAAGTCCCTTTTTCCATTCCTCGTTCCCTCCCTCTTTCTCTGTGGGAGCTTTCATGTCACAGAAGGAGCGAAGAACTTTCTGCAGGCCAGGTAACTTCTTAAACTTCGGTTAGCCCCCATTTTACTTCCTGCGGGCGGCTTAAACTGATTAGCCTCAACCCTAGTAGGACTGGCTGACCTCCCAACGCATACAATACCACTTATTGATCAATATTCATATTGATCCGGTCACCCCATGCCAGATAAAGGGCAAATATTTCTATTGATTTGACCAGCTTAGAGAAGAAAAAGGTTGCTAAATCAGTTTAGATGCAACCTGCCAATGGGATATGACAGCGAGCGGCATTGGGATTTCCAGGCAGGATTAGATTTGATGAGTGTTAACTGCGGAATTGGTATAGCTGTAGGACAATACCGATCGGTAGCTCATCAAGTAACACAGTATGGTAATACAGTCATGCTTGCCCTTTAAATGCATAAGGTTGTACCTGTCGATTTACCTGGCTAGTCCAAGCGTTAGCTCAAATGCAGATAGAGTCGTTCATAAGTTATAGCTGGATTTTGATGATGGGGATAAAGCTCAACAGTGCAGTGATAAGTCCACGAAGCCAAAATTCTATGTGACAGAAATTAACTGGGTTTATTGGAAAATTAGCAGCTAACAATAATATGGACATGAGATATTTGCTTCAAATTGCCCTGACTGTGATTCTCTTTCTTTATGGCAATTACACTGCAGCATCACAATTATTTGACAATGTATACAAAACCTACATCTAATAACAATTCAAGTTACTAATTAGTATAAAATTTGTATTAGTTAATGCAGACTTGTCCTGTCTGCTGACTGCAGGTTCGACTTTGACGACTCCACTGACACTGTTTGTTCTTCACCAGAGGAAGAGACGGCAGAGAATACAAGCTGTTATAACACACAGACAACAGACATGCATTCACATACTGTGCCTGTGTATGTGTTGTGCATACACACCATATCTATTATTAAGCCATGAAAAAACATGCTTCCATGCCTATTAAATATTGATGTCCGTAGTGGGCTAAAATGAGTGAATAAGTCATGAAACACTGACAACACAACACTCAAAGAAATAGAGAGCATGCGGACATTTGCAATGTGTGATGTGTGAATGTTACCACAGAGAGGGAGAGTGCAAGGGAGAGAGAGATACAATGAAAAAGAGAGAGGCACTGCAAGGTAACATCAGCTGTGGTCTTTCCAAATGAAAAATTTATTTAGGAAGTGGGACACCAGAAGATGTGACCGTTCCATGTAGGGCTTTGAGAATCTTTGACACCGAATAGACCCCACTTTGTTCTTTTAAAGTGGTTCGTGAGTGTTTTATGTTAATGGTATAGCTAGTTTTACAAGAATAGAGATGGTTTATCCATACTTTTACTTTGGCTAGCCTTCTGTATGACTTGGCAGCTTCACTTTGGACAAATAATCCTTAGTGGACCTTTTCTCTTTGAGAGCTAACGACAGTAATTGAAAAATTGAGGTTCACTGGCTGACATTGGCTCTAACAGCTGAAGAAATGGTTATTTTTCTTCCACTGTCCCCGGTGGTCTCATTTTGCGGACATCACTTTTTTGGGTCAGCGAGTTAATCCCAAAAATATGTCCTGCCAGAACCTTGCCATTTATCTGGGTGGGTATTCTGTGTCAAGCTCAGCATGGCTAATTCTCTCTGGGACTCCCCTCTGCTATGGAAGACAGACCTGACTGGCAATCTCACATATTATCACCACAGTCATCTGATTCACCTCTTCTGTTCTACTCCCCTCATTCTTCTACTAGAGAGATCTCCAGAGATCCAGAGTTCCAAAAAATAGGCATAAATGACAATGAAACTTAATGTGTTGCAGGACTACAAATATAGCTTTAATGTAATTAGACAAACCATTGGACAAAACCTATTGTTGCATTAGGCCAGATATTTTATCTTTGAGGACCTTTATATGGAATCAGACCTGAAAACTTTCTAGTCTTCATTTGAATTTATGCCATAACGTTTTGGTAACTTCTCACTTGCCCACCACCAGTTCCAATTTAACCTTTTTTCAACTCTATTTGACATCCAAAAGAGAACTTACCATCAAGCTGAAAACCATTTAAGTTGTTCATACAAAGCCTAAACACACTTACAGAATGCCCTCCCACAACGCAATGTGTATTTTCTCCCATCAGGCCTTTCAGGAAGAAGAATTCATTGGCCTGTCAAGTGCCATCCAGGGGTTGAATGTGGTCATTTATAAGAAGCCGACTGGAGCACAAAAAAGCAAGAGAAGCCATTTTGGTGCTGTCAGAGGGTTTTGTGGTTCTAAAAGGTTGTGGTGATGTGCTCTGACACTTGGGGTCTTGTATGGTGCTTTTAAGAGCTCTGCATGGGCACTCTCTGCATCACACGTTGCCGAGCAAGACAAAAACATACCTGTCACTAGCAAACACTACAGCTGCACTTAAAGAGATTCCTAGCTGATTTCATGCCAGCAGAGGTCTTGAGGTGACTTTGTGACATTTTTGTTGTACAGTAAAGCTTTTTTTTTTGTTGCTGCTGGACATTGAAGCCATAGTTCTTCATGTGCTGAGAAGTTTGTTTTTATAGTTCCTCCGAAGAAAGAGTGAATTTGCTGAGTTGGAGATGTCTTGGGGTTGAGAAGTCTGCATAAAGCTTTGGATTAGTAAAATGTTATCAAAGATTAATCTATTCTCATATTTGCACTTTACATTATTGCTCATTAGTGTGAATACTGAATGACAGAAAAGCAAAGTAATGCTAACCTTTTGTTACTTTACACATTATTGCCCCTGACAAATAAACGCTACACTTTTTTTATTTGGTACAATATCACATTTTAGGTAAGTTCATTTTGTTTTTGCCCAAATGAATTGCCTTTCATTTAAATGCATTGCCTAACAGGAAGGTCGCAGTGTGCAAAACAAACAAGAGAGAGGACAAAGGAGAGACAATCCTCCATTATGCCCCCCTTACTTCCTTCCCTCTGTTGCTTTCTCTTTCCCTTCATCCCCTGCTACCTTTATTTGCTGCCCTATTAACAACTGTTACTGCAGCTTTAATTACGCCCCTGTGATCTCCTAGAGTGGCGGGCACGTGTCATCTCCTTCCCAGGGGAGCCTGGGTAATTACCAGCATCCATCCAAGGGCCGTTGCTCCTGTTCCTCGGTCGCCGTGGCGATAATCACACTGCCGCCTCTAACATCTGTTCCTTGGGCGAGAAGTCCAAGTGGCCTAAGCCTGTCACACCATGCCTTCCTGTGTCAGGCTTGACCCCTGACCCCACCCATGGCTCCACAGGGCTAATTTGTTTACTCTCAGAGACAGGAAGGGACAGACCAAAATCCCACCAGAATGTAAAAGCTTCACGGTTTAAATATGGACATTCTCTACATGTTAATATACTGTACTGTAAGTGTTGTATGCCTGATCATTGCTCTCATTCCTTTGCCTGTTCCTTCACATTTATACAGGTTTTTTGTTTGGAGTTAATTGTTGGAAATGTGCAATTTTGTTCATAATTTTAGTCTTGAATTTTGTCTCAACTTCAAATATTTCAATTGTTGGCTTCCAAACACCCACACCCACCTTATCTCATTTGTAAATATAGGGAAACAATGTCAGTCTTATGCAGCATGAAGACATTCCAAACTGTCACTTGATCAGATAAGTCAGTTGACACATAGAACAATATTTCTTCCTGGTAACAAAACTGAGATTTTTAGTGCAGATTATGATCTTCAGACTTGATGATGATGATGATGATGATGAGGATGATGACTGGAAATGATGAGCATTGAAAAACCTGTTAACTTTCTGTAGATCAAAAATATTTGTCATGCTTCATAATGTCATGGACTTCTACTGTTTTTTTGGATTTTTAGTCAGAGTTTTCAGTCTTTAGATGAAATGTTAATCTCTATCCTGGGCATGACCTTTAATCCTGTTTGCTGCAGGCTGCATCAGTACCGTCAATAAGATAAATACAAACCATCCAACAGTCTGCCTGTCAGAACACAATGTGAGCTACAGTATGTCCAATCCAAGCTAATAGATTCAATCTGAAGTTTTACTTATGCTCCGTTGATTGTCTCATCAGGGCCTTTGTGTGAGCCCCGCAGATACTTTATAGAGGCCGGATTTATAGTGAATCTGTCTAATGGGACTATTTGCCCAAACTAGGACAGAGATTTTACAGCAGAGTAGGAGCTTGTCCAGTTCCATACAGGTCTCTTTAAAACTCTTCCTCTCATGTGCAGCACTCTGCAATTCTTGGCCAAGTTTTCATGGGAAAAGAAAGACGCAGTTACAGAGCGGGAGTCAGAATTAGGGAGCAATCAGCATACAAATCCTCAGAGACTATAAAGCCATTTCCCTCTTTCTCACTGATGAGACCCAGCAGCAAGTTTTGCCCCCCTTGCAAACTTTTCCCATACTGAGAACACTTAGATGTCTCTGACCACACTTATAAACAAGTATTAAGTGTGGGTACGGTAGATGAAGGGATAGGTAGCTACTCTAAATAAAGATATATTGCATATTTGCAGCAGAAGAGGTGGCAGAATATAAAGAAGCGTGGAGGCTTGGATAATGAAAAGCTTTCTGATCAAAGGGACAGGAAAAGCGATGTATTTAAGCAGGTCAGAATCTTTAAAAGCTGTTTTATTTATGCGCTTTTTAAAAGAAAGTCATAGTCAATATTTGGCAGCTGTGACATTAACGAGCAACGTATTATAAGGGAGGGGGATTCATAAATATGCATAAAGATATTAGTGGGGTGTTAACAGTAAGCACCTGTCTACTTAACCATGACAGGAACTCTGTGAGTGACTTTACAGAGACCCCCCCTCCTCAAGGAGCCACATGTGTCCTTCTTTACTTAGCGTCGCCTCTCCCTGCCAGTGACAGTACCGCTGACAACCCACACTTGGAAAAAAAAGAACATGTTTTCAGAGATGTCAACCAGTGATGGTGAAAGCTCAAGGTTAGAGTTGCTCGTTGGCTGGCACATCCGCCAGCCTGCCTGCCTCCCTGCCTGCCTGTTCTTCCCTTGCACTCTATGAATATTGGCTATCCACATTGTGAAATTAATAATGCATTTTCATATTTTTTACCATCTCAAGGCGTGGGGAATAGCATAGCATCTGTCAAGTCGGCTTCTACATCCAAACTGTCGAAAGTCAAAGGGTTATGTATCTTTTTTTTTGGTTTTGTCAACGAGAAGTGAGAAGCTGTCAGGGGTATTAACTTTGACAGGGAGTGCTACAGTATTTTACAGTTTGCATGTGCATAATTATGTTAGAGGTTTTATTAGAGGAGGTTAATCATCATTCTTTGTCCCCTCTGATATGAAATGCGAAGGTTGTTAAATATCAGTTCTCTCAGTCAGATAAAAAGCAAGATAATAGATCACATGTGGTGTGCTAGGTTTCTGTAACAATATAAATTCATGTTACAGCATTAATTACTGCATCAGTTATAAAAAAGACAAAGAAAAATTTTAATCTTGCAAATTACATAAGAAGATATATTAAATCCTTCATTAAGTGTAAACCCAGCTTCTTCACATCCTAATGGTGTTTTTATACTTATTATGCTGTCCAACTTTTGTATAGTGTATATCAAAGTGCCTTAACTGATTTAGAATTTAATTTGAAATCTTAAACTTCTTCATTACACTTTTGTGGTCATCATTATCTTATTTTATCACATATTCAATTCTTATTAAGAGGCAAAATATCTAATAAGCTGACTGGATTTGTATCCTGGTCACTGTGTAGTTAACCCAATTGTTTGTTCCTATTCCTCAAAGTCACACCAGAGTGGCTGTCCTGTGTTGATGGGAGGTGCTGAAAGCAATAGCGATAGAGAGCAAGAGAGTGAAAGAGAAACAGAGACAAGGAGAGGGGAGGAAAAAGTGACAGCCATCTGGGATGACTCAACATCCATGTCAGGGATTGCTGAATGTACCACATGCATCTCTCACTGTCACACACTGTAGGATGCCAGGCTCAGACAGATGCAGGACAAAAGGTGCTGTTGTTTACTGCTATGTTCCTTCTCTCCTGCCCTCTCTTCATCCTCCCATCCTCTGTTTGCCTCTACGGGAGATTGGCCCCTTCCTGCTTCAGCAGCCGCTGTGTGGCCTATCTGAATGTGATGGCAGTGGAAAAAAAAAAAGGAGGGGGGGTAGAGATTGAGGGCTGTGGGTCAGAACCCAACAAGCTGTGCTGGGAGGCTGTGCTCTCGTTCTTCTCTTTTTCTCCAGCACCAGGTGGTGTGTTGCCTGCTTCCACCTGCTCACCTGAAATGCCACTCTGCCTCTCCAATCATCACGTGCCATGCAAATTTCTTACCAACACGAGGCAGAGGCGGACATGTGTGTAGGACAAGGAGGTTGGTAAACAGGCATCCTAACTGCTACCCGCTCTTGTCACAGTTGACTTCTGCTGTCTCTGTGCCTTTAAAATAACTTTGAGGATGAAAAATGCAAAGAACCATAAGAACTACCTTTGACTTATTGTGCATATTGTGCTGTTTCTGTGTTGGTTTATTTAATTTCTTAATTTAATCATTTTATATTGTAATAGTTGTTAAACAGTCCCATTTAGTTTCCTTTTATAACAATGACTCTTGACCACATGATTCATCAAAACACACATCCTCAGCCTTACTGAGAGAGTGTTATACTTGTTCTTCCCTTCCTCTCTCCCATCCGCTTTGTTTGTTCTTTCCTGTGTTTTGTGCTCTTAAAGACGGAGAGAGTTTGGCCTCTCGATGCCATGTGGGACCACTGAGAGCCAACCTTCTCAGACTTCTGGCTAACCTTCATGTTCGATCAATAACTCTCTATAGAGGCTCCATCTTTGGAGTCTGTTTGTTTCTGTTCTCCTGCTTGCCGTGCTACTTACTTCACAGCTAAGATGATGAAATTGATCAAGCTTGATGCTTTTAACCACAATATGAACTGGAGCATTTTAGAAAGGGGAGCAGGAGAGGCTGTTGGTTTAAACACGTAAAAAAATTGAAAGAATATAATCTTAACTTGGATGCCAAGTGTGGTTCATATGTTTTTGTCTCAACAAACTACTCACAGCTGCAGCCACGCCATATTTTCCCTTTCATAAAATCATAAATACTCTCTCTTCAGTTGTGTAGCCTGGAGTTCCAATTAACTCATTGTGCAAGTAGGAAGGTTTCCCCCTCACCATCAGCTATTTGATACCCAACAAAATATACCTTCGGCCTGGAAGATGGATGGACCCTGGCTGCTCCAACAGAGGTCAATGATTTCCCTTCCCATGTCAGCTGAAAAGTAAACACTATGACACAGGCAGCTATTTCAGCTTAATGTCTGGACCCATGAGCTCTGCTGTGAAGCTCAAGATCCCTATCTCTAAGAAAAAAAGAGTGCCTGCCCCCTTCTCTCCCCTCCCCTCTTTCCCCCTACCCACACCACCCCGTCCTATGTCCTCTTACCTTCATTACGCATTTTTTGTTTATGCTTGGGCGCAACCGTGGCTGCTCCTGATGGTTTGAGGTCAGGCGTGACTGGCCACGGGTTACTCTAAATAAATACACACGGACTAGCCAGGAAGGAGCGGGTAGGCTGTGCTGGCCGCCGAATCACCCTTGATTAATCAGCTGGCAGATTCAGGGTGACTTTTTGTGTACACTCCGCACCACCACCACCACCATTCCTTTCCCCAGTCAATCTCCCCTTCTTCCACCCCACAAACCCATGGATGGTGATGGAATTGGGGTGGCACAGACAGGGCAATTCAGGCAGCCAGGCAGATGGAGCATTGCCACACAGCCCTGCCTCTGCAACAAACATGCAGAACTAACAAACATTCACAAATAGACAGGGAAAGACATGCGCAAGTGCACAAATATGATTACACAGAGCTCCTTGCCATGGTTCCTATGACCAACTACTCTAGCGTGTGGCCTCGTACTAAAGTGACACAAAGTCTTATTTTCAAGACTGCAGAGAAGGCAGAACACATGGCCTGTTGTCATACACTGTGGAGCCAGCTAAGTGAATAAAAACAGCATTATTGTGTATTATTACTGTGTGAATTACTGTGTGAATGGTGAAAAGTGCAGAATGTGAACTACTTAACTTTCAACATTTACACTTTAAATATAAATTTTGCCTATCAAATGCATTTTGATGAAGTAGAATTTGAGATGGATAATTATATGGTGTTTCAGCTCTGTGTCCACCTCTTGCTTCTTCTCCTCCTTTCATCTCACCCCTCTACCACCCCATCAAACTCGCCGCGCAGTGCAAGAGCGCAAGCCAACCTTCACCAACATCTACCCTCAACCCCTACCTTAGCTGCCATAATTAGGGGTGGTGCTGTTCTCTCACCTGTCAGCTCCACTTGAGCATGGATCAGTAGAGCCTCAGCTGGACCATGCAGACCCCTGTCACTAACCCTGACCCTTCCCTCTCTTCCTGGCTCCATATCTCTGCCCCTTTCTCCTCTCTGCGCCCCATTCCGCCTGCCTTGGCCTTCAGACTCGTGCAGCTGCTGTCCCAGCATCCAGCCCGTTTCCACCATGCTCCTGCTGCAGTTCAAGCTCCCAGCCCCGACTCTAGACCTAGCCCCCGGCTTTATCCTCCTGGCCCCTGTGCCTCTGTTTCCCCCAGCATGGATGGACCTATCCTCGGGCAAGGTGTGGCCCCATGTGGCACGCCTGTCCAGAATACAGGTTATCAGCTCTGATCGCCGCAATAGACTTCTACCTGAACCTGCTGCCCTGAGGGGATGTAGAGATGGTGAAACAGAGAGAAGAGGTACGAGAGTGAGAGTAGATTGAGCAAAAGAGGGAGCTGATGAGTGAGGGGATGAGGAGAATAGAAAAAAGAGAAAAAAAGAGGAGGTAAAGATAGGGATGGAGTTTTGCCTGGAGGCAGGGATGAGGCAATGAGTACCCCTCAAAAACAAGCAGACAGTTGGAGACCACCACAGGCACTTCTACAGAAAGAGAACATGGGGGCTTTCAGGTGTGTGTCAAACACTAAGCAGCATGCTCTCTGTTCTCTGTTCTCTGGTCCCGTCTCCACAGCGACATGCTTTAGCCACCCCACGGACATCCTGTGGAAAACTCAAACCAGACAGCTGAACTGCTGTTTTGATGACTGTTTGATTTTGTAAGCTCTGTTTTTTTATTTTTCTATATTTGTCTTTATTTCAATTGTTTCGCCTTTTCATATCTTTTCTTTTTCAAATCCCTTTTCTTCTTGACGTTTTGCTAATTTTTGTTTATCCAGTCACTCTAAATGAATTTGAATGGATCTGTTTATGTGGTGCCATATCACTCCAAGTCCAACAGATTTCATATCTGTTGCTGGACACCGAGCGTAAAACCAAACCATATGCCACCAATTGCTGCAAATTACCCTCGATCCAGATTATCAGCACTAAAAAACCTGTCCGAGTTTGAAGCGTCATTAATTCTCCAGCCGTTTTGCTATGCGATGAGATTGCCAAGCACTCAGTTGGTTGGTGTGTTATTGTGGTCGCAGACATTGTAATCAGGCCTCAATAATCACACTTCCAGAAGCGGAATGCGCCTGGGGCCCACGCCAACAGGCCCTAATGTGGGGCGCCGTGGGCCGCTAGCCTGCAGACACACAGAGCTGGCAGATGGAGGCTGCCATTAAACACGGACAATCAGAGAACACAATCACTGAGCAATATGTTGTGCATAGAGAGGAAGACAGGAGAAGATGTACAGTCTTACTGTAGATTTTGTGTCATTATAGGAATCTGTATGATCCTTGCTTGTGTTGATGGCATATATCCAACACGTGCAGGTAAATATCTAAATGTCACTGTAATACTGAGTGTATGCCATACAAATATGACTGAGTTTCAATGACAGATTTAGCTGGGTGGTATCTGTGTGACAATGGAAGGCACAGATGGGGTGGCCGCTTGACTGCATTTATAATGACAATTAGTAAATTCAATAATAAAAGAGATTTGTTTGATAGAACATCTCTTCCACTTGCTTTCTCTTTTTCTTTCTCCCTGTGTCTCATGTCATTTTCTCTCTTTTTTTCCCTTCGCCTTAGTACCTTTCTCTCCCTATCATGCAGTATTATATCCTTTTTGTGTGTTACTGGACTCCAGGTTCCTGGAGTTTTGGAACATGACTACAAGTGTTTCCTGTTTCACTTCCTGAGTAGGGAGGTGTTGGTGGTAGTGGTGATGGGGGTAGTAATCTAAGACACTCTGTACTGAGCAAACTCAGCCATCATGTCATATATCTGCCTATGTTAATGGCAGAAACACGACAGCTAACAAACAAAGAGGACATGTCAGTCACAGCACAAGACTGTGGACCCTGAGAGGATGTAATGAGGCCACCACTTAAGCGACACCTGAATGAACTTGACATTGACCATGTGACAGAGTCCTCTACTGGTTCAGACCATCAGTACTTTCTAATCAGAATTTCAATTTCAAAAATAGCACCTCTGTAAACCGTAAATCTTTCTCTGGAAAGCTGTGGGCTTTCGTGTTTCCCTTTCTCTAATTGTCCTGTGTCTTTGGATCGTAAATCTCTCAGGGAAGAGCCATTAGCAAAAATGGCTGATAGGGACAGCCACAGGGACATTGCTGGTCTATTCACACTGAGAGGATGTCCAGATACTGACTCAAGACACAAGTTTATGCAGTTGCAGTCCATTCACCAGAGTTAGATGACAGCATGTCTGGCTTGGCAGCCCTGCTTTTCATGTCAGCAACTAGCCAGCTGGTATTTGGGATTTCTGTGGTTAGAATGGTTTCCTTCCCAATTCTCAGAAGAATTGAATTTTCACATAATGTGCTCCCAGAATGTCATTGTGTTTGGTGCTGTGTTCTAACTGCTGTAAATAGTTTACAATGTGATCTGTTTCCGAAGCTCATTTGCTTGATGCAATGTGTCTCCTCACAGTAGGTATAGCACATGATTGACTTAGCATTGTAGACAAAAACAATGGCATCAAACAAAGTCTTACCAAATTAGTGCTGTGGAACACGGCAACCCAAGTCTCTAATGACTAACAGGTCTTTAATATTTTTTTTCCTATGTAAGTAGTGAACTTGTGTGTTTCATGTGTTTAGGGCTTAACCCAGGGTGACGGCCAGCTCTTGGAAAACAACATGGAAAAGACTTCTCGCAATCAAATATCCTGTCTTAAGTGTTTTGCGGGAGTTTGTGTAAATAGGACCCAGTCAGTGCAGCAGTAGAATGATTTCCTGTTACAAGCACAGTGGTTTTCTGATGAACATCTAGAGGGACACAGCAGGAATTGGCATCACGTAACACAGACATGGAAACAACATGGAAGAAATGGCTGGGCATTTTTTTCAACCGCCATGTGATAAATATGCATTATATCCATGTGGTGGTGATTATCTTTTCTGTGGTGCTCTTCAGCATGTGTCATTTTCTGAAGAGGAAAAGATCATCTATTTTTAAGAAATGTCTTCCTCGAAATGTTCCCATGCCTTTAAATAGATATAAGTAATGCCCTACCATCTCTGAAGTGGACAGTAATATTAACTTTAATATGGTAATCACTGAAAAAAAAAACAGCTTTGTGTCTTGACTTTAAGACTGTAGAACAAGTGTGGGGAATTTATGACTAATCTATATAAGCATACCTTATTATTACTATAAATAATCTAAGAGCCAAGGAACAGAGGTATAAATGACCTTAACCATTTCATTAAATCTAATTAAATTGACTTGACATTAAAAGTCATCATTTCTGCTCTTTTTTCATAAGTGCAGATTAGATATGAGCCATGCTGGATCTCCTCAGTGTTAAACACATACTGCGTACAGTATTACAGAGTTAATGGGACAGATAATTGACAGTGAACCATAGGAGGTTAATAATAGATGCTTAATTGACTCCTATCAATTTGTTACACTGAACATCACTGTCTAAAGGTCTCATTCATACAGGGAGCAGGCATATTCCCAGCAGTGACCATATTTCTTTTTTATGATCAGCACTTTTGGGCTACACAAAGATAATGGAGTGCTGCATGAACCACTACAGTGCAAAAAAGACAAGACAGACAAAACAATTCAAAACAGATAAAAGTAACAAAGGGAATACATACACATATCCAAAATACATATCTGCATAGGCTACATATGGGACAAATACTTGTTCATTGCTGTAAAGTATAAATCACTTTATATTGATCACGTTTATATGGACAGCGATAGATGAGGAGTGAAGAAAGATTTTGACATGAACCTCCCCAACTTCATTTAAATGTATGAGACACATAGGAATGTACACAATTATACATTTAGCCATGTCACATGTGCAATTTATAAACTTTGCATTTGAATGTAAATGTTTTGTTTAGCCAGTCTTACATGACCCTGCCACTTTCATACAACACTATGCTATATATTATATACACTCTAGTTTAGTACCTCATATCATATAAACAACATACACTGTAGTATCTTGTCCTAAACCTGCATACACAAAGTTTAGAATATGGGTATAAGGTTGTAGAAAATCTGTATATAACTGGCTGTAATAACACGAGACAAAATGCACAACCATTGTATAGTCAATAGCAGTTTGTACAATTCCTGAAAAAAATACTTTTATAAATGTTTTTATATGGATCTGCAAAGGCAATGACAGCAAGTTGCCCCAATATCTGTGAAATGGTTGGAGCTTCTTCCTGTTCTTTGGACCCAGAGAGTACCAAAGGTTTTATTTGGTTTTCTTGAAGCATTAATTAGGGCTGGCTACAGTTTAGTTTAGTGAATTCACAATAATCTTCTGTATACTCATACTGTATTATCTGTTCTATTACTGTATACATACTCTGGACAGCATGACTTGTTCAAAGCCATTGTGTTTGAGAAGTGTTTCCCACTGGAATATGAATTTGTCCATCAACACTGAGGAAGTGACAGTTTATTTTGTCTGACGCCACTAGACAGAATATGGCAGACCTGACTCTTCAGTGTGAATGGTGAATATGACAGGTCAGCTACTGTCCCAGGGCCTCTAGGCCTTTCCCAACTTTCTGGAAGACCTCCGCTGTTTATACATATCTGTTTCACCTTTTTCCTCCTAAACAATTAGTGTGCAGGCCAAGAGGAAACCCGTCCTGTGAGAGCTCCACCCACATTCCAGCCAGTCCAGCCAGCTGTAGGACATCATGGACATGTGCATGGACAGGGTAAATGTGGATAAACACTTTTCTATGTGTACAATTCACATTCGTTCACTTGATAATCAATAGTGAAGACTGTTTGGAAAAGAAGACAAACAGAATTAGTTTTGATGTCACCATTTCAACTGACACACAGGGAAAATTCCCCTTTGTTGCACAATGAAGTTGAAACAATTAAATAGTAAATACTCTGATCCTCTTCCTCTTTCTACCTCTTTAACTCATGGTAATTTTATGCACCGGAGGCTCATCGACTCATAATTTGAATGAATGTAAATAGTTTGCATTGGAACACAGGGTTGGCAGTGTGCCATGCATCACTCGGAAGACTTAAACAGTTTGAGAGCAGACTGATAGATGAACCTTGCTGGAGATATGTGGCTGGATGGAGAAGGGAAGGTGTTGGAAGGTTGAGAATATTAATCATAGCAATTATTGAAAGTGTTTTTCACTGACATCATCGTGCAGACCGATATATCAGCCAGGAGCAGCATGCTTATGACTTAGTGACATGGGCTGAGTGGAGGACATTGAGCAGTAAAAATTAGCAAGTTATACCGAGTGAAAAATGAAGCCATCAGACAGCCATAAGCAGCCAGTATTTGTTATTCCAAAGAATCCATTTCAGGAAGTAGGCTTTGTGGGTGTTATTGTTTGTATCGTCGTTGTCTTTAGTGTGAAATTCATTCCTCAACAGAGTTACATCCAATGTGCTGGTCCACTGTACAATCATAATCGCTTAAGTGGAAATAAGTGGGCTAGTTGACGGAACAACAGCTGAATGGTATTTCATATCCGCTGGAAGCAAAAGAAGTACAGACAAATCCATAAAGTCAAAGATTCACACGCAAGTAATCTAAAAATGCAAGGAGTCTGTGTGCATAGATGTTTGTGTTCTCTTTGTCCTGCAGCAGGAAGCAGCAGATACCAGGCTCTTGAATCAGTATTCTCAAGGCCGGAAGAGACTTCCTTTAGTAGAAATGAGCAGCAGAGAGCATTCCCAGTCCTCCATGAAATTAGCTTAAGATTCAAATTCAGAGAAAGTACCCTAATTAAGATGCTGTCTCCTCTGTCGTATTAGTTTTTGTCTTTATTTCTGTCTTTTAGTTATTTTCTCCCCAACTGGCCAGTGATTTTAAAGAAGTCACTTCTGTGGCTGTGTTCATCTTCAAGAAAGAACATGACATTGATATCAAACACATTACGTGCATTATTAGGGGTTGAGTCAAAGAAAGCATTAATGTGCATGTCATTCTTTTATCTGCCTTCATTTAGCTGTTTGACTGCTATGAAAGAATCACATACTTCTTTTTTACGTGACACTTATTTATACACTCTACCGCTCTTTTGTCATTGCTCTGCGTAAGCCTGCTCCTTTCCTCCCTAAATTAAAGATGTTGTAAACACACCGCAGACTCTCCCTCTTTGGAAACTCTCGGGAACATCAGAGGGGTCCCTGGGTCTCTTACGTCTCTCCTGCTGCTCATGGCTGCTTAAGCTCCTCTGGGCAACTGTCCAATTGGCTGGGAGTTTGCTGCCCTGACCCTGAACCCTGAATATGCGGGGTTAGCCAAGGGCCAGCGCAGAGACTGAGGGTGGGTGTGGAAGCGGAGGTCAGGATGGAGGAGGTGGGGGGATAGAGACAGCTATTAAACACAACAGAGGAAGGCCCATCAGGATGTGTCTTTTATAGCTGGCTGGTACTTGAAGGCATCAAACCCCACTCCCACAGATGAGAGGCAGGCAGTCCAGCCAGCAGATGAATCCTGTAAGGGTGGAAATAATGGGGTCAGGGTTTTTACAAGGTCAGGACAAGGTTAGTGGAGGGTCAGAGACTCAGTAATCCCTCCTATTCAGTCTAGGACATTGGAAGTCTGTTAACTCCTTCACACCAATACTCTCACACAGTAGTTCTTAACACGTGTTAAGGCCTAGAGGACCTAAAAGTTCAACATTTTAGGAAATACCCATATAAATTTTCTTGCTGCCGAGAGTTAGATGAGAGATCAATACCATTCTCACGCCAGTACTGTAAATATGTAGCTGAAGCCAGCTGGAGTCAGAAGCCAGTTATCTTGTTTTAGCATATAGACTGGAAGCAAAGGGAAACAGCTAGCCTGAATCTATCTAAATGTAAAAAGCTGACTAATTAACACATTGTATTTCGTTTGTTTAATCTGGCAGCCGATGTAGAAAGACACTGTCTGAGAAAGTCTTCAAAACAGCAAAGGTTATATGATGATGATATGTTCACTAAGATTGCTGGTTTTCATTCCACAGTGAAATGTATGGATCTCAATGGCTCGCCACAAGATTGGAAATCAGTATTAAAACTTATGATATACTTTGAATAATGGTTGGTACTTATGTAACTCTACATAATCTATAGTTAATGGACTAAAAGATGATGTTCACCTACATCCACAAACATGCATACTCATACAGCTGAATCTACACATCACTATCATCATCATCATCATCATCACCACCCTCCAGATGACCCCATCCCACTCACACCTCCAACCCCTTCACAACCTTTTGACACTCCAGCCCTGCAACCTCTCCTCCCTAACACCGTCCCGTTCCTTGTTTCATTTTCATTACAACCCTCCTGCAGGGACTTGAACTTGTTGCCCTGTCTGAACTGAGGTGACAGCTCACTAAATCACTGCCTTTTAGTGGTGCTGCCCCCTGTTTTATACACTTTAATCACCAGACTCCAGTAACCAGGAATATTGGGCCCAGTGTATGGAATTCGCCTCATAAAACAAAAGGCAGAGTCCACTGATGTGCTTCTCATGGCAGAATCGCTGCAAGAATTCATCTTGTTCTTGATGAGACGATGGTGGGGGATTGATGGAGGCGGGGGCTCTCTCTTATGGGTGACAATCAATTGCTCAAGATCAACAGGTTTTAGGCAGTAAACTTGAGGACATCTCCTATCTAGCCGACAGTTTTTCATCTGGGGATGCCGGTGTTAATGCTGGTGGGAGACCTTGGATTTTGTTTGTTATTTATGGTTAGTCACAGGTTTAGAAATGGTTCTGAATGATCTGCGGCTATCTTTCACACAGGGCCTGTCACAGTTCTAAAATGGTTAACCCCCTGTGAACACACTGTGGCTGGGAAGTGTAGAAAAACAGAAGAAATACAAGCTGGTAATGTGGAAAAGTTTTGTATATGGAAATATGTGTTTACCTTTTAATATATATAAATGAATCCCTTATTGAATAAGATAACTCCACAAATCCATTGCTGAATGCTTCTTTCTTCTCATCCTTTTCCTCCTCTGCTTGTCACCAACATACACAGTACCTGCCTTGATCAATTCCTTTTCTCAATGCTCATCCCTCCTCTGTCCTCTTCCTCTCCCTCTATTTCATCTCTAACCCAGCATTAATCCTTATCCTCCCTAAGGAAGCCCACTTTGTGCAGCAGTGAGGGTATTTAGAGCCAGTGTTGACATTGGACAGCACGTTAGACAAATATCCCCAACTCAAAAACCACAAGACAAATGGCAGACCAGAGCTTGCTGTGTTCTGGCAGTGAGTTTGCTGGTCTGGCTTAGCTGTGGCCAAATATTCAGCACAGGTGACGTCTTACAGCAGGAAAAAACTGACCACTAAGGAGGGTAGGTGGATAGATGAAAGAAAACGTGGAGGCAGCATAAAAAGAAGCAGAGATGGATAGAAAATGAAAGGAAGGATGACACGTGATTAATGTTGAAAATGAAGGAAACAAAACTGTACTCAAAACCAGAATGTTTTATGGATAGCATTAGCAAGAAATAACTGAAAAACAGTTAAAATTTACAGCATTAATACTTTGTCTGTGGCACAAATGTTGTGGTGACGATGATGTTTGATCTTCAAATGGAGGCGAAAAAACTATTGTTACTAAATCATTTGTCTCCAGAGAATATACGTAGAGGGTTTTGGCAAACCAGCAACTTCCACTGACAACCAGGTGGTGGCTTTGATTATGGGTGCACATTACCTCCTTTCAAGGTGAAAACAAACACACATACCCACACACAGACAGCACTCACACGCAGACAGGGCCCTGTGACTGTGACAAGTTATCTACACACGCTCAACACATTACCACACGCATACACACAGCAACACAGACAGAACACCGCACAACACACACACACACACACACACACACACACACACTCCTCAGAGATATGGGGCCCGTTTTGACAACCGCCAAGTTGACTTGGCATTGGTCAGACTGGAGTGATCCAAGAAAAGCAAAGCAGACCCACGAGAGGGCTGGGGCTTTTGTGTTTGTGGAGTGTCACACTTCATCACGAGGGAAACCCATAACAGGCCCAGGAAGACCTTTGAAGCTATGGGAGGGGTGTGTGGGAATCGCCTCTGTGGCTACCTCTGATGTCAACCCCAATATTCTGATTGCAGGCTATTTCCTGGATTAAGATTGTGTTTGTCGGCTGAGAGGGAAACTGTCTGAGGATTGTATATCAGAGAGCAGATGAGCTAATTACAGAATCCCACAAGATGATTTACAGATTAAAAAGAATTTTTGTTGGCCATTGTAATACTAGGTCAGCTCAGTTACAATATTTATTTAGTCACTATCAGCAGTGCCAGAATTCCATTTAATGTACATTAATGAGTGAAGATTTACAGAAAGAAAAATAATCATCATCTCTATAGTTATATATAGAAATTATTTTAACATATAAACAAGTTTATTCTGAGGATTTTATTTAAGAAATGTATTTACATGATAGGTAATGATGGTTTGACCATAAAGACAAGTATATAGTTTTTATTACAGGGTTTGGATTGCATATAAACTAGGCTACATGTCCAGTGGTTTGAATTACTAAGAGAATAGTGTCTCTTTAAACCATTACACTACAGATCCTGTATTTACAACAGTGTTTGGCAGGTGTTAGCAGTGCATGCAGTTTGATTTGGCTGCTTCATAATTACAGGAATGGTGGCATACTTTAATGGACCACATCCTTTTGGCTAGAGCTTCACAGGGCTCGACCACTGAAGCCATAATTTGTTTCTAGGATACTACTAGAAGCAGGGCAAGACAATTTCAAATCAAGGGAAAATATTCAGGAAATTACATTTGTACTTAAGGATGGTTAGCTTGTTTGTAGGTTGGGAAGTTTCTCTCCCAGCAGTGTTGGATAGGTCAGAGAGTGGTGTTTTTATTCACTGTGAAAATCCTAAATTTATGTCAAAATTCTCTTTGAGACTTTAACTTAAGTATTTTGCATATATTTGTATCTTTTCATTAGAAATGATTAAATGTAAAGGTTTAACAGTACAGTCAGCTCGCGGTGTAGTATGATACACACTACAGAGTTCATGATTAGATACAATGACAATATTTAATTTGAATGCAAACAAAGTATTACTTTAAAATCTCATATATTACTCTTAAGCCATAGAACCTGCAAAACCAGTGATTTGAAGGTACATCTTTGTTAAGGTTTTAGTCATGCTAGCAGCATGGCTCTATGGATGGCAATGTTGGCCTGTTGGTCTGTCTGTAGGTTGGTCGGTCGGTCAGTTGGACAACCACTTTGGTCCAGGCTGAAATATCCCTACAAATA
Source organism: Coreoperca whiteheadi (assembly GCA_011952105.1). Classification (NCBI taxonomy): domain Eukaryota; kingdom Metazoa; phylum Chordata; class Actinopteri; order Centrarchiformes; family Sinipercidae; genus Coreoperca; species Coreoperca whiteheadi. The sequence goes on along the minus strand of CM022480.1, from coordinate 11,723,741 downwards.
TTGGAGGCATTGCCATGACATTTTGTAAAGACATTCATGGTCCCCAGAGAGTGAATCCTACTGACATTGGTGATCAGTGCCACCAGCAGGTTGATATTACGGGCTTTTAGTAAAATGTTGGCTGGATGGCAATTAAATTGGTTACACACATTCATGTGTCTCTCAGAATGAATTGTAATAACTTTGGCCATATTTCATCTAGCACCACCATTAAGTAAAACATCAATTTGTCCAATACTTTGACCAAATATCTGTAAAACTAATGACATTCCCACATGCCTCAGCTATGCTTTGTGTAATTCTAATTAGCAATTTGCTGAACTAAGATGGTGAACATGGCAAACATACTGGCTAAACATCAGCATGTTAGCATTGTCATTGTGAGCATGTTAGCATGCTGCTGTCAGCATTTAGCTCAAACACCACTGTACCCTGAGTAAAGCAGACTCTTAGTCTCGTTTAATTATAAAAAATAAATTGGCCACATATTAAGACCAAATTTCTGAATTTGGTTGGACTTTCTCCAAGTTGGCCACAAACCCAATTTGTTGCTATTAAATTATTCTAAACAAAAACAATGCAGACCCTTCAGAGGCATGATCGATTGTTTGATGTAATTGATAGTATCATCCTTTTTTTATTTTAATCTATTTTCTGCCATCATCATATATTAGAAATGTGAAATATTGTGAAACCCTTAATTAAATGGGTGCCAAATCAATTCAAGTTGGATCAAAATATGAGATATAAATACAAGAAGCACTGAATCAGCACCACTTCAAATGGCTCTGAAAGGCTTTTCTAAGCAAAGATATTTATTATTTTGTAGAGTAAATAATAGTTATCAGCAAAATGATCCCAGGGCTTTCACAAAAGAGCAGCAGCTTATGAGGCAAAGCATTTTTCATCCATTTTAATGCTTTATGTAGTTTAGAAGCCAAATGGAACAAGGGTAAAAGCCAGAATGTCATGGGGGGATTTAGAGAGAAAAAACCTCAATTACTGTTTGCAGACTGGGGCTGTTGTTAAAGACGGTGCCATGATCAAACACAATTTGGATCAAATCACGACTTTATTTCACATTCTCTCACATTTCCAATCAAGGACCGATTAGCCTCAGACATTAATGAGCCTACTAATCCATTTGGGCCCCTCGTGATAACAGTTAATTGTCTGTAAAAATGTGTACAGATCCCCGTTTGGGTTGTTTACTAACTGATTTGGATGTGGTTAGGCCCTAAAGAGGTATCATTATGTTGATAGTTCTTTGGAAAATGAGCCCCTGATGGAGGCAACACCAGAGTGGAGTAGATTTAAGAATACACAGGACTGCTTTCAACCATTGCTCACTTGAGTTTAAATGTATCACTATTTTAAGATAACATTTGGCTGTCATCAGCCCTCATTGGACTTCATCTATAATTAGCAGGACTTTTCTATTTTTCTCACTACATTGTAGGAAATGACGTCAACATTTTTTACATAATACAGTACCTCTGACATTTAAATAGACGTTGATTCACATTGTAAGGTCCAGGAAAAAAGTCCAGCAACTGGACTAACAGATTTTCCAGGCAAACAGCTTAATTTGGCATTGCATCCTCTGTGTCCTCGGCTTCATGTTTTTTGCTTAGTAGAAACTTACATCCAAATTACAGTAAAATTCAAATCCAATTTGTGTTCTGCATAAAGTCAGAATAAGAATTGTACATTGGCTTGAGTTGTAGCAGAAAGTTCTGTTTACATCAATTACTAATGTCTACTTAAATGAGAGGAAATTGGAATTACTATGACAGTTTGCTGTTCAAATTCCTTTATGTAATAGAAAAAAGATCTCAAACTGAATTAAATCTTATAATTTTGCTACCTGTTTGGAGGTCAGGAGCACATGTTTATCAAAATCCTTATTATTCAGCTTCTCCTTGACAGAAAATCAAGTATACTCATACAGGAATGCACAAGTGTCTAATCTAAGATTTTGGAAAATGTAAAACCTGGTCAAAAGCAAAGTATAACTGTTGTTGTGGGGCTCTAATGCATTAATTTGGTGGGTAAACTATGGAATTTTATAGGTACCACTACAGTGTATTTGATTTGTAGATACAATTAATGTTCACATAAAAATGCATGCAATCATTGTAATATGTAATTTTACATTAAGCATTGCATTATAAAAGTTGTCAGAGAACCATAGTATATTACAGTTGTTTGTCATAATTTTTTTGAAGTTCTTTCTTGTCATGAACAAGATGGATATTTTTCTCAAATGGCGAATATCTATGGGTAACAGTAAAACACCCAATTATTATACCCATGCAACACCAATGGTTCAGTGATAAAACCCTATTGACAAGCTTTACAGCCTTGTGCCTTTTTATTGGCAGTAATGGTACTTTTCTTAAAAGTTTAACTTTTATCGGTGAGATGTTTTCATCATCTATACCATTGTATACTCAAACATCGTGACATTTTAAAACAATAAAGTTTTATGTAAATTGTGCCTGATACTGTTGGATGTTGTCTAAAAATATATAAAGTTTTTATTATTATTGAAGTTCATTTCAAGCAACTGTTTTGTAAATACCCACAATCTCCCACTCATATTAAGAAAAGAAATATCAATGATGCACTGTGTTACTGTGCAGCATACTTGCTTTGTCATGTTGTTGAAGGGACCAGATGTGTGTACGTGTGTTTGTATTCTGGCCACTCAGTGTGCAACCTTGGCTGGCCTGTGCTGACACTCAATTTATCGTCTTGTGATTTGAGACCTTAGTTTCTCTCTACAGCCAAAGTTTTTGTGTCCTTGTGCAACAAAAATTAGTTTGTGTGTCTGTGTAAATCACCTGTCATATGCACATGCTCCTTTAATAAAAGGCCAAGGGTGTCATTTGATTCCTGCTGCCTTGCTTTCATATTTATGCGTCTCATATTCATGTCCATTGGCTGTGTCTCAGTTGGGCTATCCATCAACACTTTTTATCCCCATCGCACCAACAATATGGACATAAAACGCTCTTTTACGTCAGCAAAATGCTGCCACAAATAAAACCAGAACAACACACGTCTCTATTTGTCTGGGTAATAACTACATAAATTAAAACTGATAAGTGACTAAATTTGCATTGGTCATATCCTATGGGCCTGAGCTTTAATGGAAATTACCAGAGGCAGTCAAGCTGTATTATAAAGTATTACCCACAAAATTGGAAAACATACATGATATATTAATGAGTTTACAAAACTGAAGGACAACCAGACCCAGGGGGGTGTGTCCTGCTCTCTTCAAGACAAGTCCATTTTTCAAACCAACATGTCAAAGAAACATTTTGATAACTATATCACTCATCCTGTCAAATTAAATTTCCAACACTTGTGAAATATTAATTTTACAAATTTATTTGTAGTTGTAATGTTTGCTGTCATGGTATATTTATTGTATTTTTGTTCACTTGCCCAGGGACTGAAGGTGAATATTACCTGTCCAGTACGGTATCTTAATAAAATACATCAGACCTCATGGAAGTTTATATTTGTATTGTGGCCACATTAAATAATAAAAGAATAATGGTCCATGATAAATAAAGTAGAATAAATAAATACTGTAAATGGAGAAATAAGTAAACAATAAAATAAAGGAACAAGGAATGAAAGAATATATACTAAACTGAAAATGTTACATATTTTATTATGTACTCACCTTTTTGTAAAAATTAGGAATAAAAAAAGTAATCAAATCACCAATTTGCCCTAAATCAAGAGCATATTCATCCATTAGAAAAGGGATCCCTGTTCTCAGTCTGTCTTTACCACAACACAAATGGTGCTCATCTGCAGCTGGTAGATTTTGCCATATATTCAGGATGAATAAAACAAAAACCAAACAAAAACAAAAAAGGGAATCTAGTTAAAAGCAATGGGATGAAGAGATGTCTCTCTCAATTTTGTACACTCAAACAAAATCAGTTGCCTTTAGCCTGCTTAGGGGTAGAAGGTGAGGGAAGCACACAAAAGCAGTGCAATTATTCTGCTCTGGCACAACAACAGAGAGCAAAAAGAGCATCAAAGGCTTTCCTCTGAGCAAAATAGGGCTCCCTCAGAGGAAAAGCACAACCTGTGTGTGAATACCAGTGCATGGACTTTTGGTCCTCTCCTGAGACAGAAGAGGCAAAGGATGTGTGTCAGTTTCATTACAGTTACAGTGCATATCGAATTTGATTATGTTATAGTACAGTATGCACCCCGCAGTACTCTAAATGAGTTTTCCAAATTTGCTTTAAATATAAGTTTATGAGAGCTGAAAAAACTATATGTGAAATTCATGTTTTCACATATGAAATGTCCAAAAACCACATGTAACTTTTTAAAAGAATTCATCATGTGTAAAATGTGTTTGATGTAATACCACATGTGAAATTGTTGGTTTCATATGTGTTACATTGCATACAGATTTAACATAAAAAAATAATGATAAAAATAAAGCACACGTGCCCACTGGGCCTGCCTCCATAGTTGCGTGTGTTGTCTTATGTAAATGAGAAAGACATTGTTATGTATTTATCAAGTTTTGTACATTCATGTAATCTTTATTCATTATTATGATTATTAGTTATTTAAATGTATTATATTTTTCTATGACTTTTCACTTTTCTATGACTAGTATAGCCTTAGTAATGTGAACACCATTAATTCACTTTTTTATTGAAAAATACAGATTTATTATACTTACATTTGAACAACGTGTTATACTGCACTTAATTATAGCCATGTCTTTGAAGCAAAACTTTGAATTTGATAGAAAGAAGGACATAAAATGCCAGTGATTGATTTTCTATCAGGCATATTTGAGGGCAACACGGTATATAGAAGGGTCCTTTAATAACCCGGAAGTCTAGCTCTCACATGTTGTGTACATGCACCGGTTGCTAAGCACAGTTATCACACTGTGTACCATCATAGCCAATACTTTTGATGTCATTAAACTCTTGAGCCAAAACGAATTAAGATGAAAGTGGTCGCGTTAATAAGGTAACTGCGCTTCTTTGGTACAACTGACAACTCTCATTTTTTCCCTGATGTTTCTTGCTAACTTAGCAGGGCAGTAACTAAGTGTCAAATGGATTGCTGTGAACAAACGCTAGATAACTCGTTCCGATGAGGTGTGAGGTGTTGTATTTCGCCTGTGACTTTGTTCAGAACCAGAATATACCATGTCACTTGTAGAAGTCCAAAGTCATCGGCTACATGGATGCTGAAAGCCAATACAAAAGCAGCGCACAGTAGCTAACTTACACAGCCACAAACAGCAGGTTCTTCATTTCTTAATATGAATGTTGCTACAGCACAGCTCCAGAACACGAGCCGTACACCCCTAATCATGTAATGGTCTGCATCTTCACGGTTCAAACGCAGCTTTAGCTCTGTGCCTATTTCTCATGATGTTTTCCAGTGGGGGCAAAGACAGCTGCTACAACATGATGCAGTGTGTTGCTGCTGGGCACCGGATCGTAGCTCTGGCCAACCTCCGTCCTGCTAATACAGGTGAGGAAGATGAGGAAGGTGCGCTGCTGGGGTTTAACTGATCTACAGGGGCTCGCTGGGCAATATGGGCCAGCCAGCTGCACGTCTGCGGACCAAGAAACTAAGAACTGTACTCAGTCACAGCACTGCAGAACCGTGTGTACTGTAAATCCCACTGGACGGTTTGTAGAATGCTTGCTGATATGCTATGGTTTCGAGCTGCAACGATTAGGTGATTAATCAAGTAGTTGACAGACAGAAAAGTAAATCGATCATCGACTAATCCTTGAAGTAAATTTTCAAGCATAAGCGCATAATATTTGCTGGTGCCAGTTTAACTAATGTAAAGATTTGCGGCTGTTGCCAGTCTTACATTATAGTAAGTGAATATCTTGGGTTTTGACTATTGCTCGAACAAACATTTGCAGACTTCACCAGAAATATGTACATATGGTACTATGTTTTCCCTATTTACTGATGTTCTACAGACCAAACAATGATTCAGTTCATCAAGAAAATAAGCGTTAGTCACAGCCCCATTATAAGAAGATGGACACCAGCTGGGTTAGAGCACATTAAATATAAAACAAATGAATGTTAATTATGTTATGAGTTATATTATCTTCTAGTACACACTGTTCTTGGTTCCTATTGTATGGTCCAAAAGTAAATAAATACTAAAAACACAATCAAATAAATATTCACATGAAATACAAAAAACATTATAAGCTAAATTAGATAATGAGTTGTGAAACATTTGAATATGTTATTATAACACATATTTATTGGAGTTTATTTTTGTTTCATTATAGCAAGTTTTATTTTAAAAGGCTTGTTTGTTATTTTCACAATGAGACCTTTATTTTATTTTATCACTTTTCAGCATAAAGTGAATGACGTTGAGTTTGAATCATTTTAATTTAACGATTTGCTTCAATTATGTATTCATAGATATGATTATATTATTTCTTTATTTTATTTTGGCCCACATGGATCTTAATGTAACTATTCAAGATTTTGTTTTTATACAGCTCAGGAGTCCCTTGCAAGCCAGTAGTCTCCGCCATTCGTCCCAGTAGCCTGTTGTTGTGTAATGAATGGTTTAAATTGTGACTTACCGTCCTGTAGTCTGATGCTATCTATAGCCACTATTTGTCAGTTTGTACATCATTTTGTTAACATCTGAAATTATCTTCTGGATGGTTCTTCACCCTTAACTATTTCCAAAAAACTGCAACATCAAATGCTCATTATTACTGTTTATCAGACACTAGATCAGTGGCTTATCCCCTGACACTGACCTAAACTTCTTTTCCTCCATGCCACAGATGAGCTGGACAGCTACATGTACCAGACGGTGGGCCACCAGGCTATAGAGCTGTATGCTGAAGCCATGGATCTGCCCCTGTACAGACGCACCATCCAGGGCTCTAGCCTGGACACCAGCAGAAACTACAGTGAGACAGAGGGGGATGAGGTGGAGGACCTCTATGAGCTGCTGCACCACGTCAAGGTAGGCCTGTCTGTCCCCACCATTAGTGAAAGATAAAGGATTTTATTATCCTAGCACTGTGCTGGTCTGCAGAGTGGTTTCAACCCACGTCCTCTGGTCAAAAGCCCTTAATACTTGAGTAAGCCACCCCCTCTTATTTTCCTTGCACACACACACACACACACACACACATTTTATTAGTTTTTTTTATTTTCATAATAAGTAATACTTTCATCACTAACAGTTACTAATACATCAAACAAACTGAAGGGAACTGTTTTGCTCTATGTATCTATTACATCATTCAAATTACAAGTACAAAAAGTTTCCAATATGAAGGGCAGAAAATAGAGTCCAAAGCAGACTCGTAGCAACAGGTATTGATAAGCGTACCTTAGCTTTTTTAACATTTACAATCTATTGACTAAATTTATTTGCACTCACAAAAGAAACAAAGCGGCATTGGTGTCCCACCATTGTCCTTATTCTTGCTACCTGCCAAACTTAAGTCCAATATTCACATGTGCTTTAACTTTGGTTTGGTTTGATTGCTCCTTAGAAAAATATCTGGATCTCTTTGCCTTGCTAAAGGTTCCAGTTTTCTTGGCTTTCTTCCTTGTCACAACAAAATTCAGTTTCAACAAGAAGCACATTAAATTTAATATGCAATATGCTGTTTTGATTGTGACAAGTTTGAGAAAATCCTAGTTTTATTTCCACACATGATGTAAGAGGCTTGACAAAAATGAAATAGAAAGTTAATCTTATTTAGAATAGTATTACAATAATTATGTGAACTCACTATTGCAATGCTTCATGGAGCGTATACAAAAGTAGTCATCGTTTTGACTCCTTGCCACCACTGACATATGCTTGACTGCTTTTTAGTGAACAAGCTCTCAGAGCACTACTAAACTTCTCATCTCGGCTCAGGTTCATGACATATGTCACACTGTTGAGATGTTTTACAAGTCATTCTCAGTGGATTCAGAGTCACTTAGTAGTTCATCAGGACTGTCTCAAAGAGACCCTGCTTGTCTAGCTTCATCTGGCCTGCTGTACACTAACAGTCCTTAGCACCTATTGTAAAGTGCGACCAAGCTGCTCAAAAGCCTGTTAGTGCTTTTAGTCTGTCTTATTTAGTGTGTCTTGATTTCCCTTTCAAAGTGGAGTAAGTTTTCCTTTTATCATACTCTGGAAAAATAGTGTGCCTGTTGTATCAGTTAATTAAAGTTGTATGTGTGATGTTGGAGTGAGGTGCCCTTCAACAACTAGCTTCACAGGAAAAATTCCATTCTTTTTTTAATCTCACTTGACAGAAGATCAGATGCAAAAATTAATCACCAAATTAATATTTCATCAAATACCACTTTTGCCAGGACATTGAGAAAATATTAATTTGATGCCAAATTATGTATGAGACCTCGGTGGTCTGATGTGGTGCAGGGTGGCTGACTGACAGGTTTGAGACAACTGCGTGTGTGTTTAACACACCGCTGGCATTGCCTTCCTACCTGACTGCTTGCAGCTATGAGAAAGCTACCTGGACGCACACTTCAACAGCAGCAACAGCTCTCCCTGCTGTCAGCGCAAACAGGATGTGGGATTGATCCTGTGTAACACTTTTCTCCCTCTGCACCTCCACACAACCTCTCATTTTAGCTTGCAGCATCAAAATTTAAGAGCCTCTTATGGGATGGTGGTTAGGAGTTTGTTGTTGAGATGGGAGTTGGCTTGACGTGGTGTAAATGAGAGGGGGGGTGGGGGTGCGTGGTTCTTCCTGTAGGTCTGTGTGGAGACATGTTCATCCGGAGCTGAGGGCTGCTCCAGGGCCCCTGCATGTCCACACACCGCCTGGGTGGCAAGGGCCAGTCAGCCTGCCTCAGGGCATTTCGCGCCCTCTGCCTGACTTTCTTTGTCGTCTTCTGTATAAATTGCAGGCTTTACGCATGCGGCTACATGAGAAAGCTCTTGTTTGTGTGTTTTCTTGTGAGTATGCACACAATTTCAGTTTTTTTGGGCTCTCATGATTTTTCACAGTCAAATAGACATCTCAGTGGTAAATGATGCAATATACCATCTCTGCCTGTGGTCAGGGCTCTAATTGCAAAGGGCTGCTAATTTCCCATTTCCAGAACTTTTCTGGTCTGACCTCACCGGTCAGTCGGGCCATAGATCAGGGCAGTTGGACTCCCATGGGGCCCTCGCAGGCTAGCAGACCTCCAGTCGTCTCCTCGTTTACCCCTCTCACCGTCATCAACAGACCTGCACTATAAACAACAGGCTTCCTCTCCCTCTCTCTCTCTCTCTCTCTCTCTCTCTCTCTCTCACTGAGTGATGTCAACCATAAGAATACAACTTCTATATCTCAAATTTCAAGTTACTGCCCTCTGATGTTGCTTTTTTTGCATTCTCACTAATCTTTAGATTTCCTAACGTGTACCATTTTCACCACCTTATGAAGGGTAGTAAACTCATTGCAGCCCCTGTATTTAAAAACTCAGAGCAACTCAAATCTCCTGCTTAAGAAGTCATGGATTATAGTCACACTCAATTATGTCCAACACATATTCTTGGTTTACTAGGCAAAACATTTATTTTTTTCCCACCATAAAGTTTATGGTGTTATTGATTGGTGAAGGAAATGATAGAGGTGGAAAAAGAGAGAAAAAAACACTTCTTTTGATAATGAGCTGTTAAATCACCGTTACTGGAAAAGAACAGTTTTAGCATGAAAAAAATGTGCTCTGTTTGGAAAGTGATATTTTGAAAGATTCTTTCTAGCAGTTTGAATTAATTAGAAGCTACAAGATTATATTTGGCAAATGACACTTGAGCATAGATGAAAGAATTTTTTTTTTTCTCAGATCCGGAGTTGATGAGTTTTAAGTGGATATTTGTCCCTCCTCCTCCTTTGCAGTGTTGGCAACAGACCGTAGCATGAGCCAACAGTGCCATCTATGGGTCAGTTCCAGAAGCTGACAAACCAAAGGGACTCTACACTTTGTCCTCTTGGAGAATGTTTGGAGCCTTTCAAAAGATTCAAAGGAAGAGATCATATTCTTCAGAAGCATTGTTGATCGAGGAAGAAAAGCCCAATTATAATAGAAAAAATGAGCCATCCATCCCCTGGCAGTAGTGATAATGGCAGAATGACAATGTGGCCCTATCCTTGGCTCCTTTGCTCTCATCGCTGGCTGTGTATGGCTGTGTCTTTGAAGTGTGTAACTTGATAGACATGCAAGCCACGCAAGCCACGGCGTACCCCATCCCGTCCTGCTAGGTGCTGATCTTTGAACCCGCTCTTTGAGGCGACAGTTTTGTCAGCGGCAGGGCGGATTGTCCACTTTTGGACATCCATGGCTGCAAGGGTATATTTTCATAAAAAAGATGACGTCCTTGTGTCCTCTGCCAGGCTTTAAAAGGCAAGCTAGAATATAAACATGTAAAAGATAAGTCTGTGTAGGTATTAAACATTTAGATTTGTAGTTTGATTTAGATCGTCTCTTTTTTTCATGTCAAAGTATCCTTGTTTGTGTGGATTTTGAAATTGGATTTGGCCGGTTGTGTGTCTACACTTCATGTGTGTGGTTGGTCTGCTCTCCTCTGCTGTGATCTGCTCTAATGTGTGATACAGATCAGCAGTGTCAGTCACCCCTGGCTGTAACGCCAGTCCCCCCGAAGGCCTGCAAAACCCCTCATATTAGTCATATCACATCCCTCAAGTCCTTTATCCTTCTCTCTGTGCTCTGTGACCTGACACAGTGGCTCTTTATGCCCAGTGACCCTGCTTGTGTGTGTGTGTGTGTGCACGCTCGTGTTTTCAAGGTCAGGTCAAATTGGGCCTCTGTTACATGATAACAGGTCTATCTCTGTTCTCCTTACACACCTCTGCCTCTCTTTTTTTGGCCCCAGTTTGCCTTTTTTCATCACTCAGAAAGTAGAAAGAAGCGCTCTCACTATACTCTCATCCATATACACTCCTTTTCTCCCTGCACACAAGTAGATGTTTTTATGTATTTGAAGCTGTTATTTCATTTTTGAAGCTGTTTTCCAGTTTCTTTTTAACACTTTAAATCTTTTGTATCTTTAAGTTGGTTTTCAGCAGATTTTGCAACACAAATATGTTGTGCCTTGAAAGTAGCACAGCCTATAGGGCACGAATGGCAGTGAAGTTTGGGAAGATGCAACAAGAGCTTCAATCACTTGATGTAGTAATAGATAAAACAGTATATAAAAAGATAGTGACTCTGTTGCAGCAAACTCTGCAACCTTTGAGCTGATGAATAAAGACAAAGACAGTTAAGCTCATTAGAGTGATAAGGAACAATAGATGATATCTACGCACACGTTCCTTTCTGCCAGCTCTAATTAGCAGCACTGTGACATCTCTGTCGTACTGCGACCCAGCTTTGAGAACGATGGAAATGTTACTTTCAAATCAAATTTCTTACCCTGTAATGCATTCGACTTTTTAGAAACACGGTTTTTTTTTTCCAAAGTTCTTTTATTTTTTTGGAGAACTGATATCGCGGGTCAGTTAACGCCCAACTTCCTCCCTGCTTTTTTTTTTTTTATTAAGCCAGTATTTTCTGTCCATGAGATGTCTGGGAAAAGTCTTGGCGATGTGCACTGAGACCTTCAGGCCTTTGTAGATGAAACATTCCCCTTCCGTTGGTGTGTATTAAAACACCTTGTTTTTAGTGAGATAATCCTTTTCTTACACTCGCACACCCCCTTCCCCCCCATTCCCCATTTCTCCTGACCATTATTACATACACACACCCCCCTCCCTCATCCTCAGTCTCTACCGCCGCTCTATTATCGACATCAGCAGACAAGAGTGGGGCCCTCTGAGATCGTAGAGACAGTCTGTCCACAAGTCCAAACATTATTTTTCATTCCTCCTCCTCCCTCGCTCCATCTTTCTTCTACTGGCATCTTTGTCTCCATTGTATTGTCGTCGCACTTTCATCCGGACCCTTCAGAAGCCTGGCACTGCCTTGTTGCGAGTGCCCTGATGGAGGTGTATCCTGCTGCGAGGAAAGGAGGGAGAGGGATTGAGGGAGAGGAGAAAGAAAGGAGCAGAGAGGAGGACAAGGTCAGGCTGGCTGGCTGGCAGGCAGGCAGGCAGGCAGAGGAATGTTTAGTTGAACCAGCGGCTCTGTGGTATTGATTAGGCAGCTTAGGTGTTGTGAGACCAGTCGTTGTGGAGGGGTGTGAACTATGAAGGAAGGGGAGGGGTGGTCAAAATCAAACACGCAGCCCTTCTCTGATTACCAGCATGGTGCAGCATTAGACGTACATTGGGGGCTCAACAGGAAAATGGATTTCTTTAAAAAGCTGCTTAATACATAAATCATGACCTCTGGGGTCACAGCGAGGATTTAGGAGATCAGATCAATAACAAAGCTAATGCAAGCTTGTTGCAGCTGGTTTGTGGTGCAGAGAGACCTCTAAATGGTGTTATTGGATGTAGCTTACAAGCAGTCTAAAACCAATGGATAATCACTTTGTAGAAAGTTTTGTTTTATTTCGTTGTCAGTTAGTTTCATGTTTAAAATACCGTACATAAATATATATTTGACCATGAGCTAGTATAGATTCCTTCAAACAGCTGTCTGTCTGTGTCACCTCTTTGTGATAGCCATTGTTATCTTACCCTTTGGTCTGCGACTGCTCGTATTTATGTCGGTCGCCACAGTGTTGTGGGGTTGAGATTGCAGGCTTGTTTTGCACATGAGGAAGGATAGCATTAGCGCTGAGATAATGGCACTGTGTATTGTTCGCTGGCCGTGTGGAAGTGGTGGGACAGGATCTATTAGATGCAAGCCCATTTCCCTCCAACTGACGCTAACAGTCCCCACAAACATTAGATAAAGAGCCTAGCCTCAAGCCTTTGTAATTTGTTTGTATTTTTCTGCTTAATGTACTTTGCTCAATCTTGTTTAGCGATGATGGAAGCTGATAGCCTTATCTCGCCTTGCCAAGGGCATGAGCCACTACCACTGCTTGGTTGAACATTGTTCCAATGAAGAACGTGTGTGTGTTTATGGTCTTTTTTTCTGATTTTATTTTGATGCTGGGTGAATTGTAGATGTATCTAGAGGTTATTAGCATGAGAGATATTGGCTAATATGTACTATTATGCCCTGATGTAAATACACCATTATGGAAAGTGTATTACTATAATTTCTCTAATGGTTGATTGTTCATATTAAAAATTAAGGGAAATCTGTGATCATTTTCTAAGCCTGGCAGACAGAATTTGATTTCTTTTCTCATTTCTGTCATTGTGTGTTTTGTCACTTTTTCTTCAAAATGTCTTTGGATGTCCTTCCTTTTCAAAAGAACTGCTACTTTTTATCATCAGAGATCTATTGTTACATCTTCACTGTCTCACTTGATGAAATTACTTTTTTTCCACTCTCTGCTTTTTCCTCTTTAGTAAATGTTTAAGTTAATCTGAAAATATGAAGTTGGATTTACATGGCTTCCACTGGCTAACTTATTGCTCCATTTGGATTGTTTTTACTCTGCAGCCCCATGTAAGAGTGTGAAGGCTAATCAAGCCATTTAAGAAAAATAGAAGTCACTGGAGAGGTTGGACGTGTAATAAAACCTTTTAAACTCACCAGTATCAACAGCTAGTCAGGCCCAATACTGCCTGTCTCTGAAAAGACAGCTGAGGAATAGCGCTAAGTCTTTCAACTCCCTGCCATTTATCTACTCTGAAATTAAGAGGGCTTTTATGTTTTGTTTTGTGAACCATTCCCCTCAAGAAATATTTGTGGCAGGCCCCATCACCTCCCGCAGCTAAAGTCATAACCAGCCGTAGAAAAACACTGTCTGGAGTCTGGAGAGTGCGTTAAACCAGCATCATTGCTACATTTTCCTCGAGTGTCTCTCTGGGGAGAGAGGGGGGGCTTCAAGATGTCTGTTGGCGCTATGGAGTACAGAGGACAGGAGCGCCAAGATGCCAAGAGCCTGGAACCTGACCTCACCAGAAAAACATTTACATTTTGGAGTGTGTGTGTGTGTGTGTAGGCCAGCACGTGACTGTGTGTATATACATGGACGTCAGTACATGAGCATGCATGCACCCTGTGGACTAGGTGGTTGTTACAGATCATGAAAAGCAACTGACATGGTTTACCTCTCTGTGGCATGAGACTCCTTCTTTGATTCTGTCCTACTCGCTTTCTGGAAGCCGCTTCCTGTCTCAGACACTAAAACACTCTAAAACACTCAGCCAAGTGGGAATGTTGCTGTGACAGAGCTGGGATTATGAGTTTGTTTTATGCCCTACAGAAAACTGTTGCTGACGCTTATTTATTGGAACACCTTTCCTTTTAATGATAAGAGGTGAGACCTTGAATGTTTGGAGGAAGTTACATGATTTCCTGTCATCTTAAAAAATCCCAAAACAGTTGATCATCTGAGAGTGGAGGTACAGAATGACAATTTGTTTAATGTAGAAACAGCCATTAAAATATTGCATTTTTTAAGAGCCAGTAATAACTAAACTTGTTTGCTTGAATTGTAGGTATTCATGGACATCGATAAACAACTTTATGTCTCCCCGCTCCTTCTCAACATTTAGTTTTCCATTTGTGTAGCTATGGAAAGCCTCCTTGTCCTTGGCCTGCTGAAACTAGGGCTTTGTGCTTGCTTGGCCAAGGTGCTCTCCCTCCCCGCCTGACGACTGGCTGGGCCTGTGTTTACGTAACCATATATATCTGAGAGGAAACTCGTGAAACGTTAATCTCTCTACTTTTTAACCCTGATGAATTTCTACATTTTCCAGCTGTGCGGCATGGCATATTTATGCTCAGGCTCTATCGCTGAAAACAGCTCTGTCATTGTAAATGAATCACTATCCAAGACTAAAGAGTGTATGTGTGTGTGTGTGTGTGTGTGTGTGTGTGTAAACTTCAGGCTAGGAAACTGTGCAAATACAAACTCAGCCATGAAAAGCTGCAGTAGTACCTCCATTGATTAAATTTGAAGCTTCTTTTTTATTCTTCTACAGACCCAAATCAGTGCATGCTGGCGTGCCACTTGTCCCATTGCAGTGGGATGATAAGCGTCCCTCACTCATCGCATGGTTGAGACAATGTCTCATGTCATATCCTCTGTTAGCTGGTCACACCTGCACCTTGACCTCAGTGGAGGATAATACTTTCCCCTATTCAGTTCCTGTCACCCCTTCTTGTAATTCTGACCTGCATCATCTCAGGAACTGGTTGGGGTATTTTGGTTTATGAGCAGCTGGCTTTGTGAGCAGTTTGTTTTTCTTATTCCACCACTCTGTATGGTTGAGGACTGACACGTGGTGAGTCATCTCTCCAGCCCATCCACAAGCACAAAGGAAGAGCCCGTCTTTCAACAGCTGCTTCAAACAGACAGCCCCACCAATTTACCAAAGGGAATGTGTCTGAAAGCCTTTCAGAACAAGGTTTTGTTTTGGCCGATGTTTGTTTTACACAAGACATTCGCTAAGCTTGCATGTCCATTTGTTGCTTTATTTTGATGGATCAGACGTTGTACATAGTGTTTTAGCCTCAGTATATGTAAGCAGTATATAATCTCGTAAGCACTGGGTGTAACTTAAAACATTATAATTGGGCCCGACTATATCCTGTACCTTGTGCACCCCTCTTCTATATCTTATCATTCCTTCACCAACTCTGGGATTCACCTTGGACTATAACTGTCTCTACAGAATGGTAATGAGGAAGCTGATTTAAAACAAATAAACAGTGTCTCCTCCTACTAAGCTCACACTAAGCTGCCTGTCAGTTTGGCATGTCTGAGTTGTCAGGACAGCCCAACACGCCCCGGGACTATGTCCGCATTACATTAAACACAATCGCTTGACCCTAGCTGACCCTAACTCCTGTACCACATCTACTTGAGCTGCTACAACAAGGTCCAACCCCCTCTCCATGTTCCCACCATGTAGGGGACCAGGGGAGAACAATCCCATTACATTACAACAGGCCTAGAGCTGATCTAATGGAGAGAACATTAGAACCATGTCGCGTCCAGTCACTTACTTGATGGATCCTGGGAGAGAGGGACGAAGAGGACGAGAGATGGAGAGGAGAAGGAGTGTTGGAGAGAAGGGGGAAGGGATAGAAGCCTGTGGGGTAAGAAGTGGTGTCGATATGACAGTGCGGATGCGGCAATGGAAGGCTTGTGATGGTACCCCGAGCAAACTGTCATTCAAACCACTTTAATTAATTTCTCGACTTTGTCTTCTTCCCCACCTCCCTGCCATCACACACAAGAATACTACATACAGGAGGCAGTAATATAATAGAAAGTACATGTCAACAACTTTAGACTCAATAAAAAGCAGATTTTGTAATGGAAATTTGTGGCCTTGTGTCAGTAATAGCCAAGATCTGCCAATTCTGGCTTCCTAGTTGTCAGAAGAGGCTGAAGCAGGCATGTTGCAAACCCACCATTTTGCAAAATGGAGCTTTGTATTGTTAGGGTGTATAATTAAGACCTCATTGTGACAGCCATTGAGAGAGAGTTAATGAGGGTTCTGATGTATTCCATATGAATATGAATATTGAATTTTTTAATATTTTATGGCTTTCTAATTGCATTGGTTGCTGTTAATGGCTTTGACTGTTGAATATTACCCAGACTGAATGTGTGGCATGCATAAGTACCTTTTAAGCTGAGAGCTGAGATAAAATGGCCGTATTCTCAGGCCGAATTCTTTGCTTTATGATTGTCGTGTATGTATCTTTGGGGGAGATACATATCTTTACTGAAGGCATGTCTGTGACTGGGAATACATTTGAACCACTCTTTTACTCTCTTACTAAGATGAATGTATATATAATTACAAAGTATATCACACACACTACCTTGATATAGAGTTTAATGGCCGTATCGTTTCTTTGTGGAGCATGTCTGCTGGCCTTAATCTTCCCCACAGCTGACATCTTAATAACTCAGCCCTCTCCATTCATTTCCATGGGAGACATCCGGATGTTGGGGAAGGATTAGTTTAATGAATTTGACAATTAGTAACAGAAGTTAATGACTGCATGGGGCTAAGTACCCTGATGGACATGGCTGGGGGGACTGAGGGCTTCCATTGCTCTGGGCCATAGATCCTCATTAATAGCTTTTCTGCCTGCTGGAGAGGACAGGGGAAGCCAGGCCAGTCCTTTGTTTAGTCTGCCTCTGACGGGGCTGCTAGGGGGTTGCAGTGTTGCACAACGTCACACCAGAATTAGTCCCGCTCTGGGCGTGAGTTAATGCAGGGCCTCAGGTCCTGGATCAGGTGAAGCTTCCTTTAATGAGCTAGGGTCATTAAACGTTGAAAAAAGAAAAGTGACATGGAATCAGAGCAGGCAGGGAGCCCTTTCGCCGGATCTTGTGCCGACAGTCATGAAGAAAGAAAAGTGGCTTGTGGGTCACAAGAGTCCTGTTGACCCCTGCCTTGATTTACTGTTATGTTAGCTTCTTACCCAGATTCCAGCTCTAATGCAGTCAAAACATCGTTTAGCCAGATAGCTCTCATAAAGATTTTATTATTATTTATTATAATACTGTGCTTCATGAGCTACCTTTTCGCTTTGTCAGGTATTCCCACTGTAAACCATTATGATACATTTTTCAGCTACCATAAAATCAAAGTTTGTATATTTTATGGCATAATGAATAAACACGAAACAATTCCCATAAAATCCATCAATTCAGATTTATATATACATATACCACTTCTTAACAGTAATTTATCCTACCTTTCCCACAGAGGATGAGAAAGTATGTCTAGAATTTGTAAAATCGCATCCAAAGGAGCATTAGCTGCCCCCTCATTCCTGCATGTCTCCTGGTGATAGCTATAATAGCGACAAAAACATAACCACATCCAAAAATAATCATTTTCCAAAGCTGTTTGCCAAAAGGTCTGCTAGCTAGACTCTCCATTGAAAACAAGGGAATGTGTGAGAAATTTGTCTTGCGTTATCATTAGTGGCGACTATGCCTGGGTATTATAAGGCTGCAAGATGTAATGTAATGAGAACCAGTGAAAAGAGAAGCTTTTGAATTGGTCGAAGCTGAGTCGAACCTCAGAGGCCCAAATACCTAAAACAGTCTACCTCAAGAGAGAAGTGGAGTCAGAGAGACCGAAACACAAGACGAGGATGTTGTTTGCTGTTGCTCTGATGCTCTGTCAGGCCAAGTCTGGTCCTGCCAAGTTTAAAGCCAAGGGACCAAACGGGTGTTGATGTAGCACACTCCTTCAACACTCTCATTCCTATCTCTTTTCCTCTTTCTCTCTGTCTCTCCTTATCCCACTCTTTACCTCCTAATATGCCTCTTTAGGAAGTGACAGTTGTATTTAGGGAAAAGGTTATCATTGTATTAGAATAGAGTGCTGGCCCTGAGGCTTACCTAGAATTACACGACACTGCCTGCAGCCCCCTTCTCTCTGTGCTGGGCTGAAATGTTATCAGTCCGACTTAATTACTGTCACTGGGCAGTGGAATTGACTATAATGTATATTCCATTGGAATGGACACGAAGAGATATTATAACTTGAGTACTACTGAATCCCAAGTTCTTAAAATCTCTTGGTGTTTAACTTTAGGTCAAAGAGTTAAATTCTGTGTATTTGTCTGTATGTGCTTTAGCTTTTTACCTCCCATCCTCTGCTGCACCGTAAACACCGCACACACTCACGCACGTAACCACACACACACAGAGCTTATCCTTTATCTGATTAGCTGGCACGTTTGTGTGTGTGTGAGGCACAGTGCGTTGCAGCGCAGCGTCAGGCCCCAGGCAGGGCATGGATTTCATTTAGGAAAGTATCAAAGGTTTACACGCTGTTCGCTTTAATCAGCATGTTTATCAGGCAGAGAAAAATTGCAGGAAGGGACCACAGGGAGAAGGGGCGGGGGGAGG
>CM022480.1:11650935-11704764 GCA_011952105.1 Coreoperca whiteheadi | reverse complement strand
GGGGGAGGGGGGGGGGGAGGGTTATCTTAAGGACCAGTAGCCAGGGAAATTGATAATGGCTACAAGGTAATTTACTGGAGACTTGTGCATCCCTTCACTGCTTCTACCCTTGCCTCTCATTCTAATTACAGCCCATGTAATGTTCTAATGAATCTGCAGGTGTGTGTCTGTAGGGGAGGGGCTTTAAGGTAGGACAGGGGGTTGTGCATGTATGTCTATGTGTGTGAGCATGCACCAATTGCGTGTGTGTTTGTTTGTGATTGTCACTCCGGATCAAGCCTGCTTTTGTGAGAGAAGATTGAACGCATCTCAAGGCTGTGGCAGTATCTCTCGAGTGCATAGTTGTCTCACTGTTTCTGAAATATGAATATGATATGAAAAGCAATTAGATTAGCCCTCAGCAATATTAAAGATGCACGCCACTCACAGACACAATGCTCCACTGATACTTCAAGTTGTCACTGCGGTTCTGTCTTCCAGTTGGGTGTGTAGAGGATGCAGGCTGCGGCCAGACACACTCATCTCCCGCTCACCCTAGACTGCCGATAAGGTCCAGGAACTGCCTCTAGTTGTCCTGGTGCCTCCAGTCACACACTCACATGTACGCATATACACACACGTTCACTCACATGAGCCATGTACGCAACCCTCCAGGGGATGTGGGCTGGACCATAAAGGCCTTGATACGACCAGTGTAAACATCCCCACAGGATTGTGGTCCAATGAAAGGAAAGGGCTGCGTTCTTTGTCTGTTTCAGTCTCTGCGTGTGTGTGTTTATGTTTACATGTGTTTGTGTGGTTTTGTTCAGATAACACTTTAGGATACCACTGTAGTTTGAGCAAGGAGTATTTGGCCCCATGTGACAGTGACATCATATTACCGTGACAATGCACGTTGCACATACTGTATAATGGAAAAGGCAAGAGATTGTTGTGGTTGAGTTTCCGCCATCTTTTTCTCCCCCCAGGAAAAGGAGGGTGTCGAGGCAGTGTCTGTAGGGGCCATTCTCTCAGATTACCAGAGGGTCCGTGTGGAAAATGTGTAAGTTGAACACCCGTGCACGCTCATGATCCAGACCACACTTTCTAACTAAAGAGCACACACACCCACTGCATTTAGGCCTCTGAACTTGAATGACGCACACGCTGTGGTCCACTGAAGGAAAAGAGTACATCCTCTGTAGTCTATTTGTTTAAACACATACACACACATATACACATTGAGTTTTGTTTATGCCATTTTATTTATACTAGCTCTGATTTTATGGTGCGGCTCTGTTTTTATGCAGCAATGATTTCAAGAAAGGATTGAAACTGATAGTTTCATAATTGTCAAGTGATTTTCATATTAAAAAAAAGCACTTTCCTGTTATGGGTGAAACACAACAGTCTTATTTGCAGAAAGATGAGATGGTTTCCTTGTGACACAGATACCCATATGTCTTTCTTATTCTTTTTCTTGTTTTATTTTTTCTCTCTTTGTTTTTCTTTGCCTTCCGTCCTCTCTCTTTGTTCTCTCGTGTTCTAAACTTACACAGACTGGACACATTGCAGCACAAAAGCTCTCTTCTTATTAACAAATCCTGCTGTCAGTCAACTATTGTTTCCCCTCATACACACTAGCTGCATGCACATAAACATCTCAGGCATTTCTTGAGCAGTAGACATTTACGTGCAGACTTTTTGGCTCCAGTTACCTGCTGTGGATGTGTGTGTTTCACATGAGTTTATGTGACAGACAAGCCACAGCTTAAGATGGAGTTTTTGTGTTTGTCTTGTCTTTGAATAAAGCCACTGGCAGTGGTGGCAGGTGGGAGCATGTCCTGCGGGCCTATCAGGGTGGCAGCCTTCCCACAAGTGGAGAAGGTGCCCAGCCCAGTTGGCTTTGAAGTTGTTCTGAAGCTGGCAAATATTCAATATTAACCGCTTTGCATCTCCTTCTCTTTCTACAACCTACTGCTCTCCCTCTTCCCTTTCACCTGTTCCCCAGATGTTTGCGGCTAGGTTTGCAGCCCCTGGCCTACCTGTGGCGCCGAGACCAAGAGTTCCTGCTCTCTGAGATGATATCATCTGACCTCCATGCACTCCTCATCAAAGTTGCCGCCTTCGGTGAGTTTTCGTCTCACACTCTTGTGTCTCAGGCAGCTGGTGAGCAGTCTGATGTCCCCTCCTTTCAGGCCACGCGTTTTACTTGGCTAGTTAAGTGGTGTTTGGCATGGGAATCGAAGGGACAGAATTTGGATAAGTGAACGATAGGGGGAGGAGAAAGGGAGGTGTAACCAGAGAGAAACAGAGAGACAGGCAGAGTAATGCCCTAATCATTAATCTGTGGCTTAGCAGCAGTGTTGAGACTTGTGCCAGCGGCAAAGGTATTGAAGCAGAGAACAATATGAAAAGATGAGAAGCACAAAGGGAAGAGGTGTGAGGGAAGTGCGCAGTGGTATTGGGTGGATGGGTGCGTGTTGGGAGGAGGGAGGGTTAGCAGTTGAGAAATAATCACAGGTGATTGCCCCGCACATTAATGCAACCTGTCAATAAGCGAAGCATGTCCCCATTGTGTGAGAGAAACACTGCGTTCTCTGCTCATGCATAGCTCAGAATACACGGTCCGTGAAGCAAAGATTAAAATCTCTCATTTACGCTTTTCAACGTGCTTTAGCACTGAGGGAAGAGGTTAATGTGGTGTCACCTGCTCTCTACCTGCCTGTTTTGGAGCCCGAGGACAGGAAGATCAGATTACTGAATAACAGGAGAGAGTAAAAAGAAAAAGTTTTCTTCTTCTTTTTTCGGGTACATGATGTTAAGATCCCTACCTGTATCTACTTGACAGCGCAGCCGGATCCGCTTTGACGGTGCCAGTGATAAATCATAATTATGGCTACAAATGGTTCTTTTTACTCTCAAACTACTCATGGCGATAGATCGTCATGTAGACACTATTTACGTGCTGTTAAGTGCTTGTTGTCACCTTTGGTAGCAATCAGTCGAAAAAGGGTCCACGGCTGACTGATGACCCGCAGAGCTGAGCAGCGCGTTGAAGACATTGTGCATGTCTTTCAGCGCTGCTCATATAACCTCTCATGGAATGCACTTGTCAAGCCATTTATCTTTGGTACTTTATTTGCTGGACCCATTTCTCAATTTTAATGGTCTCATGATAAAGGACTTTTTGGTAATAAATAATACATCTTGTCAGATGCCTGTTAGAGTGAGATGATGTCAGAATCCATGTTTTTGAGATTAGTTTTTTTTTCTGTGGGATTCTAATTATTGTTTACCAGTCAAAATTAAGTTTTATTTCCATTAGACTTCCAACCAGATAAGATCTAAGTCTGCATTTAACATTAATTGACCAATCATAATGTCAAATTACCCTCCTGGAATAACACACATAGAGAAACACCACACCTTAAAGACCTCAGTCACCTTGTAAACCAACTACCTCCGCCATGCTTTCTACTCTAAACACAACTTCGTCTAAAAGCAAATTCTCAACATTTTTTGGAAGATTATAATTAGAAAGGAAAATCACCTCGGGTGCCTTTGAGTGTGTATCTTGGCTTCCCACTGTAGGCATTTGTGTGAGTATGTGTGCATGTGTGTTTTGGCTACAGGTAAAAAGGAAAGATCTTATCAACCCTGACTCCTCACCTGTCCTGAGGCAGTGGTAATTAGAAAGAAGAGAATAGGGGTGCAAGCGCCCAGGGCATTTTACGCAGCACCCATATAATTGCAGCTTTGGTGGGAGCAGGTCCGAGCAGTGAGGTGTGCTGTTTAGGGGAGATTGGGTGACAGAAGGGCATGCCTGGTGGCCTTTGGTGTTTGCGCGCGTGTGTGTGTGTGCGAGAGAAAGAGATTTGGAGGGATTTACTCGTGCAGACCTCACGAGGAGGGGAAAAAAACAACTCTTACAGGGCAAATGTTAAGGCTGCATCTGAACTGACAGCCAAAACGGCTTATTATATTCTGTGGTAGTATGAAATAGGTTTTGGTGTGCTCTGAATAGTGTGAAGTCATTCAAGATTAATATTCCTTCATTAGGCACTCAGAAAGACAGGTGGAAATTAGCAGTGAATGGATGAAGAAAAAAAACTTTCTCTTTCTTAAAAGAGGATATATTCCTTGATGACAAATCCCTGTAGTGAAAAGACAGCTGTCCAAATGCAGGATGATCCTCTAAGTGAATTCTCTAGAAGTATTCATTTGCGTGCTGATGGCAGCCTAAAACCACAAAAGAGAGAAAGAGGATTTTAGTCTTTGAAGATGTCAAATTGCATGTAGTGAGGTAAGTTCAACTATCTGAGTCTAAGCCTATGAATGTCACAAAATGCTTCTAATTGGCAAAAAAGCATTTCTCTCAAAGGGAAATGCATATTTTTGTTGGGAAACGGTCTCTTTGTAATGCAATATCTCTTCAGCTAACCGTGGTAATTGGCAATTCCAAAAGCTTGTATTAAATATTCATGTAATTAGTTAATTGATTGATTAGTGCAGGTGTATATGAGGGCACAGGTTCAGCGGTTAATTGGTCCTCAGCTCCAGAGATAATTGGCACGTGTGAAATCAAGGTCTATCTGCCAGAAAACCTTTTATCACTGCATGATCTTTTACCCTTCACACATATATAGCCTTTGTGCTATGAAGAAGGGCATTTATGTCACAAATTTGCTTTCACTGATCACCTCACCCACATTGAATATAATTTAATATACACTTTAAGGATTATTAATGTTCAAAGACATTAAAGAAAATGTATTGTTTTTATTTTTATTTTTCAATGTAAAAGTCGATGACTAGGCAATTAAAATAGCGTTATTCCTGTTACCTAGAGAAACTTGAAAAGACTGCAAACTACAACTTTTTTTTTTTAAATGACCTACTGTTTATAAAAGAATGTTTGAGCTATAGTGCTGAGACATATAGATATGACAAATGGTGTTAAAGAAACAATTGAAGATTGAAGCATGATGATTAGTATTCAGACGCTATATTAACAGTCCCTGCAGAAAGACAAGACGCAATTTGCTCCTGGAATGAGGTGCGCTGTCCTCTAACCCCGGCCAAATTAACTTTTAGTCATTTTAGTCAATCAATTCATGTTATCCGCTGTTGACATTTTCTGTACCACAGTAGAGCTCTGAGACACTACTTACACATTTAATGAGCTTTTAAGGAAGTTACAGTGAATGAAAGACTCGTGGTTTCTGATTTTAGGGTCACATGTTTAGCCACCTGCTTACGGTTGGGTTCAGTTGCTTTCTGTTGAGTCACTTCAAAAACTTTTAGAGCACATTAAAAATCCAGTCCAGTCATTCAAAAAAATATAAATAAATTCTTAAGTCACTTACATCTGCAACTAATGTTTGCTTTCTAAAATGTTATAAAAATTTTTTTTTTATATAAATTACTTTCACAATTACAATTTAAAAAAGCGTAAGGTGTCGTCTTCAAATCACTGGTTTTGTCTAAAACTCAAATATATTCAGTTTACTGGCACTTGGCTAACCTCAAAATGGAGAAATAAGAACCAGAGAAGGTTTGGCAGTTTGGCTTGAAAGGATTAATCGCTAATCAGAGTAGTGGTCGATTCATTTTCTGTCAGTCGACTAATCGATTTATAGACTTATTTCATTACGCTTTCTTTTTTGGGGGGTATTTTTGCCTTTATTAGAAGGCGTATGGTAGACAGCTGACAGGAAAGCAGTGTATAGAGAGATGGGGAGAGGATGACATGCAACAAGGATGCAATTACATGGTCAGCACCTTAAACCCTTCATTGTTTTTACCCCTTGCTTAATGAAGATGAATAACATCCTGCCACACATTGGACCTTTGTGTGAATTCCCTAAAACTGAAAACAATTAATTTGGACAGGTTAATTTTTTCTGGTCAAGTACTGTATGGTTGTAAGTGCTCCCAGTTTCTGCTTTTGGATTTGTTGGACTGGAAAGATTTCATCTTGATGTGATTGCTACACAATTCTTGCTGCCTATTATTCTGCTCACAGATGCAGACTTTCAGATAAGAGCCTGACAAATTTCACATATAACCTTAATCTTATCATCCTTTGTATGGTGCCGCCCCCCTCACCTTCTTTCTTCCTTTCCGTTCTGTATTTCTCTCTCTCTCTCTTGCAAAGATTCGGTGATAGTGAACAGCTATTGTTTTGGCGGGGGTCTTTGAGAGCGTTGTTTAAAGGCTGATGCAGCTCACCTACTAGGGAGGAGATGCTCATTTCATCCATTTAAAGGCTAAAATGTTACACATCATGAATCCAATTTTCTCTCCCTTTCTCTCTGAAGGCAGGGATTAAATCCGAGCTGTCAGCTGGCACGCCAGATCTTAAGACAACCCGTGGATGTCTGCGATACTGCGCTCAGCTCAGCTCAGCTCAGCTCAGACAGTATCTAGAATCTCCCTGCTTTTAATTTAGCATTAGGCTAAGCAAAACCACAAGCAGTTTCAATTAAAAAGGTAACTCACTGCTGTGGGTTTAAATGAATCAACTTCTTCAAGGTGAGAAAAGGCCAATCATGATTGTTAAAAAGAATTCGTTCAAAAGTGGGTGCTGGAAATAATTGCCATTGACTTCTATCAGGGTAGAAGCGAGAGCATTTTCTGTAGAATTCCGAGGAAGAATAGGTTTTTTATCAGAAAGCTTTGCCTTTTGGAGTTGACTAGAAAAAGTGAGGATTTTTCAGATTTCACGTGTTTTTGTAAGCTTTCTGCTATATGGTTAACTTGTATTGTATCTTCTAATTTTCTGCATAAAGTCTTAAACATCAACTTTAATGTCTAAATGGCTCTTGGTTTCTTTTTCTGCGCAAATTTCAACCCACTAAATGTCAACAAGGTTTTTTAAAAATGTTCTCCCTCATTACTGGACTCCCTGGTTTTAAAGTTCACTGAATTTAATTGTAGTTTTATAGGATAATATGAGGCAAAAAGCCCTTTTAAAGGAGAGCCATTCCTCTCAGTCTCTCTTAGGGAAGCTTCTCTCTCTCCAAAGTGCGGTCTTGCTGTCTCTGGTGGCAAACTAATGGCAGCTTCTAGTGGGCTTATTTGGGTTTAATGTGGCATAATGAGGTTAGGTAATTGGGTTTAGGTCAAGTTGTAAAACAGGTTCAGAGGAGACAGAGATGTGAAGATCATGTAAATGAGTGGTGTTAGATTGCTGAAGGCTCACATGGTGGCTACTCAAAGACTTCTCAAAGCATGTATTGTACAAGTGGAAGCTCATTCCACCTAGCCTCATTTCCAAACGGTTTCAGTAACCTTAAGTCAGTCAGGAACATCAATTAAGAAAACTCTCATACAAGTGCTAAGTGGTCTTGGGAGAAATGCCTCCACGTTAATGCCATCTTTGTATCGTTTTATCACTCACTTCTGTCTTTCTACATGTCCATCGTTCTTTTCCCTCCTTGTAAATATCAAATCATGTATCATCTATTATTTAAGAGCAGGGAAGTTAATGAACATATTAAAAAACGTGGCATCCCCTCAGCAATTTGGAGCCAATTATTAAAATTTGTTAAAAGGCATGACTAATTAAAGAGGATATTTAAATGGGATTGAATTTTAATGCTTTTTTTTCCTCCCTCCTTATTACCTCTGTGGCAGGGTTAAGATGAGAGGATGTTGAGATTAGATATTCTCACACTAATTAAGACCACAGATCCCCTGGGAAGAGAATAAGGGCCTGCTCATTCTCTCCCTCCACACTCTCTCTACCCTCCCTCCCTCCCTCCGCTGTGGCCCCTCCGTCTCTCCCCCGTAGTGGTGGACCACCGGGGCCCGGAGGAGAGACACAGCTGGGATTAAGATGAACCCGGGCTGGGATGCGACATCCTTCCTTCACGTCTCCTCTCCCTTTCCTCTTGTCTCCCATCCATTGCTCCCCATGGGGCCCACGGATGACACATTAACCTTTGAGGTTGTCAGGCCATGAGAGAGGAGAGAATCTCACATTACGATTAACTTTGTTCCTTTAATTAAACACATGAACGTGCCGATGAACAGGGCCACGTCATGCCTCGGAATAAAGGAGCTATATCGGATTTTCGGAGAAATTGTTAGGGACAACTCAGCATTTTTTTTTTAAAGCATTTGCGTCACATTACTGTCACAACTATACGTCACTCCGTATAGGTCAATGGTAACTTGTTAATGATTATGTCAATCAATTAATAGGCATTCACAGAAAAAGGAAATGGAAAATGTTTGAGAACAAGGCAAGCCGTCGCCAGTGACCATTAAGATTAATTGTTTGGGTCCGGTAACTTTGCCCTCATATTTTTTTTATTACAATCAAGGGTTTTTATGCTAAACATAGTGGCAGAAGCATACAGCATCACGATTTGGAATTTCCTAAAATATAGCATTTTACATTCATGTCCTGTTATGTTTTCACTGTTCTATTCTTTGTAGAACGCACCTGGTACTTGATGGTTTTGTTTTTTGTCGGAACAGTGAAGAATGTACAGTAGGAAAATGTCGGCTGCACTTTCTTTGTGAAAGGAGTTGTTTACAGGGTGAGATGGAGTTCAGCGTGGTGCCATCAGGAACAGGTGCCTGAAAGACAAAATCGGGGTTTAATCAACAAGCTGAGTAGAGTGTTCACTGTTTAAGTAAACCCTTTTATTCCTGCTATACATACTCCCTAAATAAGACTGATCAAAGTGCTACTCGTTTGGTGACGCTATGGTCTAGATTTAGATATCTTATTAAAAGGCCAGAAGGTTATGGCAAAGGGCTGTTTTTCTTTTTTTTTTCTAGAAGTCTTGGTTGGTTAGTTCTACTCGGGGTTTTTCTCATCTGGGGAGTGAGGGTGCAGTGAGTTTGTGTTTTAGGAGTGTGGCACCACTGGGTATTCATACAAAGCGCTCCTCCAACCTTCTTTCCCCTCCTTCTTTTCTCTCCCATGCCTGTGAGTCACTTCCATGCACCGTTTCAGGGGAAGGGGAGGGAAAAGGCAAATAAACAAGATCTCTCTCCAGAGTTTATATTCTCAAAGGGAACTAGATGAGGGGGCGGCAGGCGAGGGGGCATGGGGGGTCTGTGGCCAGCAATTGAAAACTGTTGCCCTTACCCGGAGAGATCTGTGTACACTACTTGCAAAGTCAAACAAATAGATCTAGGCTTCAGGTTTACGTGTGTGTTTGCGCGACTGCCCGTAAACCTCCCAGCTTGTCATCTTTAATCACTGTTCTCTGTTCCTGATCAGACCTCTCTGTCTCTCTTTCCATATGTGTGTCTGTGTGAAATGGTGTTTGTGTGTTTATTTCTGTCTTTGTGTATCGCTGTGTGTATGTTCTTATGTCCGTGTCCCACGTGGTTGCCAGGCCTGGATCCAGAGAAGCACTTAGGAAAACCTCTGGCTGACATGGAGCCCTATCTGAAACAGGTCACAGACTGGTAGATACTCTGCCACCTTGTTTACACTCTTGACTGCAGTATTTCCATGTATTTTTACGTGTACTTTATTTGCTCACAAGTCAGGTTACCTGATTCTTAAAACATCTTGAAGTGCTTAATCTGAAGTCAAAGCTTAATACTACAGAGAAATATATTTTTCTTCCACAATAAAGTTTAGGTTTAGAATGATTGTGTTCTCCGTGCTCTGCGTTCGGTGCTTTACTGTGAGGAAGTAGCCCAGTCACACAATTGCTGGTTCTTTTCACAATGTTAAAATTGTTTTGGGTGTTTTTCTTTTAAACTCAAAAATAATACACTTCGACACTGAACATGGAGATACTCTAATGTAAAACTTGTATTATTTCTAATTACTTGTGATGTGTTGTGAAATTATGGAAATTGAGTGGTAAGTGACAGTAAATATTGTGCCCAAATAAAATACAGGAGTTTGAAATTATTTTGATAATGTGTTTTGTTTTCCCTGAATAGCTCTCCCAGAAGTATGGAGTTCATATTTGTGGAGAAGGAGGTGAATATGAAACCTTAACCCTCGATTGCCCCCTCTTCCAAAGGAAGATAGTCATGTGAGTAAAGCAATATAAACTTACAAGAATTTGTCCGTATCAGAACTCAGTTATACTTTTTTTCAGCGAGTGGCTGCTGTAAGTTTGCAAAGTGATGATGATTTTTTTTTTTTGCCAGCACTACTGCATATGAAAGTTTATATCCACGCGTGTGTTTGCAGTGATGCAGCGGAGACAGTGATCCACTCAGCAGATGCCTTCGCTCCAGTTGGCTACCTGCGCTTCACAGCGATGCACACCGAGAGCAAAGATGCCGTGAGTCAAACTTCTGAAGGAATCCATGAGTGTAACTTGTTTCACAAATAAGACCAAGGCTGTTCAATGCTGAATCAATGGTTTTACAACAAAAGTTTGAGTCACTTTGGGGTTGATTACTTCAAAACCATTCTGAGGGCAAAACAAATACAAGAACAAAACCTCTTGGTGTCTGATAACTTTGTCGAGCAGTAGAGAAACACAGCACTGTAGGGCAGGGTTCAGATCAAACCTCCAGAGGACCTCTCTCTCCCTCTCTTGCTCTCGGTCTCTCCCTTCATCCCTCGTTCTCTCTCCTCTAGCCCCACATGGCCTACTTTGACGTCTGCAATATTCACTGCAGCCTGAAACTAGGCCCAGCTTAATAAACATGTCTGCTCACATTAAGGCGCTTTGCATTCAGGTAGCTGGCTAAGCGGACACAGTCGGGGGTTGTGGGGAGGCAGTAGGAATTGGCTTTTGGTATATTAGAAGGAGCTGATTGGGGCCTCAGAGACAAGAGTGGTGAGACTTCAAAAAAAATGTTACGTTCCCTGCAATTTCAGACAACTTTATAATCCTTAAATTATTGTCAGAAATTCAGTGATAGAGCCATTGACCTCATTTATGTGTACTTCTAATTACTCTGGTTCACATTGTCTAATTTAATAAGACACCTACTGGTTGATGAGTGTTCCTGGCGACAGCAGATGCTGCTTGTATGCCCTTATATTTGTTGCAGCGAGTTAAGACTGTAACGGTTACACAGAGGGATGCTACATATCTCCAGGGTAAAGCATGTGATTTGCACGTGTGTTTCTTTGTACATCACACAATAATGTGTACATTTGATTTTGCATTTGTTTGTATGCGAGTTGCATGTTGGGTGGGGGCTGGGGCTGTTATGGACAGAAAACATACCCCCATCCCACAACCTGTGTGACCCTGCAGCCTCACTCCCTACAGCTATGTATTTTTTCACTCCCCACACAGCCACTCCCACCCCCATCACACAAACACACACACACACACACACACGCTGACACGCTCCCACAGCCCCTGTAGCCCCCCTTAGGTTGCTGGGGGAAGAGCAGGGAGATCCAGGGCCTGCGAGGGGAGGGGAGGCGGGGGGCAACCAGGGGAGAACCTGCCCTGGTTCAGCCTTCTGAAGCTCTTCTCGTCAGGGTGACAGATCTGCGGTGACACTAGCACTAGAGGAAACTGCACCGGGCTCAGGGGGTGGGGATGGACCACCATCATTTGCCCTCCGTTAATGCTAGTCAAGCTATTTTTCATGCTGGCCAGGAGAGAGGGGCTGAAGTATAATTAATTTGATTATCATATGGCCTAATGCAGTTGACAGCAGATGAGGGGGATGAATGAGTGTTGGGCAGGGTGAGGGGGGGCGTTGAGGAAATATGAAATATGTATTTAAATGCATGACGCCCCAGCAGGATTTGGCAGGTAATATGTATGCCTTAGAGAATGGTAATGATTTGTTATTTAAAGAAGTAGCAGAGTGTAGAGGCAAAGTATAAGTAAACAGAAGAAAAAAACTGGTGAAACCCAAAACATGTCTCACCCACCCAGTCATGAGTTTTGACTGACAGCTAGCATGATTGAACCTACAGTATCAGAAAACACCGCTCCCTATTCGCCTGAACCACGAATATGTTAGCATGTTGTTTCATATTCATTCACCTTGAAGTTATATGTGTCTGGGCCCTTGTCATGAAAGACTGACACACACAGGCTGCTTGGTGGGGTATCTGGAAAGGCTGGCTAATTATACAGCATTTTGTCTGTCTTTGCAAAAGGCTCAGCTCTCCTTGGTGGGCGTTTGGCCTGATGTATTCCCTGTGGTGCTTTATTGCAGGATGTGGTGGCGAGAGCTTTGCCCCATGGTAGTTGTCCTTGCCAGAACGCCATTGACAAGATGACTGAGGAGGTGGAATATGCTGATCAAGCTGAAGACAACCAGCAAGAATTTACATCAAACTGTGACCTTAGTTGTCAGCGGGGCCACGGTGAGATTCATTTATGGTGAAACATGCACATGCTGACATGCATGCTTGAATGTGTATTTGTGTGTGCGTGTGTGTGTCAGATGTTGTGTGCGCTCCCTGAATCTGTGTCATGCGGCCAGCATCATGATGGTGGTATTTTTTTGTGATTGTTTGACAAGAGCTGTCATTTCAGCAGTGTATTTGTGACAGTCTCTGAATTCATTTCTTCTTTGACATGAACCACCTGTGCATGAATTACCTTCCATTCTGCATATGCCCTGCTTATAAATTAAGAAACAAAGAATTTAAATACCTATTTTGTATATTCTAAAAGTCTTGATCAAGCATTATAAGCATTGGACCAGCCATTTGTTGTGGAACCTGCTAACCTCGGGAACCTGCTAACCCTTTTCCTCTTCATGTTACTGTATCTCTTCCTGCAGACCTCCCTCCATCCTGCTCACCAAGAAGCTCCAGAGGCTATCAGTGGATCTGTGGCATCAACGGCCTTCAAAGCCAAGAACCCGGGATCCAGGGCCAGACATGGGCTGCTTTCACACAGCTGCAAAGTAAGGGAAAGTGTGAGGGAGCGACAGTATTGATAGAGAGTGAACACTTTTGAAGAACATGGTGTACCAGAGCTGTGGACATGCTTTTTAAATATCTCTACGCTTTTTTGCCTCTGAATTTGCCGAAGCAAAAGGCACACTGAACGACACTCACAAGTAAACTGACCTTTAATAAGTCATGTTTTCTTCGATATAATAAAAATTTGATCTTTGATATGATCAAGGGGAGATGATACAGAATTCCTTTGTCCAGGGGCGATTTCAGCAGCTCAGTTAAACAGATTGTGCAGGGCTTACAGTACTACACTCCCTACTTTAGCCCCAAAAATTCAATGGAGAAAAACATATGGGGAAAACTTCTTTGTCCCTTGGGTGTCTTTCTTTCTCCTCGCTGTGTTAGCTAAAGACACACGAGGAGGTGTTGCAGAGCTTGAGAAGTCGTTCCTTATTCAAAAGTGCTTGTCAACCCAGCAGGCGAAACCCCTGTGTGTCAGAGACTCGGTCCGTCACAAGAATGGGCTAGCAAGTTGGCCCCCAAACAAGGACAAGCACTTCAAATTAACCCAAACCAAGCCTCTTTTAAAACACACACACACACACACAGTGCAGTCATGTTGGGTGGGTTAGCTTTTTTGCCCTGCAGAAGTTTAAAAGTGCACGCTTTTACAGTGTATCTTAGTCTTTTTTTTTTCGTTCTCTTTTTTGATGGAGAAAGAGGAGCGAAAGATGAAAAGCATATTTAATGTTTATCGTGGTGCTCGGCTGAACAGCCTTCACAGTGCAGAGACAATATTAAACAAGTTAATATTTAATGAACAACCTCTTTGTATGAGGGCGAAGTAGTCTGAGACGCTAGTGTTGGCAAAGGAAAAACAAACTTGAAGCTCTTTCAAATGATTGTAGGGAGAAAGGCTTTGCTTTGAGCCCTTGTGCTTGCGTTTGCATCCAAAGCTTACAATGTGCACACATACTATGTTAGACTGCACTTTATGGAAGGGGACTAACACCGTTACCACTTTAAAACACTTTCAATAGATTTCAGTGTCAGAAAAAAACTCTGAAACTATCCACCTGTTAAGTACAATGGTGATAGCGTTCAAATGTTTGAACAGATGACTATATGGTAGGTACAGCACAACTGTAAGCCTGACACTTTGACACAAGCAAATGCTCGTACACTGTCTTAGACTCCATGAGTATTTCTTCACTGGCAACCTTGCCTGTTGCATTGATAATGATACAACTCATAATGTCCTCAAAACAAGATGTAAAAAAATAAATAAAAAATACTAGAACTAGAACAAGTTTATAGAGGTAAACCAAAATTACCAAAGAACCAATTATATGACTTGGTGACCAGTTAGAAACCAGGATGTGCTGGGGCCAAATGCAGCACTTCTTTCTGGTCATAAACCTACCATTTTGCCTGCGTAAATGCCGCAAACTGCTTCTTTTGTTATTTGTGGTACACAACAACATTTACCAAATATGCATAAGTTAGCATAGCCAAGATGGAGTACGGTTATGGTAGGTTAGGTTATGTTACTATAATTTACAATATTCTACACTACAGTGATTTACAGTAAAATATGTTGCCTGTGTCCAGGTGAGTTGGACACCAGAGGCTGGAAGATGAAGGACATTATCCTGGTTCACCTGTATGTGAGCTGCATAGAAGACTTTGTTCCACTCAACACCGTCTACAAGAAACACTTTGGCAAAAACCCTCCAGCCAGGTAAAGGTGCAAACACACATACAGACCTTTCCCGCTGTTGTTCTTCTCTCTCAGGGAACATCTATACATTGTTCATACTCTAAAGCCTTTGCTTCTCTGCGGCAGTTTTATTCTAAATTCAAGTTATTACCCTAGCATTAGTTCCAATGCCCCTCTTTTCCTTGTAGGGTGTGTGTCCAGGCTCCTTTACCTGCCGGCCAGCGGCTGCAGTTGGACTGCCTGCTCCATGACTGGACTGAGCCCCTTGAGGAAGGCTGCTTCCACCAGAGGGAAGCCTTGCATGTCCAGAGCCTGTCCCACTGGGCCCCAGCCAACATCGGGCCCTACAGCCAGGCCCTCAGGG
This sequence comes from Coreoperca whiteheadi, assembly GCA_011952105.1. Classification (NCBI taxonomy): domain Eukaryota; kingdom Metazoa; phylum Chordata; class Actinopteri; order Centrarchiformes; family Sinipercidae; genus Coreoperca; species Coreoperca whiteheadi. The sequence goes on along the minus strand of CM022480.1, from coordinate 11,689,878 downwards.
TAAGGCTCCAAGTACCACAACAGTGAGAAGGTGGTGTTGCTGGTGGTGGGTAGAGGTGGTGACAGTTTAATTTTAGTGGTGGCCACAAAGGTAAATATATTGTTAATTGACTAATCAATTATACAGATAATCATGTAAGCATTACTGTCTTGTCAAAGGATACGCTTTGCAGGCCACCCTGTTAATAACATTTTTTATCATTTTATATTCAAATTTCTGTTAATCTATTTGTGTTCATTTAACCCCTGTTCTTCAGATAACTTGTTTGGCTACTGCTTACAAATAAAATATCTCCGACTGAATCCCTTGATCCTTGTCTGACGAGCTTAGCCAAAAACAAGGAACGTTATTTTCTTTTGCGTTATTGTTAGCAAAGCAATTCAAAGTATCACTTTAGGAAGGTAAGTAATGGATTAATGGAGGAATGCCAAGGATTCATTTGCTGAATGATGAATCTCGCTGGTGATTCTTATGAGTCTTTGTTGTGCTTCACTCTTACAAAGCAATTGAAGTGTCTCGGATTACATGCAGTACTTTGAGTGTGTCTCTGTTGTCTCTGTTTGTGTATAGATGCATGTGTACAGATGCATGTGATTGTTGCTTTGTGTGATAGTTTGTTCTCATTACTACCTTTATGTATACACGTACATATGTATCCCTTTTATAGTGGGCAGTGTATCCATTTTTGCACTTGTTTGTAAAGCTACAAATTGAACTTCTTTCATATTGTTTCAAACCCAGAAAGAATGTCAAATTCAAAGGCAGAGCAGAGGAAGCGTGGGCCGTGGTTGCACGGTTGGCTTGGTGTTTTGTTTACCCAGTGTGTATTATATGGGATTACACTTGTCAAGGTACTGTCAACAAGGATAGTGTCCATCTCCTCCACACTGTCCTTGATCCTGCAGCCAAATCCGTCTATGAGTGAGAACATGTGTGGATTATCCATTCGTTTAGATCATGACAGCATATCTCACCAGTGTGTCACTGAGGCTCAGATGATCTTGTGCCGTTTGGATTCCTGAGATGTAACCTACAGAGTCAGGTTTGCTCTTAACATGCCAGCAGTGTTTGATTTCCTCAATGGAGTCTCATTGAGACATGAAATTGAAGTCAGCTGTGGGCATGTGCTCTTGCCTCTGGAAAACAGTCTAATCGCTCATCCCTCTAATGATCATTCAAATGAATTCAATTCAAAGCAATTTGAGAAAACAATGAGAGGAGTTTGCTTGCTCAGAACTGTGCACGCCACTTCATACGACCCCTGTGTCGTCTCCCAGTGTGTCTGCTCCTCCTCCATGCTACGAGGACTTAATTTGATAAAAAATGTATCAACAACTCCTCAGTACGGCTAAGGATTTTTACATATTGATACAATTACCCCCTTGCTGTGAGCAAGCATGCAGTGCCACCCCTCCTCTCACCAGTACCATGTTGACTCCATCTTTAATTTTGTCTTGGTGACTGTTGCTGTGTGACACCATGGCGACAGGGCTGTGGCAACAACAGAGACAGAAAAGCTGCTGTCTGAGACTAAATAACCTGGAGCCCTCCACATTCACTGTCTGTGGAAAAGGATTAGTAATTAAAAAAATAATCCAGCTATACAAGGGGATTGTCGGAGGGGGCGCTGAAATGATTACCCATACCGCACATTTTGTGCAGTATAGGTGTTTTGCGAAGACTTTGAAGGGGCAATGAGTTATGAAGTAAAGGAAGATGAATAATTCTGGTTTATCTGTTTGTTGTTTGTTTGTTCGTTTGTTAATCTGACAAATCTTAATACCATTCGAATGTGATGTAGCCAACTGGGCTATAAATTCACCAATGTCCAGCTCTATTGGGACCCGTGTATTCTTTTGACAAGTGGTCCTGTCCTTTTAGAGACAGCACATGGCTATTGACAGAACATGGACCTCTGGCCCTGCAGCATTACAGACGGTCTCCACAGTGAAGGCTGGTACTGGTGGAGGTAGAGAGGAATGGCATTAGGGATTGGCATGTGATGGATGCTGGACCTTCAAACTCCATCCATCTATTCATCTATCTGCCTGGCTTGTCATGTCTCTCAGCTTCAGCTCTCGGGAACGGCAAACTGACTTAATGTTGACTTGGCCTGGCAAGCTGACAGATTCAGATCTGACTTGATTTAAAGAATTAGTTAACCTTTATGATGTCAAAGCTGGGGGCCTCTTGGTGTATTGTGTGTTAATGTATGATAGGCCGGTAGTGTAGGTAAAAGCCGCAAGCTATACATACAAAAACAGTGATTTAATTTGTGCTTTGTTTTTACATTGTTTCATATTGTTCCGTACCTGATTGACATACATTTACATTTACGTTTAGTCATTTAGCAGACGCTTTTATCCAAAGCAACTTCATTATGAGGAAGACAACGCAATTATAACAACACAAGGTAACAAAATGCACAAGTGCATCAAAAAACTAGTCTGTTAAAGCCCAGCACAGTATACAAAGCTAAGGTTAGGATGTTTTTTTTGTGTGTTTGTGTTTAGGGGTTGTATTCACCATAACATGTATTACTTGCAGTATGTATCATCTGTGAGTGCGGTAGTATCAAAGTTCTTGCCACTAATTGTTTTGTTTTGCTATTTTTTTTAAATCTGAGATCTAATGCAAATTTCGCTGTCATTTGTTTTAGACATAATTTGCATAATCTAATTAAGATATAAGAAATGTCACTCTTTTATTACATCAATCAATTCATTAAAAACAAAAGATGCTCTCAGACATCCAGTTTCTGTTGCAAAATATCAAAACAAATTCTCTCATTACAACAAAAGCCAAGTAATGGCATGCTTTTAAAAGAAATAAAAGTTATTACTGCATTTTCTGCCAGTTGTTCCTTAGAAGGAGCTTTTAAACAATTCTGTTGCATTAACATAATAGCAAGAAAAAAGAGCATTGGCCTGTTTCTTTAGCCAGCAATGTTCCACATTTTTACACAGAAATCCATTTGTACTAATAACAGACGATTAAGCTTATGACTTGCCAGATGGAAAAAATTGACCTATCATTTACTAAAGCCAGAGTTAACAACAGGAGTCCCAAACTGCAGGATTTTTTCCACATCTATTTAGATTAATGCTGCCTGTTCCATAGCATTCCCTTTGGAGCCATATTTACAGAGGCAAACACAATAGCCAAACCAGGTCTGAATAGAAAGACTATCAGTTGAATGGTTGTTAAACATCTCCTCTTTCCTGTTAAGGTAAGTGGCTCACCCCTGGGATATTTGCTGGGAAATTATACTCACTGATCAGATTCTGCGGGGTGTGTTTTGGGAGCTGACTGAACTAGCCTCAGGTTGCTGGTGAACACTAACCCCTTCCCTCATTCCCCTAATTGTGAATGACAGTCAATTTTGTGGAAGACCGTCTTGCACAAGCCTGCGATATGATTTGCATTGGATTTTGAAAATTGTCAAAGTGGACTGTGAGGCATCAGGAGGGAAGTGGATCTGACGTTGCCAATTAGCGTCAAAGGGAGGAGTGTACTGTGGCGGGTGGTAGAATTTGAATAGTCTTCTTACAGGAGTCTTAATGTCTAAAAACAATGAGCTGAACTTTGTCTGACCCTCTTGATCAAAGGTTCAGAGGTCAGGTCAGAGTCATAGTGAGGTTGGGCCACCCATGTAGGGCCAGAAAGAGGCTGCAAGAATGACTGAAAGAGGAACACAGGTAGAAGTTTCCTCTGCTTATTGGAAGCCTCATTTTGATTTTGTATAGTTCAGCCAACAAAGTAGTGTATAGTATTATCAGATTAGTTCAAGATCTTTTCAGATCATTGACAGTAGAGAGTGAAAGGAAACATGAGATGAGAAAGATGGAAATGAAATGTGCTAAAGATCCTACAAACTAAGTTGAACATAGACTTTGTGGTTACGTGGTATACACCATGACTGCTGGCTCACGAGAGCACCCAACAAAATATACATGTTTTAACCTATCATTCTCCATCTGTGTTTTAAAATAAATATGTCAAATATGTGTTTTCCATTAGAAATGTAGTAGGAGAACAAATAGTACATGATGAGTTTGTGAAGATAGCAGCCCTGCTTTAAGGTGAACAATCAAAGGGTTGACAGCTAAATATGAGCTAGTGTGCTGAGTGAAAAAGCAAACATTTTAGTGATGAATAGCAGAAATTAAGCTAAGTGCTTTACTTTTATGGGCTGTTGTTCTCACCCAGAATGTTTCACTACTGTAAAAGAGCTAACATGCACAATTCAGCAGCCCCCCCCCCACACCACCCCTCCCCCATTACATCTAACATCCCCCCACCTCCTCAAACTTCCTCAGCCTACATCTAGAGAGTAGATCTACCTCAATTAACACAGAAGAGTAATTAGCCCAAAAACAGTGTGTGCGTGCATCTGCGTTCGGGGAGGTATTCATGCAGCACGAACAGATTAATTAGGACATTTAACTTCATTTCTAATATAACAAAATTAATCCCATAAAATATGAGGGATCTCGGAGGAGGTGCCTGTCAGCATCTGACGCCTCTCCCCTGTTTGCCATAATCTATTAAAACCTTGCTTTTATCTCACCTCTCCCCTGTCATACTTTATGGATTTTTTCATAAACACGGCCCATACTTCATAAATGTCTCAATTTTCTAGTCTATTAACATTACTTCAAAAGCGCTTGATAAAAGAGGAGGGCATGCGTGAAATAATGCAACAATAATACGAAGCTGGGGGCTAGAACAGTAGGGGCGGCTCTCTAGCGTGCACACTAAGACAATGCAAGGGATGTTATCAACTTTAATAAAAGAACAAATGATCACTTTCAACCAAGGAGGAGGGGAGATGAGGCAGGGAGGAAGGGGTGGGGCCAGGAGGGGAACAGTTCTCGAGTAATTGAGACGAAGAAAAATTAGGTCTTGAAGGCTCCGCGTTTTGAGCAGTCGTGAGATTGAAGGCTACTCAAAACTACGGTGTTCTGCAGTACATGTAGTTACTTGCTCCTAGTTGCATCGGAGGATGTTAACACAGATTTGTTTTTTCTTTTCATTTCACTGAAGGCACACGTAGAATAGGCTGGCTGTTTCCTTTCCTGAATGCCTGAATTGTGTGCAATGAGTTGAACCTTTTGTCTGGAGAGAGCCAGTAAGGTTTTGACTGACAGTCGGGCTTCACCTCATGGCATTTCCCCAGCGTGCATCGATTCAGTTCCTGTCTCTGTACATCACCTGAGTCTGTCTCTGTAGGCTTTACTCATCCTACCCAAACACTGAGGTCAACTGTCTTCACTTGAACTGGACACACACGAAACACACTGATCAAACCCAGTAAGACCTTACCGCAGTGGCATGTCGGCTGTATGCCCCGAGGCCAGGCCCTACAAAGACACACACAGACACACACATACACCTGTGTGCTCTTTGTCGAAGGCGCTGGCTGTATGACAAGGTAAACTGGTTCGGTCATTACAATGAGTCACCTGTGACTCATTGTAATACACTCATGACTGACAGGACAGGTATACAGCATTCAAATCGCATTCAGTAACATGCCAAAAGATAAAGATTTATACAGAGACAAACAAAATGCGCACTTGAGCATACACACATTATCTCAAATCATCAGTATCTAACCACTTTTTGACAAAAATGTTTTCTCACGCGCAGGTCTATATACCCACAACATGTATGCAGAAATGGGGACTTCCTTCCCCCTGCTCTAAAACAGCTCTGCATCCCAAGACGTATTTATTTGTTGACACATGGTCATAAGCACAATGCTACTGTAGGTAGGATGGGCACTTCTCAATGTGAACACATGTCTGTGAGAGGTCAAATGAGACTACCTTTTTATTCTGATGAGGGGGCAGTTTTATGGGAATTGGTAGACGGCAGCAGAGATAATTATGTTCCTCCCAACCCTATCCTATGTGCCCCCTTTTTCCCTATCCTACGTGCCCCCTTTTTCTCCTGCTGTGACTGCGTAGGGACTGACTTGTCATGGCAGTGGTCATTTTGGAGTCAGTGCATTCTTTGCCACATTATCCTGCACTGTTGCTGCTGCAGCACCACGTGGGAATAAGGCTGGTATCAGCTTGTACCAAGCGAGGACAGGGGAAGGACTGGATCTGTCAAAGTGCATCGACTCTCAGGCAGCCACGTACGCCGGCGCTGTGCATCTGCCCCGGCCCCTGCCACACTCCCACTCATTAATGGGCCTGCCCCTGACAACTGATCCTAATTGCGTTTGAACAGCTCTTCATGTATTATTGGTGCCTGACTGCCTTGGTTCATGTCAACAAGCCATGGGATGCAGGGACAGGGTAGCTACAGTCATTGTCCCTCTTCCTCTTTTACATACTGAATGATGTGGAGATACACATATACTAGATATACATATAAATATATACATCATGTGTGAACGTGTACACATAAGTAGACATATACCACTTAACTATCCTTAATTACCTGGGAAGACTCAAGAGACAGGTCTCTGGTGTCTCTAGTGAATGGTCAGCATCCGAATTGTACAGGAGTCTTTCACCTTTGCAGATTTGCAAATTACTCGACTGCTTTCTGTGTAAAAAGCATTACGTAATTATTTTGTGGCTACAATATGAATAGAAAATACTATAATATGTAATGGTATGTAGATGAATGTACTAAGTTATGATGTATGAATATGATTTTATTTGACAAATGGTAAACTGCTTTTTAATTTGAGGGAGCCACATGCTACATGAGTGTATGTGTGTGTGTGCTTGTTTGCTTCTCACTTTGTCACTGCTGATGAGCAGTGGAGGGGTGAATGGTTCAGAGACATCAAGAAGGCATCTGAAAAGCGTCATGTAAAGAACCCACCACTGCAGATATCTGCCAAGACACTTGCGCTATTGAAATTGCAATCACAAACACTCAGTCAAAACAAATCATTATTTGTAGTCCCAAGTGTGAATTATTACCCCCATATCCAACTATAGTACTTCCCATTTTACCCCTCTATTTGAATACAGAAAAAGGACAGGTGGGGTGGCTTGGCTTTTTATTTGTGGAATGAAATAACTGAATACCAAATGCATAGATAAAAAGCATAGCGGCGTGTCCTGTCCACTCCCATCACTGTCTGAAAGAGGAGAGACGTATGACCATCCCATTACTATGGTAACTAGCCACTATATTCAGAGCTGCCCGGGTGTGTTTCTTCCCCCTGCAGTGACGAGAGGGCATAGCTGACAAGGCCTACACACACACGCACACAAACACACACATATACACACAGATAAAGAGGGTCTGGGAGATGCTCCTTGTGAAATATACACATGTGGAATACAGACAGAACAATAAAGTGGCCGGTTCCCATACATACATGTGGTGACATACAGAAAGTAATGGGGAACAGCGTTAGGGAGAAATGTAACCTCCTACCTTTTCAGCATTTTACTCCTAGCCAAAATCTTTTATCCGCAACAATACACACTGAGACATTAGAGGAGTCTAGCAGTAAGAGAATTTAATTTAAAATAAAACTGCATTATGCTTTCATATTGTTGATGTATAGATGTCAATCAGCCAAACAGATGTGAATAAAATTGTCTAGCATTCTATAAATTAATTAGTGATTTGTTAGTACTGAATAAATGTAGTAACAAAGAGAAACCACAATGCATGTTACCTACAAGCACAGGGTTTATTACACTAATTGTGATGGCTTGTTACTGCAGCAGATTCACCTACTGACTGCTGTACAGCACTGTATCGTAGTCCGTGTATTTTAGAAAACTGCTATTTTAGATGACTTCTATAATGATTATGCTCTCCAATGTTTCTGTAAGTTGCACATGCCTCTGGTTAGAAACAATTATTACATCCACATGCAAAGTGTGCTAGCATCGCCGTTTTGTCTTCATTTGTTAAGGGATTTTTTATGCAGTACTGCAGATGACTCAGAAGAGAGTTAGCGTTTACATTCCATTTACTGTTGGCCACTCACTTCATCATAAATTTCACATGTAGCAATTCTTCTGAGTAGTAACTTTTAACCTAAGTCATTCATTTTTCAAATGCCATTGTCATCAAAGCACACTTTACTGAGGTAAAAACTGCTGTAGATGAATAATATACAGTCTCCTGTTTTTTCTGCGGACAGATCAGCATGTTCACTTTCAATATATATTTATTATTGATAGTATGGATTTATTATGTAAGGGGATCAGACCCTGCAAATCTAGGTAATGTAATGAAGTTGAGATGCTGTGGGTAAGATATATATATATAGAGTACAAATTTATTGAGTTTAATGTAATGCCCTGACACAAATGTTAACATTTGCTCTATGTTTCAGTAGGAATTCAGTACATTTTCAGGATCAGTTTGCCATAGTGACAATATTATTATCTCTGGTGCGCATTTACAATAAAATAACATTTTTGATCATTCCAAAGTAAGCAGAAACAAGGATTTCTTCGATGGAAAATCTTTCTTTTTCGATTTAGATTTTTATTGTATTATTTTTACAGTTAATCTTTTTATAGACACCCTTCAGCATCATTGGGTTTTCAGTATTTGATGATAAAAATAAAAATAGAGCAACACTTGTGTATAAATTGCAATGAAAATCCCAAGCAATTTTATAATTTTCCCCCAAATTGTCCTTCTTCCACATTCCTGAATGGCACTGGTAGACTTTGTGGATTATATATGTGAACATTTGGACTTTGTCAAGACAGACGAAAAAGAAGTAAATCCAAGAAGACTTCGACGCTGTCTAGCCAGGCTCTCCATGGATTGAGTGGACTTTGTATGAACAGCATTGTTGATACTCCAGCTGACTTTTTAATGCAGCCATACTGCCATCTGTTGAGACAAGAAGGGACTACATCTCTTTTTGCTCCCCTCTGAATTTTCTTGTTCACGCTGTCTTTCATTTTATTTGTGAATAGTGAACTACATGTTGTGCAACACAGAGTGGCAACAGGGCAGGGTTTATGTGTGTGCTTAACTGGATGTTTTGGATGTGGACGCAGAGGACTTTTCTCTCTGGACCAGCAGCTTCATGCCACTGGGTTGAAGGCTGATTTGTTGTTTTTTTTGACATTCACACTGTCTCAAGCAGAATAGACATTTCACACTGTAGTCCGATCCTTCAGCTATCGCAGACAAACACACAGACCACTGACAGTTACACTTTAATGGTTGTGCCATAGTGTTTTGTGTTGACATAATTATTTTGTGCCCAGGTTAAGTTAGTGCTTCTATTACCAGCCCTTCCAAGAGATGTAGCTTCAAAAGGATGAAAAATATGAAAAGACAGAAGAGACGAGGTGGTCACAGCTGGGAATGGAGCAAGAACGGGGGTTGAGGGTTGCAGTTTCAGCATCATTCAATCAGACAACATGCCCCTCAGCTGAAACAGCGAGACCCTCCCCGATTCTCTCGAATTAGGGAGATTAGCAGGAAAGCGCATAATGCAGGATGATGGAATTTGTCATAATTTGCATTGTCCTGGAAAGATTCAGTTTGATAGAGCGATGCATGGCGGGGCTTGTCATGTCCCACGGGCAGGTCATAGAGGAAGCTTGGCAGAAATGATTTTTGCGATATGTGCATCAGTCGTAAAAGCCTCACAACCAATTTGTCAAAAAATGTGAGGTCGGGACAGTTGAAGGCAGCAGGGCATTTTGCCTAATGCACTGAAAATCCATGCCCCTCCATCACTCTTCATCCACAGCCCAGCTCTGGTGTGGCACAGTACAGTACAGCAGCAGACAACTTTATTACATCAGCATTTTGAGTATTTTGTTGTTTTATGTGATCTTATTTCTATATTTTAACATCATTATAGCAACAGTAAATTTACACAAGCACCAAATTATATCAAAACTAACTGAATTTACTTTATTGTAAAAGTATAATTTTATAATGGTTGAAAGATTTATTTATTTTCGTTTATTCATGCTTTTGGCATTCAGATGTGTCTCCCTGAGCATCCAGCAGTCAGCTCCCTTGACCTTGGTTATAGTACTGAGCGGCAGCTCCTGACCACCATAAAGTTGAACAGAGCTGACATGACAGTGTTACTCTTCCACACGGTTCAGTGTCTATGGAGTGGGCATGTCAAGGGCAGACATCCAGGCACAACAGAAAAATACACATAAGCTTAGAGAAGGTGGGGGTTGGGGAAAGGCCAGTGTCCCTGGCTCAGACTGACCACACATTGCCTCAACAATGGCTCATTATAGTTGTGTAATTTTTAGTATTCTTCTAAATTTGTCATCGTAGTAACCTTGTGTTTTGAACATATGCTTACGGTTTGTTTTCTGAATAAATGTGTAGTTTTAGACCTGAGAGAATGTATTCAGAAATGCCCTAAACTTGGCTTTCTTTGTGCACTTCATACGGCTATTTATGTCGCTGTTTAAGTAACACTGATTTTGTGTGACAGTTGAGCATACAGGGGTTAGGCTCAAACTGGAGCACAAACAGGAAGCAAAAAATAGAGATGGTGGAAAAGGAGGAGGGTATAAAAAAGGCAAATATCTTCCTTCCCCTTCCCATGAAGCCTTAAATGAGAAGCCTTACATGGGGAGAGATTCTGGAGAGGGAAGAACGGTTGTGGTTCTCCTGAAAGGTTTGTATTTGTAGAAATGAGGTGTCAGAAGAGGCAGGATTTCCTCAGGGCGCAGCACAACATGAGCCCATCTCTTATCATTTCCCACTCCCAGACGTGATCTGCTTTGAATGCACTAATGCTGAAAGAGCCCCACAGACTTGAAGCCAGTTCAAGATGAAATCACAGCACACATCCCTGACAAACTGCCATCCACCACACAAGGATTAAACAGTCGTTGCATATCAAATCCCCGCCAAAAAGCAGAAATAATATATGCACTTAAATACATTCAACAAAACTTCAACCTCAATTTTTTGATCCCCACATTTTGAGCTGTTTGCCAACATTAAAATATTCAAGAAAAGAGGAAAATTACTAAAGTGAAAAACGGGTCAAGACAGCCATTTGGAAATGTGTCACATATGTTAAGAATGTTCCATAAGGAATTAAATGTGAATCATTTAAAGTAAATTATAGTTTATATATCAAATTAAGTTTTAGATGGACATACCATCTAATGCAGCATCCTTGGTTCAAATCTGGACTAGTGCTATTCACACGTCATGCTCCTTTTTGACATTTTGTCTAAATTCACTATAAACTATTAGCATAAACATAAAGGCATACAACTTGCAAAAATAATATTCAAACGGTTTTAGCTATGAGTTGGAATGCCTTGCCCCGGTTTTCTGAAGATGCACTCATTTGGCCTTACTCCATGGTGAGGCTGTAAACAACGCTCAAAAGATGTGTTAACATCTCCATGAAAGGACATCACAAATATTAATTACTTTTTGCATTTAATTACCCGCCCTGTAGCTTATACTGTACTGCCATTACCCTTTTAGCTTGGTTACACGTGTCCTTGCATGGGGGAAAAGTTGCACCATATTAATCTAATCTATTTTACACATTTTGTATTATCATTTACCTGGTTAAATTATGCATGAGGTCTCAATGGGGAGAAATGTGACCATTAGCATATCTGATAGGAGCGGTGGAGCAGTTTTCCACCTCTCTCTGTCCTTGGAACCAGGCAGAAAAACCTGACTGTTCGTCAATACCAGGTCACTTTATCCAGGCCAGCCCTGTTCATCTATACCATTCCAAAGCTCTGCTAATGACACGCGGAGACGTCTTCAACACGATGGGGGCCCAGAGGGCTCCAACACCAATGTGAATATAGTCTAGCACTGTCTGGTCATCTCTGGAAGCAATTTGACAAAAACTGCAATTAGAAACACCTCAGACACTCCAGCCTGAAACGAGACACCGTTAAGGGTTGGAAGCGGACACAGCCAGGCGCTTCCTGAGTACATTTACATGTATGTTACTGTCCACAGCTCACAGGGATAGAGAGAGAGAGAGAATGTCTTTGGGGATGGTGACATTTTGACATGGGTTTATTAGAAAAATGATGGTGTTTTACCCATGAAATATGGGCCGATAAAGACTGAGCAAAACTACTAAACTTAGTTAATACTAAGCAGGAAAGAGTGTGTTGTGGTCACTTTAGTTGTTGACCTAATTGGAAGCTTGTTTGGGCTTTGAGTTTTGAGCTCAGTTTGTGTCAAAGTCATTTTTTACTGTTGGGGCTGCTTATCTCTTTCTGCTTTCCCAGAAAGAAATATTGTGATACTCTTTGCAATTCTGATGTTTAAATTAATTATTCACGTTATTTTGAAACATCAAAAACTAAGATAAAAACAAAAATTTGACCGGTCGACTAAATGGGACAAACATGTGTTTAACTTTGTAATCATCTTGAACATAGAAAATTAGATACTGCTCTGATATTTATTGTGATATGAATTTTGTTCAAAATGGCCACCCATAGCTACAGTTTCTTTTAACTTTGTTTTTCTCTGATGAAAAAACTGATCCAAGATATAATAAAATGTGTCATTTTTGCTCCAAAAGATGGTTACTAAAACCTGAAATTTCTGAAAACCTTTAAAGTTATGACAGCAAATATCAAATATTCTTAAGAAGCAGTAGAACAGAATTAAACCAACATGGACATCTAGTATTGATTCACCTTTTCTCTGTGGGCCATTTAGACTGCTAAGGCTAGCATTTGAAAAATACTTATCTTGTTATAGAAAGTTTAATGTCATATGCAATTGTTTGACCCTTATGAATATTAAAGGATCCCATCTCTGGCCTATTAAAAATGCATGTGGCATTGTGGTTGTTGATCACATTTAGAACGCCCATGCAAATTGGACTGTCTTCCCTGTCAAGGCCTAAGATGAATAATGTAGTTGTGTTGTATATTCAGGGACACACCATTGACAGTCAATTAACAAGTTTGATTGGTGTGTGAACTCATTCTTTTGAACTGTTAATTTTATGTAAATAGTATTCGCTCTCCCATCTCCACTGTCTCTCCCCCATCCAGGTTCACCACAGAAAGATGTGCCCCCACCACCACAAACCCCCAAATCCCCAATTCCACCTCCCACTAAGAGTAACCAGAGCGGGATCCTTAATAATTGATCATCACACACCTGCTTGGTAGAAGCTATGGGAGTCTGCCTTTAACAGTCAAGGGGCCCCATGCTAGCCCCTTTTGATATTCAAATAGACAAATGGTAACCACCCTTTATGAATTCAAAATGGAGCGAGCTCTTTTCATGGGGACGAGCTTGTTAAGAAATTCTGGCCACCCGTCCAACCTGCTGGAGCCCCTCTTTGTTGGAGTGGATATGATGGCATTTGATGGCTCATAAATGGAATGCCAATGACAATTTGTTGATGTGTGGGAATCTGGCTTTTATGTTAGGCAGACATAGTAATGCAGGCGCTCGGGCAGATTGTGCTTGCAGGTAAATGATCCGGTGATTGATCCAAGTGGTTGAAAGCAGCAAGGGCCTCATCTCCTCCCTTTTTTCCCTCTAACTCACTCGCACCCATCTTCCCTCCATCTTTTGTCTCCTGCACTGTCCCTGTAATTTGGAGCAGCAGAGATGGAAGTGGAAGATTCATCAAAGGTGACAAGTGAACCCAGGAGCTGGGCATCATGGCTAACCCATCTGATTATGGAAATAGCCATGACCATGTCCGCCCTCTAGCTAAACATTTCTGTGGCTAGCATCTAGTTCTGCTAATATCCCATAAAAGACAAACATTTCAGTAAGGGGAAAATATTCTGTTTTTGTGTCATGGCCTGCCTGTTTAGGCTTCATCAAACTGAACCAAGTAAAGAAAACAAAGGGCTTGTTTGAAATGAGTGGGATAAGAAGTTTGGTTGAGAGGGTGCTAAGTCTTAAGTAATACCTCTGGTCCACGCTAATCCTGGTGATCTCACTGTGAAACCTGATACCCCTGGCTATGTTTCTGCTAATCAGTGTCTCAAACCATGTATCAATTGATTCAGGCCTTCTTGATCCTCCCTGGAGATCTGCATGTGCTCTATGCATAGGCCAGCAATTATCAACATGTCACCAACAGCTATTTGCATTGACCAGCAGCTAGTGTTCAGCACTAATGCCATCCAACCTCAAACACTGGTGAGCTACAGGGTCTCTAAAGACCTGACCTCCTTAATGCCGCTCCTGATCCCTACTCATCTCTCTGCATTAAACAGATATATATTTTTCAGGTTTCCTTATACAAGAAGCTTCATTCTAACAGAGGTATTTAGCAGAGAATTGAGCTTATTAGCGCATGGTTAATTGTGCTTGTAACAACACTTGTGCCGCAGAAATACATTGGCAGGCTTCTCACAGAATACCTGCTTGTGAAATGAGAATTGTTGGTGATAACATGCTGAAAAACGGCAGAGGTGGGACTTGATAATTAATGCAGTGCTACTCAAACATATGCTTATAATTAATGTAAATTTGATTATAGCACCTTATTGATGAATATTGTACTTATTTTTTTTAGAAAACTAATTTTGTGGTTTAATGACTTGTTTCTTACAACTAGTTTTCTGGTTTAATAGAAACCATGTGTTCAAGTTCATAATTGTCCAATTAAATATTCTTATTTTTTCTTGATAAATTAACACATATTCCAGTGCAGACAGGAGTTTTGCAGTTTGTTGAAATTGAATGAGTAAATTATCCAGTCTTGATAATACGCTGTACGAAATCTTTGCAACCTCATCAGTGACAAGTTTTGGTGCAAAGGTTTTAACAACCATTGCTGGGGGTTTAATGTATATACATATAAATGTTACAAAAGTAATGTTTTTTTAAATGTAAAAAAATCAGATTCTGACTCAGATTCACACGCTTTGACCTTGAGGGACCGGTTTTTGCCTTAACAACAAGATTGTTTTCCTTCTGTTCAGCATCACTTCCAAACACTACCCTATCACAACAGTTCTCTAAAAGGCCATAATTAAATGTCAAGCATGGATTAGTAGAAGTTCAAGCATTGGACTCCAGGGTGGCAATACCACACCAAAACTTTAGCCTTACTCGTTTTTAGCCACACTAGCAGCATGGTTCTAGGGATGGCAACATCAGACTGTTGGTCGGTCGAGCCAACTTAAGACTGAATTACCTCAAAAACTACTGGATAGACTGCCCTGAAAAAATGTCATGTATCCAGTGGAATATCTCAAAATCTACTGCATGGGTTGGTACAAAAAATTGTACAGATCGTCATGGTTTCCAGACAACCTATCCTACTGACTTTGGTGATCTCCTGATTCTCTTTCCTGTAGCATCACCATAAGGTTCACATTTGTGGTTTTGAGTGAAATATCTTGGGAACCATTGGATGAATTGAGTTGAATAGTGGTACATCCATGTTCTCCTCAGGATGAATCGTAAGAACTTTGGTCATCCCTCAACTTTCATCTAGCAAGTAGTCCAGTACTTTGGTTTCTAACTGAATACTTGAAAAACTAATGACATTCTCCTCAGCATCAGTTGTACTTTAGTGCTAATTAGCCATGTTTTAGCAAATATTGGCGTTCAAACGCACAAGATGGTGAACATGGTAAACATTATACCGACTACACATCAGCATGTCAACATTGCGATTGTGAAGATATTAGGATACTGATGTTAGCATGTAAGTCAAGTCAATTTCATTTATATTACCCAATACCACAAATTTGCCTCAAGAGGCTTTACAATCTGTTTTAACTCGAAGCACCACTGTGCCAAAGTACAGCTTCGCTGAGTTGCTAGTTTGTCTGTAAACTCTTAATCTTGCAGGTTTTACAATAATTAAGCTAACATTGACATGTTTTTCTTGTACGCTCTTTTCTCCAGGTTGATCAGTCGGTTTTCTGTGCAGGCCAAATTGCTTTGGTCCCGTGTACCATGCAGCTGGTAAAGGCTGGCACCAGGACACAGGCCCACTTGTCCTTCAGCTATGTGAAGAAAGTTCTGGAGGCGGTGATCAGCAACCTGACTCTAGCTCACGTTGTCCAGGCCCACTGCTACACCACAAGACACCAAGACATCCCCATCATCAGGGCCATCTGGGAGAGCATGCTGAGGGCCACAGAGGAAGAGAAGGTCAGCCACCATGGAGTGAGATTTGTGTTTATGAAATATATACCAATGGTTAAGAAGAAGAGCAATGACTGGCTTTCTTATTATTGATGTATAGGAAATATTGATCATATCTATAATACGATACTTATCCCACATAGACTGAACACATTTAATGGATTAAAAGACAGTGGGATCGATGTGTCAATGAATAAGTAAAAAAAAAAAAAAAAAAAAGACAAATTTGACAAGTTTTTCAGAGAGGCCTTTCAGAATTGTATTTTATAGTTGTGAAATAAGGGAAAGTTCCTCGCCCCTCTCTGCCCCCTTGAGACTCAAACCGCTGCTACTGATATTTACCAGTGAGTGTTCTCATGAAAAGTTGATGATGTGGGAAACGCTGGTGTCTTTGATAATGTGGAGCTTGGCACAGAAGCAGATGTCTTCCTCAGAGCTTCCCTAATCCTTTGCCCCCACACACCATTTTGGAGCTCTGTTCAACTCTCAGAGCAGCTTATCCCCCTCACCAACCCCTCTTTCCTGCCACCTCCCTCCATCCTTCCCTCCAGTCCACCGCATCAGCTTACCGCCCCTGCTCCATACATCTAATAGGGGCACCAGTCTCCCCTGGCAGCCCTTCTCCTCCCACAGTAATCTGTCTAGCCATGGGAATAGGGCCTAAGGGAGAGGGGCAGGAGCCCACCTCCAACATGTGGCTCTGGTTCAGTGGTGAAAGGTGCTAAAGACTAGAGACTGGATGTCAACTTTGTGTCAATTCCACAAAACTATAGCAGAATTTAAATTTATGTGTGTTATTTAAGGCCAGCAATCATATTCCCAAAGCTTTCACATGATAATTTCGGTATTGAAATACATACATACTACGACATATTGTGCCTTATTGTAACTCACGGTGGATTTGAAATCTTGAAAGCGTTGACAGTGTACCATAAATTTAGCATGCAGATTGGGTCTTTCAGATAACAAGGATAACCCAGGGCAAAGCTTTGGGACGTGACAAGTCTAGGCTCATGTCAGAGGTCACTGAAGACGGACAACATCATCCATCTCTTGTACTTCCATGCAATATGTCAGAACAATCAAAAGTATTCATTTAGCTGTCCCGGGGTTGCCACGAGGAGACCATGTTTTATTTTAAACTAATTCTCAGATCAAGAAGCTCTAATTGACAGCTCCATCTGTAAACAGGTTTGTTCTCCCCTTAAGAATAGAGCTAGTTTAGGTGGTGGTTACTAACCTGACCTCACGCTCTTTCAGATCAACTTGGTGTGACTTCCAAGCTTGGGTCTCACACTCTCCCTTCTCTTTCACTTGAAGTGCAGATGTATAAAGTGCAGCAGAAGATAGGGAGATGGAGGGCTGTGGTGGGGCCTACTGTTTCATCCCAAACTTGGTGAAATGCTCTATTCCTGGAGAGGGGATTATACAAAGCACCGGTGCTCATTTGAACTGACTGTAATTAGAATGCTTAACACCAATGACACAACTCCCACAGGCAACAGAAATAATTCCACCAGCTGGCATTAGCAAAAAGAGTCTTTCTTTATTTACAAACAGCTTTATGAAATGAATTCTTCAAACATACAGGAAATTCAATACAAACTTGTGGTAACTCTATAAGTGCGTAACTTTAGTATATTTTTTTGTGGCTTTTTTGCCTTTATTGATAGATATAGCTGAATATTTGAAATGGGAGACAGAGAGGGGGTTGGTGGTGGGGGGGGGGGATGACATGCAGCAAAGGGCCACAGGTCGGCGACGAACCCAGGCCGCTGCGGTGAGGACTGTAGCCTCGGTGGAAACGCACACAGCAGTGGGTTGAAGGAATGTTTTAGTTCCATGAAAAGTAGTTCCTGGGGATAACATTTCCAGGTGCTTTGGGTGGAAATGCTGCTTAAGTAAACCTAATTTATACAGCCCTATTCAAAAGAGAAGCTATAAAGTGTTTTACAGAAAGAGAGAAAAGAAAAGAAGACAAGAAAATATGTTGATAGAGACCCATACCAACCAAAAAAATCAAATTATTCTAGGTAATGATGCGATGTTATGTTTTGCTGCATGACAACATATTATGTGTAATATAATGTAGTGTTTAAATTTAATAAACTGAACTAAAAACTAGTAAATTTATAACAAATAAAATGGGAAAGTTATACCATAACTGTCAATAAGAAAAAAGTAATTAAATATGTCATATTAAGTGCTTAAACACATCATATTACATTTTATTTATAAAATACAAATAC
The DNA here is from genome assembly GCA_011952105.1 of Coreoperca whiteheadi. Lineage (NCBI taxonomy): Eukaryota > Metazoa > Chordata > Actinopteri > Centrarchiformes > Sinipercidae > Coreoperca > Coreoperca whiteheadi. The sequence continues at coordinate 11,671,558 of CM022480.1, read as the reverse complement.
TATAGATTGTATTATGAATACAACATTTAATTTAAACCACTTACCACTTGTTCTTGATCTTTTCCTTTGTCCATGCATCTGTTTCTTTTAATGCATCCTGATTACCATGAGCACAACCTGTAATATATGGTTAAGTTATGGATGCCGATTGTCAAATGTTGGATTATGTAGGCAAAAATATAAATGGTATACTTTTCAGTGTATTTTCAGACAGTAGACCTGTGAAGTTGAATGATAGAAACACTGGTGCTTATTGTGTCTGTGAAGCCACGGGGCCATGTTGTTGTGCATTGATAATTTCTCTAATCAGGTGAATGAAGAAGCTTGCAGGGTTAATTGGGAGCATACTGTCGTCGCTACAAGTGTGAAATTGTTTTTACGGTGCATTAAACCACAAAGAGACTGTGTGCAAGTGTGTGTGCAAAGGGTTTGATGAAAAGGGAGATTTTGATGTGATAAGTCAATAAATGTTAAACATATGTCCCTTTGTGTAGCAAAAACAGCTTCTGAAAACAAGTCAGAAAGTAAAAAATAATTATTAATCAGGTTTAAATATTTTTTCGTTATTAATGCTAAAAATACTTCTATCATTTTTCACATGCAGTATTCAAATACCAGGTTATTTTGAAAATTTGCAAAAGATTTTTAAAGAAATTATTGGTTTTGTTGATTTGTGATAAAAACATTTTTTTAATGGGATGAATTTGCAGTGTGCAGAGTTTCTTCCCTGCATAAACCCTTTTTACATTATTTCCCTTCTGCTTACTTGGGACTTTTGAAGTAACTCGGGCCTCTGGCATGGTTTTATAATGGCCTCATACCCTTAAACCTTTCCTCACCCCACTGACATGACCCTGTGTGTTTCATTTACACAAACAGTCTGACGAGCTTCAGAAAAGAGAGTGAATGAGGGAGTGAATGAGAAGGGATAATATAGCAAACTGACAGCACTACAGTAAGTGCTGAGACATAGAGCCACATGCTGAAGGCGTCCCGCTGGGCAGGAAATGTAGGGGAACTAGCTAAGCAGTGCAGTCCCATCAGCTCCCCGCTGTTCCCCGCCTTTACACCACTTCCTTATTACCGTGTTTACCGTTCTGCTTTCACGCCTCTCGGCCCTCTAACCCACCTCACGCTCCAGGCACACGGACGCGAGTTAGAAAGAGGAAAGTGGGGAGAAAGAAAACAAACATAAGGAGAGGCAGGTCACACACCATCAGTGTAGAGAGCTGAGCACAGCAGATCCAGACTTCATGCGTTTACCTGCTGCCTACAGAGTGAGAGAGCACTGGGGGAATGGCTGCATGCCCTGGAACTGAAGTGGGATAAAGTAATGAGATGGATTGTGTTAAGTGGCTGGTGTAGAACGGAACAGAGCTCTCTATATACACACACACACACACACACACACACACTCCGCCACCTGCCTGCCCTCTCAACTTGCCACTCCAGCACTCAGCTCCACCATATATCAAAGTTTGTATTTTATTGGATTAATTTAATGAATGATCTCTGGTCAGGTAGAGATGTCAGCCAGTGTTCTCACTCCTCTGGCAGGGAAACACACACCAGTGATGGAGCTCTGACCACCGTCAAGTCTGAAACATTCACACATGCACAACACGTGCGCATACAGAAACACGCACACAATAATGCCCCATTAGCAAATTTAGTTCCAAAGAACTGTTAAACAAACTTCTACGTAATGTAACATTTTGGTGGATACAGTAATACAAAAACAAATAGGGACTGATGTAACCTTGTCCGACAGCTCTGACAAAAGTCAGCAACTGTGCCGTGACAATAAAGTCCTGCCAGAGGCTGGAGCTGCAGTGCTGATGTCCCCTGATCTCCTTGTGGATGGTCGGTTGAGTATAGTACCTCAGCACCCAAGGCCTGCAGGGTGGCCTTTAAGCCTGGCTGAGCAAGACCCCCTGTCCTGTCACTTCTCTCCCCAGTTCCCGCTCTCTGTTCCATGTTCAATCACTATTGACAAGTGCAGGAGCAGTTCCCTCTAGGAGAATACCTAGCCTGTGCCAGAAGTGCTAATATAACATTTATCAAAGCATAGGACACGTATGTGTGCTGTCACTTTGTCTGACATGCTAAGAGGTCCGTGCTGACACAGCTATTGTTCTCTGCGCTTGTGATTGTTGTTGCTGATCACCGCAAGCTTAGCTCTCTTCACAATCAGCAGAGTAAAGAAATCTTAACCTTATCCCTGCACACATACTCATTCGGGGCACTTGCTTTTTTTCATTTTTTTTTCACTCTCCAAGGCAAGAGGTTAGCTGTTGATACACAATTAAGCGTTTACTAAAGTTTAATCTGAAGGTAAGTGCTGCTTCAGTGAATATGGCTGATTGGGTCATGACAGTCTCGTCTGTTGAAGGGACAAAGAGGCCGTCGTCTGCTCTTGTCAATGATTTCTCTCTTTTTTTTTTGTGAGTGAATATCAAAATAAAATGTAAGTAACCTGTTATTATTCTGCACTTACGAAGTGGGGTGTAAGTGGATGAAAATTGATCCAGCAAATTGAAAAGGGGGTTAAGTGTTTTTGCCCTATCGACTCCGACTGAAATGACGGTTATATAAAACACTCATTTCTCTCCCATTAGCAGATGAAGCCACAGCCAAGTATTATTAGAGGGCCACATTGTAGCACTGCTCCAAGACATTTTGTTAGTGCTAATGGCCCTCAGTGCAGAGGAGAAAAAAAATAAAGAGATTTTGGCCCTGAAGATAAAATTGAGGCAGTTTTCCACTAAATGTGTGTAGTGAAAGTGCCATAACATGTTGTTAGTGATCTTCTTAGAAAGGTGAGAAGTCTTCTTGGATAGGACCTGTCATGTTAGCGAAAGCAGCTCAAAGTGAATGCATTTGTGCATTTTGTTTACGGTGGCTGCCAGCAGTAGGGATTCTTTCTGAATTGTTTGTACACTATCATTACCAAGGGTCACCTCACAATCTCATGTTAATTGATAGCCTGTCAGTCTGTCAAGTAAAAAGCCTATCATAGTGCTGTGTGGTAGAATTTTATGATGTGCTTTACGATAATGTTTAATGTTGATGGAGGAGTGTTTGTGGTCAGAAGGAACAGCATGTATCTCAGCAGGAGGGCAATACATTTGAATGTATATATAGTGTTGCCAGCCAGTTCATTTGAATACCATCTGTCTGCTTTGCAGGACTTGTTGTGCGATCCTGAGATGAAACCTGCACCATTATTGGTCGTAGTGGTACCTGCCTTACCCAAGGGCGCAGCTGTTGAGCTTCATGTAACTGCAACTCAGGATGACCCCACCAAAAGGACTTCCTGTCACATGACTACAAAGGTGGCGTGCGGATCCATAGAGTGCCACACTGTAATGTCTGGTGACATGTGTAGTGCTTCCCTTTCACTTTCCCTGGCTGTGCCCGGCGATAACCTGGAGGTCACCGGTGTGAAGGAAGCAGTTGGCGCTACATTCAAGAAAGCCATGAAGAAGATGGATGCTGAGCTGGTGCCACTGTGTGCCAGGGTGTTCTACAATTGCAAGCGCTCACTGGCACAGCAGATTGTTACAGGTATGTTACTAGACATGTATCTCACTCAAGACACTACACATAAGCTTTGATTGATCTGATATTTACACTCATTAAGAGGATTTATCCTAAATAAGCTGTTCTGTTGAAGACAACACTTCTGAGATACATTTCTCTTGCAAGTTAAGCTCCACATCACTGTATTAATGGAAACAAAGTGACAGCCCGTCTCTCTCTGCACTCTCTTTTCAAAGAAAGTTTGAGCTGACATTGGTTAAGTAAACTCCATAAGGTATTCTAGGAAGCAGTCTCTCCAGAGGATCTCCACTTCTTCCTGTGTTTAATTATTGTAAGTAATTTGTTGTGTCTGCAATGTGTACAGTAACCCAAGCAGCTGGCACAGTCTTTTGTCATCATTACACTTTTATACGCCACCAGCTCCTGCTCCCAGGATTCTAGGTTCTTGTCAAGGCAAATGTGGAATGGTATTTGTTTTATCCTGAGAAATGTTCTCTCGGAGGAAAAGGGCGACGAGCACATCGATCACACAGGCTCAGTTGTCAAGTCATCGCTGAAGCAGTCAATTAACATTTTTGAATCTGGTCCAAACCAGCCATCTTACTGTCATTTTTAGCTTTGACATAACTCATCTTTTCGAGGAACGTGAAATTATGGTTACTGGTGATGAATGGGGAAAAAGGTTGATCTGTTTCAAATATGTGTTGATATGCATGGCAGATGAACAGTGCTATTTGTTTTGTTACCTAATTATATTTCTTTCACACAATATTGTTATTCAATATTGTTTCATGATATATGATGCATGTCATTTATTTCTCCAGTCTTTATTCACAATAGAAGAGTAAGAGCAATTAGAGTAATAAGAAATTTAGCAATGAGGAGGAATCTCAACTATAAATGTTAAAATATCTCAAATATAAATGTTTTATACAAAAATTCTATTGTTGATGATCAAATAGATTTAGATATGGCAAATAAATGTATGTATTTTAGTTCAATTGAAATCAGAATTTACTATTGATGCATCTTCATAGAAATTACTCCAAAATTTTATTTTAATAGAAACCATTAACTGTTATTGGGTCATTGGTTTACTGGAGCAAAATCAACCTAAATCTTCACCCTTGAAATGTATGTTTCTTTGATTATGGACTGCACAGACTGCTTCCCTAAAACCATTTACTGACTCATCATTGAGCTGGAATCTGTTACCTTAGCCTGCACGCACAGCCAAGCCCTGGAAGCTTACCCATTGGCATGTTTATGGGTCACAGCCTATGCTCATTGGGTGATGAATCCAAAAAGTCAAAGGAGGAAAAGTAACACCTCTGGCGCTAGCAGTCACAGCCTCACAACTGCTGCTGTCAGCGAGCAGACAGACAACAACACTGGAGCACAATGTGACTGCACCCCCCACCACCCCTTCGGTTACATGCGTTAGGATTCACAGCTGATAGACGTGACATATGCTCCAAATGAAACCTTTAAACATCTTGTCTCAACTTGTTACTTACGATAGAAAGGTTCTCACAAAGATGGGCCCCCACAACTCAACTGAAACCTCAACTTTTAGAGAAGGACCTAAATAAAGTGTTGTTATATTTGTATTGAAAAATTCAAGTGATTAAATAAATCCAGTGTTTAACACAGTAAGTATCAAAATCGAATATTTTTTTCTCTCTTTGATTCTAAATACTCAAAACATAAAACACAAGGGTACTCTCCATTTACATTTAGTCATTTAGCAGACACTTTTATCAAAAGCGACTTACATATGAGGAAGACAATGGAAGCAATTATAAGAACAGATGGTAACAAAAAGCATAAGTGCATCAAAAAAACTAGTTTGATTGAAGCCCAGCACAGTATACAAAGGTAAGGATAGGAGGTATTGTTTTTTTTGTTTTTGTTTTTTATGAAAAGAGATAGAAAGGAAGTAGAAGTTAGTGATTGTCAGTTAGGTGTTGACAGAAGAGATGTGTTTTCAGGTGCTTTTTAAAAGTTGGCTACAGAATCTGTTGATCTTGTAGGAGTAGGCAGATCATTCCACCAATGTGGAACGGATCCAGAGAAGGTGCGCAAGAGTGATGGTACCACCAGACGTTGTTTGTTTGCAGAGCGCAGGGATCTGGCAGGAACATAGTCTGTATTAGCGAGCGAAGATATGATGGTGCAGAACCAGTGGTGGTCTTGTAGGCCAAGAGCATCGCTTTGAACTTGATGCGGGCGACAACTAATGAAGAGAGGGGTTATGTGCGCTCTCTTCGGCTCATTGAAGACCACTCTTGCTGCCGCGTTCTGGATCATCTGCAGAGGTTTAGTTGTGCAAGCAGGAAGTCCAACCAGCAGCGTGTTGCAATAGTCCAGTTTGGACAAGACAGGCTGGACTAGGACTTGTGTAGACTGCTCAGATAGGAAAGTTCTGATTTTCCTGATGTTGTAGAGGATGAATCTAGAGGACTGGGTAGTGCTGGCAACATGACTTGTGAAGTTTAGCTAATCATTAGTTACCACCCCAAGATTACTGGCCGTGCTGGACAGCATAACGGTCGATGAGCATAGTTGAATGGAGAGGTTGTGGTGAATCTTTGGGTTGCCCAGGATCACAAGCAGTTCTGTTTTGTCGAGGTTCCAAGATGCGAACAGCGAGGGTTGAATTGTCAGGTTGAAATTACAAGTGGAGTTGTGTGTCATCCACATAGCAGTGACAGGAAAAGCCATGCTTCTGAATGACCGAGCCGAGGGATGTCATGTATATGGAGAAGAGTAGCGGTCCAAGCACTGAGCCCTGCGGCACCCCTGTATTGAGTCAGAAGATATTACTCTGTGGGTTTATCACTACGAGTGACCCCTTTCACATACAAATAGGCGTGTGATTTGTTGTTTATATAAAATTATGGATTATAGCTGCTTTAAAGGATGGTGTCCCTTTCTCTGTGGCTCCACTGCACACACCCAGCCCCTCAGCCTCTTTGTTTGTCTCCTTGGACTAAATTAACAGTTTTCATGAGCCAACACTTGCTAATTACCATCTCGTTTACCGGATAATTTGACCAGTTTGGAAGTCAGTGTAGCACAACTAAAAACCACTGGCTCTGGGCCTTGGCCACTGCTTAAAAGCCCCATAAGCCCAGCAGGCATCAACCATTCCACACAGGAACCCCTTTTTCTCTCCTTTTCACCACTGCCTTCACTGACACCCCTCCTTCTATTCACTTAGGCTTACAATATTTATATATTAATCAGTTCAAACAAAAATAGCTGTTGATGTTTAGCATAAAAGGGTGTTGTGGGCATTAGTAATGGTTTGGTTTGGAAAACAGAGATTTAACAGCAGCCCTTTCAGCTCCCTGTGTGTTCGCCGTGAAGCAGAATAATGGCTGGTCCTCTTGGGTAGATGGTTTAGTTCCATCCCATTGCTAAAGTGATGGCTTTTTGAATCTTACAGCCTCTGTCCACTGGGCCTCTCAATGAGGCTCCCTGTGTAGCCCAAAGGGGGGCTGAGAGACCAGGGATTGGGTGTGTGATGGGAAGTGTTCATAGGATTTTGTGTGATTTTTACAGAAGAATTTATAGAGATTGGATCAACGCAGTCTGTGTCTTTCAAAAGACAAAAAAACAACAACACATAATTGCATGGTCATTGGTCACTCAAGTCACCTTCACCCCCCTCATGTCTCTCATTCATGCATAAGCAGACATGTCTGTGTACACAGACACCGAAAGAGACTCAAAGAGAGAGCACAATTATTTCCTATCTGTTAATACAAAGATTAAAACAGCCTGACATAAAACAGGCTTAGTGCGCAAGGTGTGATGAAGGTTGTGTTTCTTCTCTTATTAAAACCATCTCCTGTCTGTGATCTCCCTAGCTCATTCAGTTGTCAGCTAGCCATCTCCAGAGGATCCTGCTTCCCAGGGTGCACCACATGCTCTGATAACACATATTTAGGCTTTTAATGCTCTCCAAAAAAAGGCCTGTGTTCAGTGGGGGTATTTTAAGCTGTAGTGCATATTAGCTAATTAGGGTGTGTGGGCTCTTTGTAAGGATGTTTGGCATGCTGCGTGTGCTTCAAATGAAAGAGAATGAGGCTTATTAAATAGTGCTGAACTGCTCCCGTAACCTCTCTGTCCTGATTGCTCTCTCTACAAGTTCACATAAATGTCAAATAGTGGAACTGCAGTACTAGTGGATGTTATTAAATGAGCATTAGTTTGTGTTTGCCCACTGAGACTCAACATCACTGGTTAGGAATCATATTAGACACATGTTGTTGTGAATGGAAAAAAAGATTGACATTTGCAATAGTGTTGGTACCAAAGTGACACAGATTACTTTCCCGGATGTGTAACTCTATTATGACCATGTCAGATCACAGTGACCACACCCAAGTCCCATCCAACATGTTAAATCAGGTGAAATAAGCCAGGACAGTCAACCATGAGACAGGAACGCTTGTGACCAATTAGTGCGCGGAGCAGAGGAGGGAAGGGGCAACATCCCAGCGGGCCACTGCTAAATAGACAGGCTGTCATCAAGACCAGGCTGTGAGACACTCAATGAATTCTCACATGTCCACTGCCCGTCTGTACTCCAGCCACACACGCACAAACACACACACGCACACAAACACACTAACGACATCTCTCAGCTCCAGTGAAACTAAGAGGCAGTCCAAACACAGCTTCCTAACACAACAGGAGCAGAGGATCCATTCTGCTAGATCCCCCCAACATGCTGCTCAATTGTCCAGCAGGGCATGGCAGCCCCCCCCCCCCTTTCTATGTGTATGCGTTTGGTTGTATATGGCTCTGTCTGCGAGTTTGGGAGAGGGTTAGCTTAGAGTTCAGTCATTGCTGACCATATGTCTGCACTGCAGGGAGTTGAATGGGGGGTGGGGGGGGGGGGCTACAATCTGCCAAGGATTTAAGAATGCCAATAATTTGTAAATAGACCTGTGTTCCCTGGTCAAAGGGTTAAGTGCAGCCTCTGCCCTGGGACGGTCCCAGTGGGACAGCTATATGAGAACCTAATGTCCAAATCCAGCCTAAGTTCTCATGAAACTAACTCCTCCCTCTTCTTTTGCCCTCACCCCCTTATATCCCTCCCCACCGCTACCTGCCAGGACTTGAAGAAAGTTTGAGAAGCTCTCTTGGAGAGTCAAGTCCGTCTGTGGCCCTGGTTCCAGTCCTGGCCTTGCCTGACTCCCAGATTCTCCACCTGTCCTGCTGGCTCAGTTTATAGAAACACAGCCAGAGTCAACAACCAGACTCCAGTCATCCACAGCACTGGAATTCAGTGGGGCTTTTCTGGAGGAGCGACTCTGACAGCCCAACACCTAATGACTTACAACAGGACATCAGTGAATGTGGAAAATAAAAACTGTATATCACTGCTAATTGTTGAAATGCAAAGCCGCGTCTGTGGTTTTGATGATGTGTGGTTTTGAGGATGTGTTTATTCCACTTCAAATCCAACAATTTAGGCCACTCTGAGAGGAGTCTTATGGAGCTTCTATAATGTAAAGCTGCATACCAGAACACTGGAGAGCATAGTCTACGAAAGGAGACACCATGTCTCATCCCATGAGGCGATAAACTGTATCCCCTGATATCCCGCTGTTTCTGGTGGAATTTCTCTTAGCACGCTAGCTAACACCCCTCTTAACACTGACACCATCTGTTCAGTTGTAAACCTATAGATTTACTGTGTGACTGGTTTGTGGCTGTGTGTAATGTGTGCGGATGAGGTGACTGTGTTTTTCCCTTTCAGCCTCCATGGGATTCAAGGTGTGTTATTATTGTGTAATAGGCAATCAGCGTAGAGCACCCGAAAAGATTAAGCCTCTTTATGTTTTCTATTGATTCTAAGGCAACCTGGTTAATAGGAGAGGGGCTCTACAACACACAGCTGCAGGACAGGTGTGTGTTTTGTGTGTGTGTCTGTGTGTGTGTGTGTGTGTGTTGGGGATGACAATGGACACAGTGTGACAATGTGAGAAGAAAATAACACTATTAACCATTGCTCCTGGAACATTTCTTTTCTCAAAGATCATGAACCGTATTGATGATCTGAGTTGGAATGCATCTTCACTCCGGCTATTCTCTTCATCGCGCTTGTGATGGCGGGAGAGTGGAGTGGGCTATTGATCTTCACCTACCGCAATGTTGTTTTGATTGTTGTTATCAAAAATTGAACAATAGAGGCGGCCAACAGAGCCTGAAGACTTTTATTGGGGGTTGAAAAACACAAACAAGCAATTATTTATGAGAGCGAGCAAGCCAATGCCCCATAAATATCCAGTGTGTGTTAATATTTACCTGTTTTGTTTTAAAGGGCCCTACCAGAGTGAGATTCAGAGTTTTTGAATGATGGAGCTGTCAAATCAGCACCAATATATAAGTATTTTTTTGGTAAAATACCTTTATTATGTACTTCTACACCTCAGTCAAGTAAACACCCATACATTTAATCCACAAATGTTTGATTATATTTCACTGTTTTCAATAAATATAGCTGTTAAAATGCTACAGATTTGGCAATGGCACAAATTTGTAGACGACATTCCACCAACAGTGTTTTCTATGTCAAAATACTTGTTTTTTATTCCTGAATGTTTGTAACAGTCTGAATGCCTAGCAAGGCACTGCCAAACAAGACTTTGCAGAACAAGCATGTATGTTCAGCAGTCTTAAATAATGCTTTACAAGTAAGATTGAAAACATTTTTCGTTCAAATTGAGCAATGGAAATGTATATCAATTATGTATTAAGTACTAGATTTAACTTTACTACTAAAATTCCACATTTGCAAGATGTTTTTTTGTTGAGTTTTGAATCCATGTGCTTTCCCCCTTGGTGGTACAGCAGTTAAATTACAGGGAATTCATACAAACACTAAAATACAAGAATTTGAGTAAACATGGAGGCGCTCTGCCACTAAAATTCAGTACACGACAACCACTTGTCGATCACAGCTGTAAACATAACATTCTGTCTGTCAGCGGGCATGTTTTCATACAGACACAGGCAAAGCCACAAGTATATCATCACACTCTCATCATAGCCGATGTGATGGCCTATGGCAGACACATTTCTTTGTGTCTTTCCCACTGTGTTTCCTAACAAAATGAATGAAGACAGGGTGACATTTAGTTTTCTCATGTGTTTTGTCAAATGTACATTTTCTACCAAACTGGCTGTTGTGGCTAACATTGTCCTTTGTGCGCAGTGTACCAGCCTGCGGCCCTTGTCATTGCGGCCTTGCACATGGACTTCAACTGTGTGTTTCTTCCTCGAGGCTAGCCAGGCTGCGGGTGTGACTTTCTTTCCCGATAGCAGTGGGCTACAGTAGGGGAGCCTAGCTCCGGAGCGGCCTCGCTGCATGAGACGCCCCCTGACATTGTGCTCTGTTTGCCTCAGTGACTGTAGTTCTGTTTATTTTCATGTTTGAATCCTACTTGTTTCATAATATATTGTTTTCTTCTTCTGACATTTTCTGAAAGCATGTCTTCTTGGTCACAGCACTGACTTAATCAAACTCAGTATGCTGAACTGGCAAGCCATCACATGCTATTGAGTGGTGTGTGCTGTCCTCTTGTGGTCAACATATATAGTGCAGTTTAAAAGCATAGTGTTTCCACTACTATACTAACTGCCACCATTTATAAATTAAGCCTAGAACTAGAAGTATTTTACTTTTATCTTTCTCCCGTAATAGATCACTGAAATATTTGCTTCAGTGCTCCGTATTAAGACACTAAAATATTGAATTCTTCTCTTAACATTTCTTAATATTGACATTTTCACTATTCAGTTTTTTCAGTAGTTTGAATTAATGGAGGTCTGTGCACCTTATGTGTTTTTTTTTATATTTGTGATAGTCAAACCCTTCAGCTTTATTTCTACCTTATTGTAAAGTATCTTTAATTTTTAAAAAAAGTTGGGGTTAACACATTTGTTATTTTGCTGTGCACATTACATCTTTCCTCCACTTTCTGAATGAATATTGTCAGAATCAATGAATCTGTCTTTTTCTTATCGACTAATAGTTTAAGATATAAAATATTAGAAAATTGTCAAAAATGCCCATCACAGTTTCCTAGAGCCCACAGTGACATCTTCAATTCGCTTGTTTTCTCCAACGCATAGTCCAAGTCTAAATATATTCAGTTTACAGTGATCTAGAAAAGCAACAATTCCTCACGTTTGAGAAGCATGCCCACACCTCCTGTTTGATTCTTACCATCCACTAAATATAGGAATATCAAATATCCAGAAAATATCAACAAACACTGAGGCTAAAACCATAGAAAAAGAAGTACATCCAACGGGGTTTGAAAACCTGTGGTTAGTCCGCCTGGGTCTTGCTAGACTAAACTAGGTTCACAGACCAAACACCAGACCAAAAACCTAAATCAAGACACAACACAAAATGGTATTACGTTGCCATTTCTCTGTTACCCATGAAGAGTACCCTCGAATTGGTTCGAAATCAAACATTCTCATATTTTTCAAACCTACCAAAACACAGAGGTAGTGTTTCAGAGGCACAGATATGTACATCGACAAAGTCAAACAACACAAACACTCTGCACGGCATTGAAGAGCAGACCCCTCAGCTCAGAATTCAGAATTGTTTAACCATTTACAGAATTAGAAATAAAGATTTGAGGACCAAAATGAACATATCAGAGGGAACAGAGGGTTTACAATAAAAGAGGAATGTTCATGCCATACATGTCAAACAGGGGAGTTAACAGGGGAGGGGGACTGCGGACCCACCTGTCTGCTGCTTACAGCTCTGGTATGACTCCAGTTCACTGCCTTTCAACAGGAGATATTGTATGGAGTGCATACAGTGATGTGATGATGTACAGTATCTGGTCTTTGATAAAATCATTTGAGAAATTAAGTAATAAGGGACTATATACATCCTTTCCTCATTAATAAAAGGGATTGAAGTGGGGATATCAACCTGATCATTAAAATCTAATGTGATTTAAATATATTGCTATGTAATGTATTCTACCTTATGGCTGTGACAGCGAGACGCCCAACTCTTTTAATGTTTAAGGTTGTAAGTTGGTAAAGTTGCAATGCCATATTGTATTGTAAGGTGTTTTGGATATTTAAAGAGCTAAAGAAAATAACTAGGTATTACAGTCGGTAATACTACGTGCTTGAAGTATTTTGGCCACATTCAAATGTTCACACAGGTATGAACATATACAGTGGCCAGTATCTGTCGGTAGTGGCCACAGTACAGTATGCACCTATTGTGGGTCTGGAGAACTAGCTATAACAAATTTCTCTGTTGCAACGAATTTTTGACCACATTACACACAAAAACAAAAAAGAACGAGTTTTTCTTTATGTTTATTTATTCAACTAGTTGAGTTTGTTTTTTTGTTTTGACCAACAAATGAAAATAAAAATAGCTGTTTTCTGTTTAATTAAAGTAGACTGGTTGCAAGGGTGCTATGGGTAGGTTTAGCATTATAATGGTATAATTTTGTAATAAATTTGTGTAATCTGGTCAACCTAAAAAATAAATATCACGAAGGTAACACCCATATGGCATGAGGTCTCCTCACATCTGCAGGTCTGCCACGGATAGGAACCTATAACCTTTGTTTCCTGCGGTACATTTTGAGGGACGTACATGCTTGTTGCCACGGTGGTGACATCAGGGATAGTGGCATCGTTAGCAAGAAAGCTAACACGTCACAGACATTGTCAACCCAGTCTATGTTGTCAACTCTTAATGAATACATTAGTTGTAATAGGACTTCGAACACAAATAGTAAGTACTTTTGACTTGCTCCGGCAAAGCGAGGGTTGTTAGCCAGTTCCCGACGTTTGCTGCAAATGTTCGCTATGTTGTTAACGCCTTTGTCAAATTCCTGTGTTATAAGTGTATGTGTGGAAATTATTGTACTGTTTTTGCAGCAATGTGTTGTAGCCATACATATTATGCATAACTTTGGTTACATTTTTCTTTCCACAAACATAATAATGCATTATACATTATCTGAATGTTAATTATAGCGAGGTTAGTCGCATTATAGTAGTGAAACACTTGTATCCTATTGTCAATTGTCAGTTGCACTGGTTGGATTAACTCCATGCACATGTTACTGCCCTATGCTTTGCCCTAGGTCTAGAGAGAGGATCCCCGATTGTGGAGAAACAAAATCACAAAGGTGGTGATTTGAAAATGCATCAGTGCCCTGTTTGTAAAAAATCTTTCCCATCGCCATATAAACTTCAAAGACATTCTGTCACCCATACTGGCCAGAAGCCCTTCATCTGCGAAATCTGTGGAAAAGCCTTCACACAGTCTGAGCATTTAAAAACGCACTTGCAGAAAGTCCACCATTCAAGACTTCCAGCAGACCACCAACACGGTGGCATTTTAACTCGTAACCAACAACCAAATTACGATAACCCGGCTGCAGGATTTAACACACATGGCAGAAGTAATCACACTTTAATGCCATCGACTGTGTCACCCCCTGTGGCCTCCCAGCCACAGTGGAAAAGGGAAATTGTGACTCACAAAACAGTTCTTCCTTCCTCTGAGACTGGAAATCCACCAAAAAGTATGCCACATGTAAATGGTGGCTCAGTGGCGCAGAAAAGTATCTCAAATGTTGTGGATGCAATACCACAGGAGCAAGTTGATTCTGCAAATGTAGACACATTTGTATGCCATGCTCAAAGTGGATACACCTGCGAAGTCTGCTTGAAGTCATTTACTTCATCTCTTCAGCTTTGGAATCACTCAACAACTCATAACAAACCGAAACAATTTGAGTGGGGCAGTGAGTCCGGCCAGACTTTTTCTAAAAAGGCCCATTCGAAGATGCACCTGCAGTTGCAAGAATTGAGCTCCAAGAGAAGCAAAATTACTTTAAAACACCAGTGTCCTAAATGTCTCAAATCCTTCTGTTCACCATCCAAATTACAACGGCATTTTCTTATTCATACGGGGCAGAAACCCTATTCATGTAGGATCTGCTGGAAAGCCTTCAGACAGAAGGTACACTTGACATCGCATTTAAGTACTGCAAATAAATGTTCACTTTCTGCAGGCCCTGAAAGGAGAAAACAGAGGTTTTGTAACAGCAGACAAACCTCAGGTCTGCAGCCTCAGTCATTGCTTCAACAACGACCCGCCAGCCATCGCACTCCTTTGAATTCCTCAGTGGAACTGGAGCTACAGTGTAGAATAAGTGTAAATGCGGTGCAGGACCTGAACGAGACCGAAATCAAGTCGGATGCAGGCATAAAACCAGAGCAACCATTAAATACAAGCAGTCAGTGTCAGAGTATTTGTCATAAGTCAGATGAGAAAGAGCAGCAATACTTAACACATAAAGACTTGAAACCATTCCAATGTATGATCTGCAACAGATCGTTTCGGTTGGAGGTTAATTTGATACATCATCATAAAATTCATAGGAGCCAAAAAGAATCGGGATGTCCTACCACTGTGCAAAACAGTGATAATGTGAAAATGACTGATTCTGAAGCAATAAAACGTTTACCTGAACCCATTAATGCAGATCCCTTTGACTTGAACATCATTGTTAAACCAGAAACATGGAGTGAAGATTGCAGTGATCACAATGACTGTCTTCCTCAGGAGTCTGCGTTAATTACATCAGCAGGACAGCAGAGGGAAACCTGCCATGCCACCAGCAAGCAGCAGAGAATTAACACTTTACGTCAGTGCCATACATGCTCAAAATGTTTTCCATCTCTATCAAAACTTCAAAGGCACATGATGACCCATACTGGACAAAGGCCCTTCGGCTGTGAGATGTGCGGAAAGAGATTTCGTCAGAAAACACACTTGAGGGTCCATTGTCGCACTCACCTGTGGTCCAGATATCACAAACAACGATCACTGTATATCAATCAGCCGCCTTCTTGCATAGGTGGGTTTGCCACAAGGACAGTAGCAGACGTCCCAGTCCAGGAAATGACACACACTGACCGTGATGTAATCTCTGTGAAACAGAATGACAACAGAAAGTCAGATACATTGTTACCACATACCGCAAAGAACAATGAGGTTGTGCACTTGAGAAAGGTTTCTAAAGTGACTGTGAAGAGGACACAGGCTACTAAATCTATGCAAAATCCAGGCAACGTACAACACAAGTGCTGCTGGTGTTTAAAGTGTTTTCCCAGTGCCTCTAAATTACAAAGGCATGAGATGGTACACACAGGCGTGAAACCATTTCGGTGTCTAATGTGTGGGAAAGCATTCAGGCAAGCTCCACATCTGAAAACCCATGAAAGAACTCACCGGGAGAGGAAACCTTCCAAGCCAGTCAATCAACAGGGGAACATCAGAAAACTGAAAGCAAATGGTCAACAGCAGCTTTACCCAAGAATCAGTGTTCCACCCCCACCACAGAAAGAATCTGTGAACACAACAAATACACTTGGTAATGGAGTGACTGCACTGCTCTGCACCAGGCGTGAAATATCCATACCAAAAGTGAACAGTCTCTTTAAGAGAAACTCTACAAGTAGCGTAAGTTGTAAAAAAAGGAAACTTCACACATGCCGAATGTGCTGTAAGAACTTCTTTTCTCCATATAAGCTCTCACGGCACTTGGTCACTCACTCTGGGAGAAGGCCATACAGTTGCACTTTGTGCAGCAAAACCTTCACACAGCGTGGTCATCTAAAAGTTCATGAGCACAGATGCAGACAGGGTGACAGGATCTCACATTATATTCAAGGAGAAATGATAAATACCCCCCATCTCCAGGAACGATGCATTGAAAATCTTACTGATTGCACAGATGCAACAAGAGAGCAGTCTGTGTCACATTATACCACTGTTGGTCATTACTCATTTACTGATCAAGATTTATCTCGTTGCTCAGAGCCAATAGATGCTGCATGGCTGGCAGTGCCAGATGTAGGCCTGCAAGAGGAGAATAACGAATCAGAGAAAAAGCAGAAAGACAATTGTGATCAGGCCACAGACCATTATAGTGATTCATTTCCCTCTGAACTTGCCTTTGAAATCAATAAGCTTCTCCAAAATCCAAACATGACAGCTCCACCTTTGTGGGAATGCACAAAGTATGAGGGAAATGCACCTAATGTAGAAGTACCGCATCAGCACAAAGGAGTTACAGCTCTTTCAGGTAGCAGCAAGCTGCTCAGTGATGAACTTGTGAGTCCTGTGGTTGAGAATCAAAAGCAGACAGATAATTACTGGTGTGAACCACTAACTCTGTTTGAATGTGACAAGTGCACTGCAGGTTTTAAGCGCAAAAACAATCTTAAGCACCATATTTGTCCAACAAATGTTAAACCTAATATGACAGAGTCAACCCAGAAGAATCGTTGTGACATTTGCTTTAAATATTTTGTGTCTCCCTCTAAACTTAAAAGGCATTATCTCATCCACACAGGTCAGAGGCCGTTTAGGTGTGACATTTGTGGCAAAATGTTCACACAGTCAGCACATGTCAAAACACACAGACTGACTCACTGATAATTAAAATGTGACGGTGTGATGTTTGTTTTTTTTGTATAAAATTATTTGTCATTGATATGTTTGTGTATGTTGTATGTATGTAAAGTATGTAATAGATGTATGATAATGTAGACCTATATAATATGTTTATATTTTCTGTAATTCAAAAATTAAACGTGTGCCTCTTGTTAAATGTGTTCAGGCTGTGCATTTAATTGATATGTAAATGTCTCAAAAATAAATATTCTACAATGATTTTTGTACTTTAGTTAAGACTTAGTTTGGTTGTCTTTCACAGTAGGAACGGAAGCCATGCTTTTGTACCTGGGGAGGATTTTAGGGACACACTCATTCAGGAAGTCAGTCGCGTACAGCGCGTTTTGGTTGTGTACATGCGTAATCAACTGTTCAACGGCAGTTACGCTCATGCTGAAATGATCATAAAGGTTAGTGAGCTTACTTTATCATATATTTTCGTACGCCATGGGACTAATAGTAACTTTAGCATCAAAAATTATTTCTGAGTCAGCTTCTAAATGCTACTAATTAGCTTAGCTCATCGCCTGTTTTTGTGAAACGGCTAACGTTTAACGTTACTAATGTTAGTGTTTTACGACGATATATTAATAATAATAATACGTTGTGGGGACGCATAGCACTGATACGAAGTTTATTTGAGTATCGGGCATGCATTTAAGTAACTTTAACGTTAGAAGTTTTGAACCTAGCTAGCTAACTTTCTTAGCACTATTGTTGCCTATAGTGGCCCCATGTGTTTTAAGGCATGTGTGCAGTATAAATAACTAAGTACAAAGCCTGTTGGTGTTAATAACTAGTTACGGTTACTTTCATATAATATCTCAATTCCCTCTTTTTCTGACAGTCATCATTGTAACTGCTTGAGATGGCCACCATGGAGAAAGAAACCCCCGCTAAAAAGGCTGCGGCGCCTTCTGTGTCTCAGATTAATGCAGAATATGTGACACAGGTAACGTTAATCACTACACGTTCAATACACATGTGCGCCAGCGCGGTGTTGAAATACGTTTTCCAATGCTGTTTTTATGCTGAAGCCAGAAATATTGTCTCCCCACCTGCAGTCATTTTTGTACATGTACCTGTAATTGATAATCTAATAAGTCTGTAAAGTGAACTTGCATAAAGGTTTAACATACTGCATCCTGTGTCATCCATCCTACTACACATAAAAAGTACTAATGTGTTGGGTGGGGAGATGGGGGTAAACAGGAGGAGTGTATCACATACACTCCTCTCGTTTGAGGATTCGTGCTCAGTTTAGGTTACAGTATTTTCCCTTCTCTAGATAGTTCACTATAGGGTATCAAACCAGTAGAGTATATATCCAAACCAGAAAACCACAAGAGTGTATATCTTGTCGAACTTTTGCGTTTTCCTCCTATACATCACCCTGTAAGGGATCATTTGTACCAAATTCTGTGTTGCTTACTCACATTTTGTATGTTCATGCTGCCATGTTTACTACTTTTGATGTTTTAATTATTTTTTGTTTCAGTTGGCTAATAAATATTGGGCCCCCCATGCAAAGAATAAACTACCCTTTGACCCTAAGGTGAGTCGTATGCATTGCAGCATCTTTATAGGTGTTAATATATTAATTTTTTTGTAGTTAAACTACTTTTACCAGTAAGTTGCACAACACATGTTGTGTATATACTGAATTCATCAATGTGTGTTGGTCCGAACCATAACGTATTTTAAACCATTAAGTTTGATACAATATAATGGTAAAAGTGCTGCTTTTACCAATTAATGAACTGTACCTAAACACAAACACACGTTATGTGTTTAGAATTGAGGTGGGGCTCTCTGTGTTTGCCTTAACCCCCGAAGAATTTTAACGTTCTTTGATGTCTCTTTAGGTGATGGAAGATGTTTACGAAAAAGAGATTCTCAAGTCCAAGTAAGTTAATATATATAGCAGCTTTGACGTAAAGTGCTGCGTTTAATACACTTATTTATCTGGCTCTATTGTCTGCTCTGCTTTCAGACAATGTTTTCAGATGTTTTCTTCTATGTTTTCAGATTTGCCATCAGAAAAATTATGCTGCTTGAGTTCAGGTGGGATATTTCGCTTCCTCATATTCTCTCTTTTTATTAAGCAGCCAATGAGTAAATTGATCGATATTCGTATGTTGTTTTCCCATCTTTCAGCCAGTATCTTGAGAACTACCTGTGGGTGAACTACACTGCGGAGGTATCCAGCAATGCCTACCTCATGTCCATTTGTTGCATCGTCAACGAGAAGTTCAGAGAGAATGTCCCAGCTTGGGAGGTAAGTAATGCAATACCATGTAAGTTTAGACTAATTTCCATTGCATGGTTACTGGATTTTGTTTTTTGAATGGTGTGTTTCAGGTGTTCAAGAAGGAGCCCAGCCATTTCCCATTCTTCTTCAAATGTGTGATGGAAGCTGTATTGGCAGGCCAAGAGGCTGGCCTTACTCTGAAAGAGCAAACCGTGCTGCTCGTCTTCCTGGACCACTGCTTCAACAGTCTGGTGTGTACCACTACACTGATATTCATGTGTAACTTTGGGAATGTTATGAGTGTTATGCTGCTGCTTGTAGGGTCAATGAGGATGGGGTTTTTTTCATGTCAATACCTAGATCACTGGGAGTAATCAGTTTATATTTTGATTACAATATTTCTATGTTAAGTAAGATGATTTCTCTAATAAACTTGGGTTACAAAGATTTATTTAAAAAAATAAAAAATTCTGTGTTGCTTATCACAGCGTCATGAAAGCGAAGATCAGCCATGGTCATATGAATCCCCAAACAATTAAGCATTATGTAATTTATTTTTAATTTCACATTCATTATATCATAAAATCAGGATTGCTAGACTTGGCAAGAGGGTACATTAGTGTGGGTCTGGATAACAAGATAATTAAGATGCCTGAGATTACAAGTATAGTTAAATATGAGAACACTTTGATTACTCGTGGTATATTCATTTGTTGTGTCCATGGACATCTGTCCATGATAGATACCAGATAAGTTTGTCAATCTCAAAAGATGGAAGAGAAATGAAGGTGTTTTACTATTCTGTTAGTATTTCAAATTTAATCTCAAGGAATTTGCATGAGAATTGAATAATCAGGGTTTTGCCTTAAACAGGTTAAGCACAGCTTCTTACTCATTAATGTAAGCAATGCCAAAATCCCTTGTTGTCCAAGATGAATGTGGAATTTGTAATGTCCACTAGGTGGCAGTAGTAGACTAGGAAGTACAACTTGGGTCTACTCCCACCCATCTGGATCCGCTACAGCCGCATTAAACCACAGGGAAGCACTGCAGATGTCTCACTTTAAAAATCTGCTGTGATAGCCTGCTGCACTTTGATTGTATCCTATAAAGGCCTCTAAATATTTTAGTTGCAGACTTTTATTATGGGCTGAAGTGTGATAAAAATCTAAATCTGTCATACACAGTGCATTTTGACAACTCTTCTCCCCCCCCCCCCCCCCCCCCCCCCCCACAGACCCTTTCCCGCATCCAAGCTCCCGCCCCCCCCCCCCCAAGCA
>CM022480.1:11467129-11650910 GCA_011952105.1 Coreoperca whiteheadi | reverse complement strand
GGTGAAAAAATATAAATTTTTTTTCACCACGTCTTTTTTTAATCCTTTTCCCCCCCCCCCCCCCCCCCCCCAGGAGGTAGATTTGATCAGAGAGCAGGTGCAGCAGCTCATCTCTCTGCCTATGTGGATGTGCCTCCTACCAGTAAGATGTCAACCTATTACCCTAATTAAGTTTTTCTGGTGGTTATTGGTGCACACCAAGTAATGACGTTTGATTATTTTGTAGAAAAGATTTGCCTCCTTGCTGTGATGCTAACCCTAAGGCAAAATTGACTGTTTACTGATTTGTTTCTGTCATGTTTGCAGTCCAGACTCCAACACGAGCTTAAGAAAGTTCCAAAGCTGCAGAAGTTCTGGAATTTAATCAAGAAGAAATTTGATAAGATGGATGCTGATGCAGCTGAGCAGTAATACTATTTTCTTTGCTTGCACGTTCAGATCTATACAGACTAGGAAATTCTGTTTTGGATTCTATGAGCTTCTATGCTCTTTCTGATTTGCTTTCTTTGTGTCTTCCTCAGGGGAAAAAAAGAGAGGACCTTCCTCTCTTCTCTCATTAAAAAGTTTCTTGGAGTTCTCATGTCAATTCCGCCATCAGGTAAACATGAAAAAATACATTTATTTCCCTTGGGATTTCATTGTGTTGTTGTGTACAGCTGCTTCACATGGAATCCCTTCAGCAAGACGAAGGACCATTAGATCGTGGTCCTATTTCAATAAAAACAATGGTCCATCCGTGGTGTTGACTTCTACCTCCAAATATTGAGTACAATTAATGATTCCACATGAATTTTCTTTGACTTTGGTCCCAAAACAGGCCTTTGCTTGTGCTCTTTCTATCTTTCCTAGCATGATTAATGTACATAGGGGTTTCTAGAGCTTGCGCAGTGTCGGAGAGCACATCTCTGCAGTCCAGGGCCATGCTGGCAATATGAAACACAATATTGCCCTTTTTATCACTATTTCAGTTGTGCTACTCGCTCCTTTCTTTCTGAGTTGTGCAGCTGCCGAAGGAGCATGTGCTCCAGCTGCCATACAGCCGCCGGCACTGAATACTATGTTGTAATACAGGCCGACACAGAGGCCCCCCACCTGAATGCTAAAAACAGAACATGTGTATTTGTGTGTTTAGGTAGAATTCAAACCTGACAGAGTAGATTACAATCTAAAGCTCAGCAGGATCCACATCACTCTAATGCTTGCTGCATGCCTCAACTTTAAGTGCACACACATGCACACCGACATGCTTAATGAGGGCTGAGGGCCCAGCATGCTGCTGTGCCGGCAATGCAGTATCTCATAGTGAGGCTCACACACTCAGCACGGCCCCTTAGTGTTGTCCGCATGCGTTTGCTGTCCTTATAACCTTGGTGATAACTACACAACCTCCCTTCCACTGCTACGTCATTCCCTATCATTTCTGGCCTTGTATGTTCATATAGTCATGTCTGGTTGTGAGAAAGATCGCATTTGTCGTTGATAACAGGCATTCCCTGATCTAAAGTGAAGTATTAACCACCATGATTTCCTCCTTCCTTTTACATAGGACCTGTATGCATGGACAAAGTACATTACTCCGAGAGATTCATTGAACTCATGATTGATTTGGAGGTAAGACAAATCCTCCCATTCCAAAGCCTTATTCAGTAAAATTACAATCTTTTGCCATTTATATTATTTAAATTTTCCCTCACTAGATTGGATTGCTTTATTTGAAATTAACAGTGCGAGATGATGCACTCAGTCTTAACAGACCAATCAGACACTTATTTCAAGTGTGTGCGTCTACAGTATATATGCTTAATCATGGTATCCTGATGAAGGAAGCGGTGTAGACATTCGTTTCTGCAGCGCTCATTTGCCTTTTGTCCTTCACATTTATAGCTAACTGAGGTCAACGGACAGTGGATAAATGTTGAGTTTGAGCCCCACCCAATGCATCTCTCTCATTACAGTCTACAACGCTGTGCAGTATTTGAAACAGTAGTCTTTGATTGAGTATTAGAGGTTATTTTCAGCTTGATGGCTTTTGACATCTGGTATAAGGTGTGGAGTAATGTGCAGCGTCTGCTGGACATAAAGGTTGCGAACCTGAGTCCCAATTCCATTCTGGAACAATCCAAAAAGTGTTTGAAGGAGCAATTGAGAAAAAAAACATCTTTGCTTTGTATTATTATTATTATTATTATTATTATCCATTTTTTAAAATGTTTTGAATTAATTTTCTAATATCTCACCATCAATTTATCTGCTATGTGCTGTTGCCTGCAAATTTGAGATGAATGTCCTGTAGGTGAAATACACAGTAGAGGAGGGCATGTTCCAGTTGTTTTAAAAACACTAATAATCCAATAATCTGAATGAAAACCAGATTGCACAATTTGTCTGGTCTACTTGTTTTTTACTTGCTGAGATGATGATGTGAACCTCTGCTCTAATTTGGGAACAACCTCTGCTCTAATTTGGGAACAGTGTCCTCTTGCCCATGTAGACAACTGCATTGCATTGGTCTTGAAAAGGTTTTAGTCATATTATAAGATATCGGCTCCTGTAGTTGCTGGAATTGTTATGCAGCGGAGTAATTCTACGTTGGAATTCATGGTGCATTTTCAGGCACCAGATACAGAGTAAGATTTCAGGGTGATGAAATAGCTCATAAAGATGAAGAACCTTTTTATGAACTATCATCATATTGGTTAATTTAAAAGATTTCATCAAAGAAAATAGAATTTGGCTCAATGCTTCAGGGAGGCAACCTTGCCAATAAGGTTGGCTATCGTGAGTGAAGACACAATGTCACATAAGCGTGTTGCTCCTGCTGCCTGTGCAGATCTCCTGTTACCAGCGAGGGATCTCAATAGATTTCATCTGGCTGCTGCTGACAGGGCCGGCCTTGCTGTTCCTGGCAGCGGCTAGTGGCCGGCCAGCTGATGGTCTCTAGAGACATCTCCTGTCCTTCAGCGCTATCCTTTTACAAAGCCGCAGTTGCTTGAAATCCATACTTCCCCTCTCTGATGACGACCTGAAAATTAATGCAGGGAAGAAAAGATCCCTGTTTTCATTCCTGGTTCATGCCGGTTGTCAGAACTGTGTTGAGATCAAAGATGGCGGTTGGATATAAAGGTATCTGTTCTCCCAGTGTTTAGGTATCACTTGCTGCACCTGCTGCCTTTGAAGAGCAGTTTTCAATGACTAAAATATAGATATTTAATTTTGTTGGTCTTTAGCAATTCAGTATTCCATTACACATTCTGTTTCACAATGCAGTTCTTCTTTTTCCACCTTTTATAATGTTATAGATTGAACTCCCTTTTTGTGCTTTGTTCACCAGTCATTCTATCACTCAGACTGTCAGTTTATCAACATCTTCAGTATTTCTTTCTTATATTTCTAGCGGAGCAGTTCTGTTATCTCATTTTGACAGGTTTCCTCTGCACTTGCCTTCATGTCATGTTCGTGTCCTACAACAGGCAAATAAATAATGGCTAAGGTAGCTGAGACAGTTTTGTCGTCTTCACATCTCACTGTCAGTTTGCTTTGTTGTTTGCTGTTCTACCATATTTTTCAAGACAAGAAAACACCATGGATCAATAAGATGTCATGGTCCAGATGCTGGGAAATGTGGTTGTTCTTGAGTTAATTGACAATTTTGACCTCTGAGAGGTTTCAGTTTATACAACATCTAATTTCCTTTTTGGTGATGGAGAGGCATCAGACTCACTGTGTGCAATAATTTTTTTCCTGCAAATCTCACAAATTTGACTTGTCTTTCTTGAGTTATTTTGGTCCTGTCCACTGAAAAAGAATTTCCCCCTACATGTTTTTTTTTTTAATTTGTATTACATTTCAGTTAAGTGAGAACTTACAGGTATTTCAGCCACAACTGTATGTAGTGCATGTAGTCCAGTGCTGTAAATATGGTGTCCTGTGTGTCTAGGCCCTGCTGCCCACCAGGCGTTGGTTCAATACCGTGTTGGATGACTCTCACTTGGTGGTCAGCTGCCACCTGTCCAGCCTCACCCAGAGAGAGAAGGAGGGTCACCTCTTCTGCCAGGTACAACACACTAGGAAAACGAAGGATGCATTCACACTGAGGTCCAAACCACCTCTGTTCTCATTTTCATGTGTAGAAGTAACTTTTGTTATTGTCTCATGTCTGTAGTTGCTGGACATGCTGAAGTTCTACACAGGTTTTGAGATCAATGACCAGACAGGAAACGCCCTGACGGGGAAAGAGATGACCACCCTGCACTACGACAGAATCACCTCCCTGCAGGTAAATACTATACATAAAGAGGTATAGACAGGCAAATCTCAGCTACGTTCTTTTGTCCTACCTACTTTGGTTCTGCTGTTGTTTTTCACTGGAAGTGCTCAATATGTTCTTTTCATCTGGAGAACATTTGTAGTGGGATAATAGGCTTGCATTATCGTGGCGGCGTTCTCTCGGAAGAAAAAAAAATAAATAATAAAAATATCTTAAATGGGTTGCCAGATATACTTTGGCGGTTGTTAATATGCCTGAGCTGCCCGCCCAAGTCAAGTCTATGTGGGAAACACTGGGTAGGCCTACATATTCATACACCTTAGAATTCACCATGGCAGTGTGGCATTCACCCGAAAGCCCCGCAGAAAATTGTTGAGCATTGCCAGCCTAGTCGGGCTTCAACCGTGCACAAAATTTAAGGTTCGGTATGTACCTCGGTTTTAGGGTCGCGGTTCGGTACGTTTCCGGTGCAGCAGGGAAAACAAAACAATGTATATTTGAAAAATGCACACATTCAACAGTGGCTCATTGCCCATTACTGTATCAGTTGATGCACTCAAATACTGTGATATTGTCAAGAAAAGCACAATAGACTGAAATGCTACGTGAAGGCACATTGTAGCGGGGCCCAAGCACTTTGACCATATGATTAAATTCTATATTCTCTATGACCGAGTATGGTCGCACATCGGCAGCGATAAACACTCCTATGGCATTAGTTATTGATTTGGCACGGTTCGAATCTGCTGCTGCCTGAACGCTGTGGGGAAAAGGACTCCCCTTCCAGTCTGTTTTTGTCTCATTCTGCTAATCAACACATTCGGGTGATGCTGTCGTAAATGACACGTTTGAAGTGTTTCCACAGACAAACCCGACTTCAATTGAACAGTGTGTGCGTACAGTTTGACACTCATACTGTAGTTCCCATGGTAACTAACTGGAAAACTGTAATGCTCCCATACAGTGGATCTAAATGTCATGGGAGGATCCTCCAGCTCTGGTCACTCATTTGTTGTTTACTATTCTGGTGCAGTGACAATACAGGAGCTGGGCTAACCAGGCTAAGCCTACTAGCATACTACATGATGGACAGGAACTGGTGCGCTGCAAAAACGTTCCGGGTAAAACTCACGCTCTAGAATTTCTGTTCCGCGAGTGCAAGTAGTTGACAGACTATTTTGACAATAGTTTGGGTCATACTGCTCGCTGATCCGAGGAAGTCGCATACCCAACCGAACATCCTGTACTGAACTGTTCGGGACAATACACGTACCGCTTACACCCACCCAGCTAGATAGGCATTGCCAATGGATTCAATCCATCGTCAATTCCCAATTAAATTGAGAATCGGCCCAAGCTTATGGGAGAGAGAAACATGAATCAAAAATGATTCTGCCAGTTGCGAAATCTGATTTTCAGAGTTGTGATAATATATGTAAGGATGCTTGGTTTTGTATTTTTATGTAAAGCCATATTCTAGACTATTTCTCTTTTTATTATGTTTTTTTAGCCCCTTTTTGAGTCATTTATCCTGGTCAAGGCAATGTAGTGTATGAAATGATGAGTAATATGTTTTTACACGGATGGTGTGTATTTGGACATCAGTTTGAGTGTTTTGCTCTGTGTCTTCTGTCTTGCAGAGGGCAGCTTTTGCTCATTTTCCAGAGTTGCAAGACTTTGCTCTGTCCAACGTAGCAGCAGTAGACACTCGGGAATCCTTGACTAAACACTTTGGGCATCTCAGGTAAATTAAAACATCCAGAATGAATCTTGAAATGCACAAACTGTGCACTTGCAGCTTGTCAGTACACAGATGGAGGGTATGCATGATTTGACTGCGTACAATTACAGTGAACGGTTAATACTAAAATGCAATAGCACCAGAGGGTTGTTTTAGCTAACAGGACTATTTCCT
Organism: Coreoperca whiteheadi; assembly: GCA_011952105.1. NCBI lineage: Eukaryota > Metazoa > Chordata > Actinopteri > Centrarchiformes > Sinipercidae > Coreoperca > Coreoperca whiteheadi. The sequence continues at coordinate 11,644,728 of CM022480.1, read as the reverse complement.
GATGTGTAAATGTATGGCATATTGATCTACAGCTGGGTCATCCTTTTCGCTTTTTACCATTCTGCCTCATGTACGAGTACTTACTGTTTCTGCTTTATGTCCTTAAAGGTGGGGTATGCAATTCTAATCCAATACACATCTTTTTGTCAAATTAAGCGAATATCTCCTCACCGTCTGCTAGCTGTCCGTTCAGTGTGTGCGCTGAAAAGAAATCTGGTGTTTGTGTACAGCCCCTGGCTCTGTAAATAGGAAACAAACAAAGTGGCTGGGACTGGGCCACACAACACTATTCCAGCCATTCTGGGAAACATCTTGTCCTCTCTGGCTGTTAGCTTCGCAGCAGCAACTCTAGCGGCAGTTAAACGTTTAACGGTTTAACAGTTAGTTAGTTATTTACTTGCTCATTGTTCGCTCTATATCATGGTATTGGATTTATCCAGAATTGCATACCCCACCTTTAAGAGAACATACCATAATTTCTCGTTGCTGTCGATGGCAAAGAGTTGTACAAAAACAAACCTTCCAGCAATTCATCAGCAGATACACAGATCTGACCTTTTTATTAAGGTTATTCTGATCACTGAAAAATACAAGCCTCAGTTAAAGTACACATGCAGACTACCTATCGTGGTCCTACTTTGCAGTGTAGAATCGCCACCGCCACCGCCACTGCTGTCTGACTTCCCTGCTAAATGGCAGCTAGTGAGCCCTTAAACAGGCAGCTGGTACCAGCCAGAGAGAGAGGCACGCCTCATTAATTTAATCGATTTGCAGTGGCTTGAGAATAAACTCTTTGAACAGCTGTGTTTGTCAGATCATATTAGCTTGCCAAAGAGGCAAAAAGCACCCTCGCTTTGATGAACTGGCCTGTGTGTGTTTTGTTTTTTTAACTTGTCTGAATGGGAGTGAAAAGACATTGATTTATTGGTAATTTGTACTTACTTTAGGGTTTCTAACCTTTCTTGGCATTTGATATCATAATGACATTTTAAAATGATTGAACAAAACTTTTGGAGGGTCTTTAAAACATCATGTTTTGGTTCTACAACACACTTGAAGTGAGGGACCAATTACTTCTTTTTTTGTAAAGTATGTGATGTCTTTGTCATGATTGCTCTGAGGTGTTGTGTTGGAACAACACACATTTCCTCTTTGCAGTCGATGTTTGTATATCTATCACCTCTTTTTAACTTCTGTAGTGGATTATAATGCTTAAAACCCACACAGTTTCTTTGAGTCAGGCAGCGGGTTATGAGCTGAGCTGAGCTGAATCAGGTAAAGACTTAGCTGAACCATTTCATGTATTTCTAGAAGCTCTACTCCTTTTCCCAGAATTAGGGTTTTGAAAATAGCAGGAACTGCATTGTTCCCTGCTCCATAACTGTCACCAAAGCAGCTCCTGGGTAACTCCAAATATGCCGATCAGATTTAACGAGGCACTTTTCATCCAAACAACTCACGATAATGCCAGTTTATTCCAGCTGCACTACCCACGGGCTAAGCTCCCAGTCACCCGCCGCTCTGAATTTATCCGCTAAGTCCCCCAAACACACAAACGCAGCATTATTGCATAGCCTGCCCACACATATACACACCTATTCTCTCACATACACACAGACACTTCTTTCAGTTACATAAAACGTGTTGAGTGTCATTTCAGGCCAAAAAAAACGAACTGACTACAAGATCAAAGAGCATGCATCACTTTGTGAAATGCTAGCAAAAATTGAAGAGAATCATCACTACTGGAAATGTCAAAATAATTGGTGTAATTAGTTCTTCAGCATGGGCCTGTCATTGGAAAGGGTGTTTAGATCTTATGATCCCACTTCTCATTGAATCCTGGTTCCCATTCTGAGGATATTATGTGTCTTAGGAAAAGAAAAGAAAATGTGGTGAAAGCACCAACAACCTTACTTTTCAGCAGATTTAGGCAGCCATAAAAGCATGTTGTTGATGTTATGTGTATTGTCTAACAAGCTGAATGAAAGTGATCTTAACTGACCAGGTAATGTCTTCGGTAATTTGCCCTTGGTGATAGTGTTGAAATTACACATTAGTGTGATAAAGTTACTGTTTAATGGCTTACCCAAAATCTGAACATGATTCAAGTCAGCCTTAATGCTATAGAGTAAACTTACTGTAGACCAGTTTCTTTAATGTCCCCATCCTCACCTTACCCTGCCAGTAGCTCAGCTGTCAGTCATGACCTGGTCCAGTCATCTTCATTACTCAGGGTGAGTTGTTGTGCTGCTGTAATTTTGTTGCTTTGGGAAGGAATGGCCACATGACCTATGCCAGGTCATCCACTGGGCCACCAGACTGCAACATTGGCAGAATTGCCACCTCACTGCCCAAGCGTAGCATCATAAGTAGCAAAATGCATGCGCATACACGGATATAGTCGGTCAGTGCCACGTGTGGCTGTCAAGGCCTGTCACAATGTGTCCAGGCCATGTCCTTCGTTGTGTACCAGACCCCTCCTTTGTCATAGTGTCAGCCTGATTAAAACAGGTCTGTATGCAGAGAGCCATGCCTCAGCTTTCCGAGACGGAGATGGGCTTTGATTTTCATAATCCTGTCGCATCAGTGAGCCCCGGCCCCTTAACACACACACGCTGACAGAGCAGGAGTGCTGTGTCAAAGCAAACCGAAGTATTGCTTTATGCCGCAGTGCTAACAAGCACAAAGAATTTGATAAGCCTGTGTATCTTAACTCGTACAGTGGTGTCGCCGTTGCCATATAAAAAATCTTTCTCAGAAGAGGCTGGACCTACACATGATTTCTTTGTATAAATATGATGCACTAAATGGATAATAGTATGATATGTTGTTTTTTTCATTGTAATACGAATAGACATCAGATTGTCCCTGTTGTAATCTTAATATTCACCATTTTAGTCATTACCAAATTATTGTTTTTGGACAGCAATTAGTTTTTAGCTACTTATTGTCATCCCTGCTATTGATAAGAGTGTCAGCTAAATGTGTAATTAGCAAATGCACATTTTCTAGCGGACTAACCACTTGTTTCTCAACTTTCTCCGTAGTCCCAATACGCTCCACCAGGTGGCCTCGTATCTGTGCCTGCTGCCAGAGCTGGCTGAAGGGCAAGACACCACTTATGACAAGGAGGTTCTCCTTGAGCTGCTGGTAAGTGTACTCTTGGCTTTTATGAAATTGTCTATGTGGGCATTTGAGATTTTAAGTCTTGGTGGCAGAAATCTGGTTTGTTGTTTTTTTCACCTATTACAGTGCGATGTAATAGATAATAAGGAATAATTGATTACATCTGTTACAGTGTAATCTTGGTGGCAATCCAGACAGGTTCCAGTGGCATATGGCCCATGAACTTGAGCAAGCTTATGGAAATCCAGACCTTTTTTTTTTGTTTTTTTTGATACTATTGGTAAAATTTTTTTCCCAGACAATATTTAATGCTGCAGATCTGGATTTTTGGGGCCGATTACTGGAATCAATATTGACAGATCACTGGGTCTGTTTTGAAATCCTCTGTTTATTGTGTGGTATTATTTATTTATTTATTTAAAGTGGTCATATTATGCTTTTTCCCTTTCCTTTTTTGTGTTATATATCTTTTTTATGCATGTAATAGGTTTGCATAGTAAAAAAGCTCCACCCTGATGGGAGCTACCCTTTCCCACAGAAAACACTGCTCCTGAACTGCCTGAAAACAGCTCAAATGTAGTCCAGCCTTTACTTCTGTGTCTACGTCACTGTGTAACGTGAGTCAAAATGCACGAATTGAGCAGTTTCCACAAGTACACCTAAATATGAATTTAAATAACATTAGATACCCTCGAAGCAGTCAGTGTGCATACAGTTGTTTCTGTGATGTAGCGACAGTGCTCAGTTAAAACGCTATGTTTGAAAGATAAATTAGTTACAAATTAATAACGCATCACTCTGAAACGTCTTGCTCCGGACTAGGTTGTGAAACTGGTTCGGGTTGCCTGTGTTTCGTATCAGACTCGGGCTCGAACACGTACGGCTGAACCGAAGCCCAAATGCCCACGGACATTCAGCTTACTTCTAGTTTGCCAAGATATGCTGTTGTTGTGATGTTAGCTATAGTAGCAGGAGAGTTGTGAGTATCGCTGCCTGGAGCTGGTGTGCTGCTCCGCAAAACGCCTTGCCCTCTCTGTGAGCTTCACCACAGCAGCTGTAGGGACAGTTTGCTAACCCACAACCTAGCTAATGTTATTTAACATTTCTTGCTGTGTTCTTTTGTTAGCAGAGGACACACAACTCCTGCTTTGACACAGCATAGCAAAACAATCAAATCGGTACCAACCAGGTGTGTTCACTGATGCTTACTGATACCTGGTCCGTGCATGTAAAATATCCACCGCGTCCTCATCTTCTAACATAATACCAGTTAACTTTACTATGTTTCCTTACAACAGACATTTGAATTGATTAGATGGAAGTTGTTTAGTTGTATGAGGGAATGAAGCAATACTTCAGGCACTATGTGCTTGTCATCTGACTAGATAATTGGTTTTGGTGCACCTCTACAAACAATGTTGGTGAACAGTTATTTTCCTGAACAATAACTGGCCGGTCTGTGCTACGGCATAATAGGTTTTGTCTTTCTCATTTTAAGGTCATTAATCTAAGCCCTTGACCTTGGAATACATATAGTATCCCCTCTTCACTGCATGTCCCTCTTGAATTTGCCTTCTAATCCAATTACTGCTTTATGTGGCCATTTGTGTGACGTAGGGTGAATTGAAGACAGTGCTGATGAGATAGAGAGCCTGTTTTTCCTCCTTTTTTTTGTATCTCTTGAAAGGCTAGAGCTAGTTTGATTGTGCTCTGGTTCCCCTTTCATCGCTCTACCAATTTTCATTTTTAAAACCCCTCCAGGAAACTACTGGACCCTTGTCCCGCTGGTCTCCCCAATACACACTCACACATGTGCTGTAGACCTCTTCATCAAAGTGGGTGTTTCAAGGCTTTCCTGCGGGTTATTCATAATTACCCACTCAGACCCTCCCCAGGTCCTGGCCGAGAAGCGATGGAGAAGAGCTGTTTCATAATTATCTGATTAGATTGCTGCAGGAGACAATGTCAGGGGACTCATTTGTGTGCGCCAGAGGTTGCCCCCAACAACCAACATCTCTGACCATGTGGGTTTAATAGGAAGGGGCCACAGGACTAGAACTCTGCCACATGGTAGCAAAACAACCATACTTGCTGCAGAGAACATACTCATAAATATGCTTGGGGAGGAGGAGCCATTCTTTTTGAGAGGTAGTACTGCTGTTATACCAGTGCCTGTGCTAGTTTAGGCTATTTACTTCCTCTGGTGGAACAGATGAGCTGGTTTGTATTCTACAGCAGATATCACTCCCCTTGACATAGTAAATAATTAGTTTTTTTTCCCCAGAAGAGTAAAAACACAATAAGCAATATGATTGTGTGCACATCAACAAAACCTCAGTAGGACAGGTGCTGGGTTCAAAGATGAATGCAATAAAATAGCGAGATACCCACACACCAGACTAGAAGCTTCCTCTTTACCAGCAATGTTTGACAAAATTGTACTTCTTCAAGCACCTATGTGAAGGTAATGAGCGGTGTATACGACAGATGAAACAATTTGCCAATTAGTCGATCAACAGAAAATTAAGCTGCAACTATTTTGAGAATGAATTTATCATTTCAGTCATTTTTTTTAAGTAGAAATGCCAAACTTTATCTGGTTTCAGCTTCTTAAATGAGAGGATTTGCTGCTTTTCTGTGTTTTTATACATTAGTGAACTGAACAAACCTAACAAACTGCTTTTGACTTAGTTCTTCTAGGTATCCTATGACATGTTTGCCAATCCCTCTAGACATAAACACAAATATATTATCCCCGTTTGATAATGCAAACGAATATGCAAATTCTTAGCCGGTAACATAACCTTTACTTTTATGCTCATTTTCAAGCATACACAATTTTATACACATTGGGCAACTGAGGTCTAGCAGCAGAACAAAATTGAGGATCATGACAAGTGATAAACGGCTTCAGTTAAACCAGATGTTTACCGTGTGTGTGATGTAACAGATTTGTTGCGTGACCTGATTTTGTGGAAATGTTGTTTCTTCCTTCCCTGATCTGTCTTCTAGTAAGGGAGAAGATAAAGATCCTGAGACACTGAGCCAACGGGGCAGAGGTGCATTTGTTCATTAACCCGTCTGTGTGTTTTGCCCTCTCTGTCTCGCTCGCTCTCTCGCTGTTTGCTGCACGCACACACAGGTGTCCCGTCATGAGCGCAGAATCTCTCAGATTGAGCAACTTAACCAGATGCCCCTTTATCCAACAGAGAAGATAATCTGGGATGAAAACATCGTCCCGACGGAGTACTACTCAGGCGAAGGTGTGTTGCTGTGTGTGTGAATTGTGTTTGTCTGTGACTGTGTGTGTGAGTGTGATGTGCACACATGTTGATTTCAGTGTCTAGCCAGTGTTTCATACTCTCAAGTATACAGCCACAGCTTGTGTTGTCCCTTATCCTGAGGGCACTCATGTGGCACTGAACTAGCATCTCTCACTCACTTGGAGAATCCTCTTTAGTGGGCAATGATGCCTTCAACAACTCGCATACCACTGACCATTCAAGCAACCCTTAAGCATATTACTCTTTGGCTGTAACATGTAGTCTGTAGAAGCAACAATTTACACAGTTGATATTACACAGCTACTTATAACTTTGGCCAATCAACGTTAATTGTATAGAAAAAATAATTATGACCTTTTATTGAGTAATTGTGTGTGTGTGTAATCACTCACGTTTGGATTATTATTCATCCTGTCTTTGTCTGTTAATTTGTTTCTCTTCAGGCTGTCTAGCATTACCTAAGCTGAATCTCCAGTTCCTGACCCTGCATGACTACCTGTTGAGGAACTTTAACCTCTTTCGTCTAGAGTCCACCTATGAGATCAGGCAGGACATAGAAGATGTTGTGTGGCGAATGAAACCATGGTGAGATGTCCTCAATTCTGTAAAGCTTACAGGAAACTTGATCCCGGATCTCTTATTGTTTTCTTAGTGCAAAAAGAGACATTTCAGAAACTAGTGGTTTAAGGTGTTTGAACATGTATTCTTTTCTGTAAATGTCACATAGCCATACCGCTCTTTGAAACGCCAAAGGCAGGGCTCGACAGTGTGAGCGTTTCACTCGCATATGCGACTAAAAATAGATGTGTGCGAACCGTAAAATGTATTCAGGAGCACATGTGCAAACAAAAAGTGTTACAAGATTCAGCCCAAGCAAGAGTGAAGAGGAGATGGACGAGGAAAGTGACGTTACCTGTCCTCTACTCTGCGCGTTTGACAGACACACAGCCGGCAGCAGAGAGGCCGTGGTGCAGACACTGAACCATGTGATATTTCCACCTGCTCTGTCCGCAGTTGTTGTTCTTACAACTACAGCGTGCTTGTTAATCTAATAGCAAATTGTAACAACAAAACTAAAACCAAACCTATCTGTGTGTTCTCTTTATACATCCATGGCATTTAACCTTACTGTTTATCTTAGTTTGTTAAAAATCTTAAAATTTGGCAAAATCTGCTATTTATGTTACTGACATTTTAGATTTGTTTCTAGTGAGATATTATTATGTTGTGATCTCTACTGTTACTTCTCAAGAAACAATCTTTAGTTATATTTAAAAAAACTCAATTCTAATCCTGTTCTGAATTCATGCATTTTTAAAAATGATAATAAAAAAACATTTGTTTAGTATGGATAAGTTTAAAAATACAATCCTATCAAATCCCTTCACTATAAACTTTGTTTTACCAATGTTATTTTGTAATTATTATTTTTTATGGCACAGTGCGATCACTCACAAAATGTGAAGGATTTTTTCAGGCCTTGGCAAGGTCTGCGCGTATAAATAATTACATAATTATTAAATAAATAGTTTGAAGCAGAAATAATTAAAAACCTTGTACTTTATTCAAATAAATTAAATAAGTTTGCTTGTAAATGTCTCCTCGTAACCCTTTTATTAAGGAAAAACTTTCATTGCGCTCCTAAAGTTGTGCTCCTATTTTTCAACTTAAGAGCTCCTTGGGAGAAAGTTAGCCTCAAGCCCCGAAAGGTCAGAAGAATTTATTGTTAGTGTACACTGGATAAAAAGCCCTTCCTGAGCTCAAGGATTCAAGATTCAAAGATTTAGGAAATGCTGGGGGTAGTTAGAATAGTTAGAATACGATTAAAAAATATTATCATCACATAGATATTGGTGTGTACGCGAGAATCCTATTTTAAACTCAGGCAGAAAAAGAAACCAGAGATGACTATCAGAGGTTCTAAGTAGAACAAATTTCTTCCATTAACTCAGCTACAGCTCATTTTGTCTTAATGAATGACGATGCTTATCCTCTGTGTACATCTCACATGGTGGCATGGCACATTTAAAATATTTTATTAAAAGACTGTGACATTTGGTACACCACATTTGGAAACCCATTACTTAACATAATAAGTGCTCCCATTATGTCAAGTGATGTAGCAACTTCCTTGTTGTTCCTGCAGAAGTAAATAAGTAAGCAGTAGTGCCATGTGCTGCCCTAAATCCAACTGATTTCAATCTTGACAACAGCCCACAGCGCTTGTCTAACTTCTTGTTGTGTTTGTCCCTCTACACAGGCAATCAGAGTACGGTGGAGTGGTGTTTGGGGGCTGGGCCAGGATGGCTCAGACGATCACCTCTTTTTCCATAGTAGAGGTTGCCAAGCCCAATATTGGGGAGAGCTGGCCTGCCCGTGTTCGAGCTGATGTCACTGTTAACCTCAATGTACAAGATCATATCAAGCATGAGTGGGAAGGTAATAGTATGTGTGTGTCTGTCCATCGATCTGTATGTCTTTTTTAGTCAATTTGTTTTAATGTATTTTCATCACTTTTTATATCTGCTGGTCCACCATTTATTATAATGCTTATGCTAATCTAGCTATCCTGCATTCTCTATTTATGTTTATTTATTTATTTATTTTTCCCTCACAAAGGATAATGTGAATGGAAAATTAACAAAAAATGAATTGATTACAAAATACATCCTCATATACCTTTTAACTATTGTACATCATTGTCCTCCCCTTTCATTTTGCCTTGCTACGCCATTTATTTTCCTCTTTTGTTTCTTATTGTGTCTTCTAACACTCCTAGTAAGCAGTTCATAACCTCCATATAGTCTTCCTTCACCACTCTATTCCATCCCACTGGGCCTTGAGTCGTGACCCTTACCTATCTCATGTCTCTATGAAGACATGCTATTTCTGTGTAGCCTCTACCACTGAGCCTCTGTTTTCATTTCCCATCGTTTTTCTCCGCATCTCTCTGTGTGGCTCATAAGGGCACTGTAGATAAAGTTAACAGGAGCTTGTCAGCCTTGAACGACATTGATTCACTGGGAACATAGAAAGCACAATGAAGCCTTCAGCAAGCCGACTGTTATAGCTCTCCAGAGAAAGATATAGATATATATATATAGGATATGTTCACACACCAATGTATGTCAATGGTGTATTGCACTAATTAATATAGAAAATAAATGGGTTCTTTCAGTGGGCAAGTAGTGTAGAAGTAATGGAGTGATCACTGGATTTAAAAAAAAAAGACTAAGCCTAATATATCCCAAACTGATGTATTCACTTTATTTATACCCACTTTTATGGTTTTACTTTCTTTCTTGTAATTCAGTGGGCGTATGAGGTATTACTTCCTTCCATCCACTAGCCTTTTCCCCATAGTATAATTAGAGCCTCATGTTTTAAAGATCAGGCAAATGCTGACAGGGCGGTTTCCCTCTCATCATCAAACTCCCCCACACTACTACTCGGTCTCATCACCCATCACCTCTCTTTCTCCCTGTTTACTTTTCTTTCTCTAACTCTTTCTGTCTCTCTTTTTCTCTCTCTCTGCCTCTAAAAGCCCTTCTTTCCTTCGCTCTAACCCATCTCTTCATCCTCTTTCCCTATAGGGTTACGGAAGCATGACGTTTGCTTTCTAATCACGGTGCGACCCAACCTGCCGTACGGCACACGCTTCGACCGGCGCCAGCCCTTTGTGGAGCAGACTGGCCTGGTGTACGTTAGGGGCTGCGAGGTGCAGGGTATGCTGGATGACAAGGGACGTGTCATTGAAGAAGGTATGCTCATATTTGCCCCTGCCTGTATGCATACACACCTCAATGACACATGACATCCACCCACCCATCATACCTCCTATACACAACCATCCCCACCGACAGATCCTTGTGAGAGGGTCAGACTGGTGTTGCCATGGTGACAGTCACAGAGAGACCTGACCTGTTCACATTAACATTCCATTAACCTGAGGTTGACAGCGACACCGGAGAGCTTTGGGCCCTGCCCCCTGCTTTATTTATTGGATTTAACTGAAGCGCTGTGTTGGCAGTATCTGGATAGATGTGCTTGTCGTGCAGAATATAGTAATGTGTCATTTAGGAGACACTCGGCTCTATCTCTGAAACAATATATTGCCAGCAACAATGTGTTCTAGCCTTAGAAAACATATAAGAGCACCCCATGAAATTTTATCTGTAAGCTACCATATTTCGTTAATAAAAGCGTTCAAATTTGCTGTCATCAAATATAAGACTAAAGAGAGTCTGTTTTGGGAGGAATCCCCTCAGACCAAATTCAAATCTCTGGTCTTTCATGGAAAGTAAAATATGTATATACAGTAGCATGATCTCCTTTGTTTACCGTGTCGTGTTCTTCCCCACAGCCCAAAGCAGTCCCTCTGAGGGGTTGGTTCACCTAAGTTAGCCTACAGCTCTGCTATTCTAAGTGTTTCCCCTGTGGGAACATGTGTCCATGCACTGAAGCACCCTTTTCCCTATCCGCTCTCATCTGTTTGGATTAAATATGCAGGCGGCAGAGCTTTCTAAATAGACGTGCTGCCAGGGAACATGCCCTGCCAATGTCGGCTTGGTTAAACTTTCAGATCCCCAATGTGGCTAAGTGGTACTCTGGCTAACTGGGTGGTGGGGTGATGTCACATAAATCTCTGGGCACTTGGTGAAGGTGTGGGGAGACAAAAGCTGAGAGGTGCATTTGGGGACACTAATAATTAACTCACATACTGTCTTTTAAGAACTGTATTGCTCCAAGACGGAATATTTGAAAAAAATATGTTAGAAACATGCGAGTTAAATGAACAAATGCATATCCATTTAAATGATGTATTGATTTAATCCTACCTTTTAATAACTGACAGGTTAAAACAATGGCACATACTTGTTTTAACTGCTGACACACCTTGGTCCAGCGGTCGCCTTTGTTATCCCATTGTGTGGAGGGTGTAGCTTCCACTCTTAAGCCATCGCCGTACTCCTTTTTAGTAAGGGGGATGTGATAATCCCAACGTAGCTGTACACATTTGCACACAGACAGACATACACATGGATGGGCACACATACACACAACAGGCCAACGGGATTGAGTTTCACTCTCCTGCTCTGTGCCCTGCAGCTCCATACAAGAATCTATTTAGACATCTGTGAAAGCTGCACTAGCTGCACCACTCAGGCTCCCTATGGGAGGAAGCCTAAAGCCTGTGGCCTGTCAGTTAAGCATCGACATGTAATTCCTGTTCCTGAGGAGTCATAGTACTGTACCAAGGCAAGCAGAGTGAGCGCTTTTATTTTTTAATATGAGGATTCGATGGAAATTGTTATTGAAACCATGGTTTTATAATGATCTGATTTTAGATTTAGTATTAATATTGACCTTGGTCCTTCTAAAGCTTTGCCCTAACATTTTATGTTAGTTATGTGTTTTTTTGTCTTTTTTGTCGAACACTTTGTAACAGTGATTTAAAAATATAACCGATTTAGATTTGTTACTTCTATATTTACCACTAAAGATTATCATTGCTCCGTTGATCTAACAAGTATTCTCCACACCATTCTGGTCTAGGACCTGATCCCAAGCCTAAGCTGCGCGGAGACGCCAGAACATTCCGTGTGTGGCTGGACCCGAATCAGTATCAACAGGACATGACCAACAGTATTCAGAGTGGCAATGAAGACCCATACGAGACTTTCAACATCATCATGAGACGCAAACCCAAGGAGAATAATTTCAAGGTTTGGACTACACACTGAAGCACACAGATCAGCCTTCACTTGAGTGCTTTATCTTCTATATTGTCAGTATAACACACAGTTCCCCTCAGCAGAACCCTGCTGTTAAAGAAGGTTAAGAAAGGTAAATCTATGTTGATAATGAAGTTTTTCAGCAGGTCATAGTGAAGTTATCCATGCAAGTTGTTGAAACACGTGTGAAACCCATCTGTCTTATGATGTTTTGCTCCATTTTTGTTCAAATTTTTTTTGCTTCTTTTATTAGAGGGCTTCTCATTACAGCTTTGTCAAATCTGCTATTTCTAATCCCGCACACCCATTTCTGTCTTTCACAGCCCCGGACAATGACAGATGATTTTGAAGGGTTTTTTTTTTTTATAAATTTGAAATGAGCAGGAACTAATGGGTATTCAAGAAACATTCTTCTCCATCTTTGATGTGTGACACAGATAAAAGTAAACATGTCTCTCTACGCAATGTTTGATGCTCAGGGTATTAGACAGTTTGCAGCTCATTAAAATATAATTGACAGACATATAAATTACCTGTTGTCCCATCAGCCCACCACAAAGCTATTCTTATCCAGCTAATCCACCTCTTGTAGCATGACTGTCATGTTTCTGATGCGCCTGATTCAGTTAGATTTTTCTCCTTCAAATTGTAATTTTTTTTACTTCGCAATCTATTGGTTTGATATCGGTCACATATTTCTCTGTCTCTCTGTTTTAGGCAGTGCTAGAGACCATCAGAAACCTGATGAACACCGAGTGTGTTGTGCCAGCCTGGCTTCACGACATTATCCTAGGCTATGGCGACCAAGGCAGTGCCCACTACTCCAAAATGCCTAACCAGATCTCCACATTGGACTTCAATGACACCTTTCTGTCCCTGGACCATTTACGTTCCTGTTTCCCTGGCTACACCATAAAAGTTACGGAGGAGAACCCTGAGCTGCAAGTCTTTCCTTTCAGGTGAAAATCAAAGTTCCAATAATCCAACAATACAGAGACAGGTTGAGGTTGATACTACATATTATAGCCATAATAATTCCTCTTTTCCTTCTTCCTTTTGCTTTACCAGAATCAAGTTTCCCATCTCAAAAAAAACTGACAAAGGGAAGAAAAGACAGGCTAATGAAGAAGTGGAAGACAAAACCTTGATCGTTGAGCCCTATGTCACCCCCAACAGGGGGCCATATCCCTACAACCAGCCCAAACGGTGAGAGGTCAAGGCCAAGACTCAGGCCTTCCCGTAGACAACATAACGAGATTAGGGGTCAGAAAGTTGTTCAGTGTTTGGTTACACCTTCACTTCTCTCTAAAGTCAGTGTACTGACCTCTTTAAAGGTAGTTACACCTTAACTAGCACTCTACCCACAGCATATATATATATATATATATATATATATATAGTACAATAACACTCGTTCTTGAGTTCCACCTCCAAGTGTGTAGTATATTGTAGCATACCATAAATCCTTAACCTCTATCCAAAACATGTTTTCAAAACAGTACAGCACCAGTCTAATGCTTATTATAGGCACCCTACTCTGGGCCTGACTATTTTGATTTGTTTGTCCGTGCTTGTTTCCATGGTATCTTCTCTGACTTGTTTGCCATGTAATGTTGTGGTGCTATTTTGGTTGTTGTTATGCTTACACTTAAAGATGGAAATGTTTATGCAATTAAAGGTGAACAGAAAAGGCTTTAATATTCCTGAAATAATTATAACACCACAAAATAATTGCCCTTCATGAAAGCATAAGATTCATCTGGTGGTGTTTTAGCATTTCCAGTTTGCACTTTGATATTTAAATCTTGAGAGCAACAACATGTCCATGGGGAAGCCCCGACATAACAATCTTTAAAGATGGTCTCAAAAACATCACAACAAAACTTGGGGGATTAAGCTAAAGAAAGCATTTGAACACAAATGTGTTTATGCTGTCAAGGCTATTCGATATCTCCGACTAATTACTTGATTTATTAATATCAGCAAAGTACATTTTGTCTTACAGGAATACAATTCAGTTCACTCCTACTCAGATCGAAGCCATTCGAGCCGGGATGCAGCCAGGACTGACCATGGTAAGGAATTTGTGTTTTATTGTACACGTTTCAAGATAGAATGGAAGCCACCCAAAGAAAATCTGCAAGATGTACCCTACCAGTCAAAGGTTTGGACACACTTTCCCATTTACTTCAATGTGAAAGTGTGGTACTGTAAATGATCCATTTGACATTTCAGCAGACTCCAACTATAGTCATAGATATGTGGCTTTCATGGAATACTTGTTTAGTCACCCTGTACCAATCTATTTGTCCATGAAAGTTTAAGTTTACTTAATACATTTTAAACTTTAATACCACACACAACCTAATGTTCATTTTGTTTTTCATTTCTAACTTTATTCTATAATTGACAGAAAAAGTGAAAGTTACAAACATAGTGGTCCTAATTAGGACAAGCTACATTTTAAACCCATCCCTATAAAGTCATCATGCATATCCTTGAGTGTGATATTGTCTGGGCAAAGCCTCTAGTCAGTCCAGTGAGTGCTGATGCTGTAGGTGCATACTGTTGCAGCTCCCTGTTATAAAGCCAAAGATTTGCAACCATTAATCTTAGTGATGTACACACCAAGGGAATTCCCTCACCAGTAAATATGCTGCTGTTTGGTGTCACTATTTCCATCACTCATGTAGAGCGATGACAAATGTCCCTGAAACCCGCTCTGTAATTTTGGCATGGCCAATGAAATAGTCAACCACACATTAAAATGACATAGGATTACAGCTGTGTCCCTGTCCATTCGCACATCCACAGCCATGTGTTTCCAGCCTGCTATTGTTCTTACACGGTTTTGACAAAAGTGCTATTCTGGTGTGGTGATTGGCAGTGGGGTCTGTGTTATTTATTGTGCAGCTAGCTGAGGTAAATATGGCAAGTAGGCTATCAGCAGAGTCGTAAAACAACTCTGCATGCATTCCTTTCTCTGTTCCTCTTCTCACCCCCTTAACCTTCCATCTTGGCATATGCCACAGTCGTTAGCAGCCATAACAACCACACTCGACACTACTTCCCGGTCTGCCAGGCTTGGCTTTCATGTAGGGAAACCAAAGAGCTGATTATGTACTGATTTATGCAGGAATATCTAATTGTGCTTACTATTTAAGCAGAAATTGCTCACCTGAGATACCCATACTAAGGCCAATCTGTTTCATGAATATTTATTGAATAAATTAGATGCGCTATCCCCCCAGTTTAAGGTCCAGTATGTACATTTAGGAGAAGCTATTGGCAGAAATGGTTGAAATGTTTCCAAGGCAAGCCCACTGTGACCTAACTTCTTATTGTGCTTATCTTCTCTTCTGCTTCTTTCTTGTAAAAAATCACTTTCCTCCCACCCCCTTCTTCACTTCCTGCTGTGTCTCTAGGTTGTTGGACCACCAGGTACCGGAAAGACTGATGTTGCTGTTCAGATCATCTCAAACCTCTATCACAACTTTCCTGAGCAGAGGACCCTCATAGTCACACACTCAAACCAGGTTAACCCACCGCACACACAGCACATCTACACACAAACCAGCTTAGCACACATCTCTGAAACGTTTCCCAGACACCCTGCTCAAAAAACAGTGACGCTGTCTGGAGAATTTAGAGCTTGTACTCAGAACTGCCCATTAATCAAGCAATAGTCATGTTCAAACCATGCAGAAAAAATTTAAATCTAAGCTCCCTTGTGCCCTGGTCTTCCCCCCTCAGTATTTAATCATAAAGTTAAACTGCTGTTGTTTTGCACCAGTGGAAGCTTGCCAAAAGGAACCTTGGCCACAAGAAGCCTGACTGGATATAATGATAAAAAACCTTGTGTAATAGTTCCCCCTTCCATCTATATTGCTTACACAGGAATAGACACTTGCTTCATAGTATACTAAATACCTCAAATATATTACACATAAACAGCACTGTATCAAGAATTGGACAAAATCATAGAAATTGAAAAAGAGACGGGAAGTCAAAACAGGTTTATATGCACAAGTACTGTTGATAGATAAAACTAAATACAGACATATCAAAGCAAGGATTTTCCATGTCTGATCATATTTACTTGTTGCCACGGTTCATTCAACACCAGGCTCTGAACCAGTTGTTTGAAAAGATCATGGCTCTAGACATTGACGAGCGCCACCTCCTGCGTCTGGGCCACGGAGAGGAGGAGCTGGAGACTGAGAAGGACTTCAGCAGGTGAGGACAGCAGGGGACAGGTGGAGAGAGAACACACACACACAGATGCTCCTAAAAAAACAGAAATGCACATGTGAAAATTGAGACAACTTGAATTCCCACGTGCATGTGTGGAAGTGCATTCGACAAATGGTTACAGACTTGTGCATATATACGCTGCAGAGGCAACCTTTACAATTTGATCAAAGCAACACTCGCACACACACACACATATATACACATAAGCAGTCCAGCTGCCCACATACATAATTAGTATGAGCCAACAGAGTGACAGGGCTACTCGATACTCCCATATGCCAGGCCATGGACCTGGTTTATCTTCATTAGGCATCGATGGCCTCTCAGGCCTTTCCACCAGTGAAAGGGATCTCAGCCCTGCATTCAGAGGCAATTCCTGTCTGATTACCCTCTCATCACTGCTCTGGACCGCAGGAACTGACCTCGTACCCATTCGTGGTGGCCACTTAGGGGAATCATTTCCAAGAAGAGGAGGATGGCAACAAGCCGTGTAGAGAGAGAGAGGTCGATTTACAGCAGGAATGGAATACCTGAAAACATGATTTTAGAAATGTTTTTCCAGGGCTGGCTTTTAAGAAGCAGTATTAATCAATGTACCTCTCTCCTGAAGTATATGTCTTGGTCATATAAGTTGTACTGTAGTTATAGTTATGATTTAAAAAAAAAAAATCATTAAACAAATGAATAGTTGTGTAATCTTAATCCACAATATTTCATGTAATGTACAAATCATTTAAGTGTTTGGAACCTTTTTGATGAACAGGGAAGTAGCTATAGTAATGTAATGTCATTTTCCTAACTCAGGGATACAGTAGGCCTTTTAATGAATAATTCATTTACAACAATATGAGTGAATAATTAAATGAATAAATACAGGAATATATAAATAATTACATGAATAAATACATTTAATTTCAGGTTTTTAAGACCATTAGAATGTTTATTTATCCCAGGTCAGGAAGGAGCCCTCTTAAATCTGTGGTGGGCGACATTACCTGACAGTGATTTAATAAAACCAACATATAGTTTTAACACTAGTTGTTCAAGAACTTTCTTTGTGAAAACACCATAATGGACACATAACACACAGTGCTGCTATTCTTCATATAGCACCGGTGGCAAGGCACAGACAAAAACGTCCTGTTAAGGAAGCCTCAGTAGTTCCCAGCTCTCTCACCCACTTCTTTGTGTAATATCCACTGTGTGTGTGTGTGTTTGTGTAATGCCTTGAAGGATAGTGACTCAGCCCTTACTACAGAGACATAGCAAAATGGGAAAAGAGAAGTTTTGGGGGGGGGGCAGCGGCAGCGGGCAGCGCACTTTAAACACTCTTGACAGGCATGAGAAAGAGAGATTATCTCAAGATACCCAAAATATTTACTGTTCTATGGGACTGCTGCTATATTTAACACCATTATTAAATGTATCAGCCCAAACCTTTTTTTTTTCTTACTAGCAAAGCTTTTTAGCCCACTCCTGAATATAAATAGCTCTCTGTTATTGAATATTAATTACGTTTTATGCTGTTACTAGTTAAAGTTTCCTTGTAGCCTACATTGTTAATTACCACCTTATTCATCTGTGGCACAGAGCAAATTGCACCCTATAGCTCTTAGCAACACGTCCAGGGGAGGAAGGGAGGGCTGATGCATGTCGCTCATTTTCTGTACTCTTTGTATGACTGCCACTCAGTTTGAGTGTATGACTGTAGTATGAACATCAGTGTATGGGAATTGGTGTCTGCACATGGAAGCAGTCTGTTAATTAATTGATTAATAAATGATGCAGCAACACAGACATAAAAGAAGAGCTTTAGCTAGCAGCATTTAATATGTTCTCGCCTGCCTGGCTGCCTCATAACATGCAGACTCCACACTCCTTCCACCCCACTGACACCAGCGAGAGGAGAGAGCCAGAGAGTTTTAATTAACACTGTATACAAAATGGAAGGCAGTGCTCCTCCGAATGCCCACCAAAAGTAGAGCTACAGCACCACCAATTAACAATGCCTCCCTGCATTTTATGATGAATTTCGTGCTGTTTTAATGAGATTTTGAGAGTGAATGGTTGCGCTATAGGGGAGATCTTCTAAAATGTCCAAGTTGTATGTTTAGTTATGGACAGTCTATATTTGTACCCTTGGTTCAAAAAAATCTTTGTCAAGAAAAGGTCATGATGCCACTTTTGCTTTTGGTGGAAATTAATTGCAGCATCATCATTCAGGTCCAAGAACAGCTGCTGCTGTTTTGTGCAAGTTTTATAGTTATTGGATTTTACAAAAAAAATACAATCCTCGATAAATGCAAGGTCACTGCCCATTTTTCTTTAAATGTATTCAGGCCAAATAGGCAGAGCACTGTGATTGTCTTTGAGTCATCTGTTGACTGAGGATCTTTGCAGAGGGTCTTAAAATAGAGTTCATCACTAGTATTAGTGATCCCTCCCACTTCCTGTCTTCCTGTGCATCCTGTGTCTCGTTGTCACCTGATAATTGCTTTTAAGCAGCATTGTTTAGCTGCACAACAGGATGCACGATAGACCTTGTGTACAGTCAAAGATAGCCATTGTCCTCTTTAATAAACCCCTGTATTCCACTGGGTCATATATACAGTATTCTTTACAGAGTTTTACTGTTAGTTTTCATAACAGATTTGAATCTGTTAAATACTGTATGTCCTCAGACGACCAGGCGTTTTTTCACCTTCTTGCTCTCAGGACAAAAAGACACAAAGCAGAAACCAAAATTCCACACAATCAACTTGGCAATCGCAACAACCATCAGCTCAAGATTAACTCTGTTCTATTAATCCATTCATGGACATTTAACAACCTGGGATTCAGATCAGAGGCTAAGTCCACAATTATCCCACCTTTTTGTTAATTGCAGCAGTTTGTCTGAGGTCTCTGTGTTGCCACATCAGCGTATAGGCTGATGAACCTGAGTCACGACACCAGTTGTTTTGCGGCGAAGTTAATACTGGAACACAGGAACAAGCAGGAGTCAGTCTGATCACTCAGTGCATCAAGTTTAATATACATTAGCGTAACAGCATTAACAGTGTCTTTTTTTAATGAGACCTTGATCCGTACCTATTAACTTGCATCCAAGTTGGTGAAACCTTTTCCTCAAATCAACAGATTCTAACAATTATTCGGAATTTCACTCTGTTTGAATATGTGCATAGTAGGAATTGCTTGTCTCCTTATGCATTTAATTCTAGAAACAAGCAGTTGAAACTAAACGATAACCTTCTTACATAATTGTATCATTCTTAACCTGTGTTACTTGACAGCTGCTTCAGAGGATTTTAACTGTCTGTTTATCCCTAAAAAATGTGTTTAGATTGGTGACTAACTATGCTGTGTTGTTTGTCTCCAGATATGGGAGGGTAAACTACGTCCTATCCAGAAGACTGGAGCTCCTCAGAGAGGTGGGGAGGTTACAGGAGAGCCTGGATGTTCCGGGAGATGTTTCTTACACCTGTGAGACTGCTGGACACTTCTACCTCTACCAGGTAAGACTAGAACTAGGTGTGTATATGTTTCTGCAATGTGCAGAGAAAAATCTCGGAAAATGTAATTGGCTATGCTTCTGATTTTGCACTTAGCATTGGTTCATATTGTACATATTTTTTCATCAAGCTAAAAGGGAGTGTAATGTCCAAATAAAATTCCCAATTGCATGCAGGTTTAGCAAAGGTCTAAATGTTTTTTGCTGGCAGCAACTTCTCTCAGTCCTACTATTAAGCCACAAACATCCTTCAAATTTGTGTTTGGATATTAATATTGATTTCCATAGAGAGAGAAAGAGTTAAGGGGATCCCCTCAGGAGATATTTTGCAGAATAAATTAGAATGGATTTCTCTGTTGTCTGTCCTTGTTCCTCAGAAATATTCATGCCAATCAAATTCAGACAGTATTAAAGTTTCCATTCCCCAGACTCACTGCTCGTTTTGCTTAGACTGCAAACAGTCTCATCCCTTGCAGTTTGTTCCTGTCACCTAATTATCACTGTCCTCTCGGGCTGCAGGAGAAATGCTACTGCAGACAATTACTTACTTGCACTCCCATGCTCATTTAGAAGGGTTCTAAAGTAGACATTTGTAGCATAAAGAAGTACAGTGTGCAGCTGCCATCTTCATTGTTAAGGGGAGCTAAAGTTAATGTCCAGCCTTTTCTTTTTCTGAAAAAAGTAACAACCCCATCATAACAGTAGTGTGAGACATACTGTATAAAAACAGTGTGAAGATGCAATTGACATAGTTGTTAGTGGTGGTCATAGCTCAAACTACATCCTATAGTAGATGTCTGGAGAGTCAAAGCCATAGCATATACTTGTATGCCATTGCCGTTTCCCAAGCTCTAGTGAGTTCATGTCTTCTGATGTTCCTGCTGCCATTTTTGCACCTTGCCAGA
The DNA here is from genome assembly GCA_011952105.1 of Coreoperca whiteheadi. Taxonomy (NCBI): domain Eukaryota; kingdom Metazoa; phylum Chordata; class Actinopteri; order Centrarchiformes; family Sinipercidae; genus Coreoperca; species Coreoperca whiteheadi. Next base: position 11,623,910 of record CM022480.1, on the reverse strand, counting down.
GGTCTGTCAGGTGTCTCTCAAACACACACTGCTGTGGTTCCTTATTCATTTGATGTTGCATGGAGATTGAATTCTCAACCCACACTTAATTTTAGCTGAGTTCTTGGGTTTATTTTAGCTCTGAAAACTTGCCAACAGTGTAGTTCTGTGACATTTGAAGACGTAAATGTCAAGAAGTTGTGAGCGTGGTGATTCTGTACCCCATGCGCAGACTACTCTGTCAGGGCGCTATGATAAAAATGAACACGTAGACATACTATAGGTTTCGATGCTGGTCTTAATAGTTGTCGTAGAAACCGAAAAATCAGTTCTTGTCTAGTGCAGATGAGTTGGTACTCAGATACCAGATGACACAATATTAAGTCTCAGCAGATCTTTTATCGCTTGCAAGCATGACCCATCACCAGCATTACACCAATATGACTGAGGAGAGGAACTCTCCCGTCAGTTCGTATAGCACTTTACAGCAAATGCACATTAAGTGTAACCAAACAACAGGAAGCACATGAGCATGCAGCAGGTTCACAAAAACAAGAACAGGGTCATTATTATGGGAAAATCACATGATAATCACAGGATTTTCCCTCATGTAGTCCATACAGACCGATACTTAACATGCAAATCAGCTGAGTCCTCTAGCAGACTCATTAATTTTGTCCTTAAGGTTGTTTTTCACAAGGGGTTACAGTATTTATAGAACTAGGCTATCCTGCTGTTTGGTTGAAGCTGGTTTATTAAGTGCTCAGCAGGGGCACCTGTATACGAGTGAGGCTATCTGTTCCCGTTTGTTCATTTGTATGTAATGGGTTTTTTGCTATGGTCAAATAACTATAGAGAAAATACAGCATGCACCATTTAGGCTGGGCAAAACCATGGAGAACACCCACTGTGTGCTCATTCAGCATTTTAGTCGACCTCAGACAGGCATCAACTAAGTCCAGGCTCATGCACTGTGCATACCAGAGTACCTTAGGGGTTGTATTCATGTAGTGGCTAAATCAAGCCATTAATTAAACCACTTGTTCAGTTATTGTCCAAATTTAAAAACCACTGTGCTGCCACAGTCCTTTTGGTGTGAACAGGAATGATTTTTATCCCAGTATAGTTTCAGAACCGCCAGTCATGCATACCTCACTGCACAGTTAAGGCACTTATAAAGTGCCAGAAAGCACGGATCAATTTGGAAGGCCTTTTTGTATTTGTGTGATCACACAAAAACACATAGAACCCAAATTCATACAAGCCACAAGGATGTGTGGGATCCTCCAGCATACACTAATCCCAGACTATCACTACTGGGGCTCAGCCTCTTAACATTCAGAGGGTACTGGATGTCTGCTCTCTCTCTCCCCACTACAGGTGATATCTCGCTGGGAAGAGTACATGAGTAAAGTCAGGCCTAAACAGGGCAAGAAAGTGGAGGTGCAAGCTGTGGCTGTACACTTTCCCTTCCACAAGTACTTCTCCAATGCCCCCCAGCCTGTGTTTAAGGGCCGGTCATATGAAGAGGACATGGACATCGCAGAGGGCTGCTACCGCCACATCAAGAAAATATTTACCCAGCTGGAGGTAAGAATGTGTCTCTCTCACACACACTCACACACACACATACTAGTTCCCTCTCTGCTGAGCAACACCCAGTGGGATGTAAGGAGGTTACTTGAGTGCAATAAGGCAAGGAATTTTAAATATAGAGCATGTGTCATTACAGTTAAAGCCAATGTGCTTTACATTAAGATACATACAGCAACAAATAACATACAGAAGCACACATCACACACCCTTCTTTTACTCAAACACACACAGAGGCTATGTTAGCTGTTTTTGATGGTACTCGCAGAGTGTTTGCCAGCTTTCTGTCCAGGTGTTGCACCAGTAACTGTGACTTCTTGTCCACCACACTGACAGGTTGTTGTAGATTAACAGTGATTGGTCAGACACTGTCTGTGTCTTTTGTGGATGTGTCTGCTTATAAGCAGCTCTTCTGACACTTTTGCGTCCCTCTGAGTTAGTCATCACCTGTCTCTTTGCTTCAGTTGATTGAGTGAATCATTATATAAGATACTTAACAGTACTTGTACTGTTTATTTGTAGATATGATTGTTGACCCTTTTGAAAAGTTAAGCATTACCACAAAGTGATGAAGGCTATTCCTACTTATCTTTTTTACTCTCTCTGTCACTCTATTTCACACTCTTACACGCTCATAAACACACAGCTTAATGTGCTATCATTCCTCCTCAGCCCATCGAGTATTTCTATAGGGATAACAATAACATTTCAGATTTATGGGAACACCAAGAAGGTCTCCGAAAAGCAATAAAGAAGCTATTGGCTGAAGGTAATATCCCAACACATGTGGTGACCTTGATTTATCTGGCTGGCCTCTGTATCACTGCATCACAGCACCTCTCCCTCCTCCCTCAGCCTCACCCATGCTGCAGTGAAATCTGTACACCTATTAAGAGGTATTGCTGTCTGTGGTGCAGGGTTGACAAAGCAACATTCTGCTGAATTTGCTTATCTGTCTGCCTTTTCAAATGTAAAAGCAGTTTGGAATAAGCTGTCATAGGAAGAATTTATTGCTAGACAGACAGACAGACAGGGACACAATGTGCGTCCCTGGTTCCTCCTGTAAAGACATCTCCCGATTCCTCCTCTGCAGTCCCCCCACATCTTTACTGTTGTTTACTTCTTTTTGTTTTTTTCCTCTCTTCCTTCTCTTCTCAGTGTCTGTGAATCCTTACATTCTTGATTTCACCCTTCAACTGCCCTGGAGCCATGGGGGTTAAAAATAGATCTCATCAATATTGCATGTTTTGATCGGTTTAATATTAATGCGAAAATAGTAACACATCAAATATTTATACCCCAGTGCCGTCCGAGTCTACTTCTCCCGTCCTCTCTCCCTTCCCTACCCCTACACAGCTAGTGTGGCAGCCTGAAAATAGCACGCCCGTTTACCCATATTCCCCCTCTGCGCTTTAACCCAGAGTATGGTTTTAATAGCGCCATGATATCAGCACTCTGAAGTAAACGGATTCATGTTTTGTGTAAAAACTGGCCCTAAATTTTCCATTCCAGTATAAGCCATGTAAGAAAATCTGTGCTAGGAGCTCTTCAAGCTGCAGTTATTGAACGGCAAACTACACCCCGTATATTCTCTGCAGAGCCGGCCTGTGGCTGGCTGCCTCTGTATCACTGCATCATGGGAAAAGAGGAGACTGTGTTTCCTAATGAGAATAGAAAGCAGAGGGATTATTGTTTTATTATTTTTCCATTTGCATTTCCATTTATTACATGACAAATTACAGCAAGGAACTTCACCGTGCCATACCGTTACAGTTTTGTCCACCACCCCTCTTCCAGCATCATATTTTATGGGGAAGCCAAAATGCTCCCATACGTGCGATTTAAATGATGCGGGAGGCTTTTTTAAGTTCTTCTGCTCCGCCGCTGGCCATTGTTGACTTATTAACATGCACTGTTCACGTGAACACATGACTGTTGTGTGTAGTTTCACTGAAATTCAGCATCGAGTTTAAAATAACGCAATTACTTAAAAAGCAATATCAGCAGAAAAACTTACTTTCACTCTGCGATCGCTAAACAATTTAGATGAATCCGCAATAATACAAATAAAGTGCAATTAATCCGCGGGTCACGTGCGTGCCGAACCGTGGGTCGTTGGCAGTTGGAGTGCTAGGGTACACCTACATTTTAGAAATGTGGGTAGACACAAAGATGTATTGGTTGTGTATCTAATTATTGAACTGTGCCTTTTTTCTTTTAGAGGTATGATTATTTCACCCTAGATAATCTTCTTATCCATCATCTTTGACAGTAGTCATCCATCATCTTGTCAGTATGCCATTTAGGTTTCCCCTCACAACCCCACTGTATATAACATTAAAGCAAAACTTGACTTAATTCACATATAGATGAATACATATCTGTGAGTTCTTTCTAGAGGTCACACAAGTTGTTTAGAATTGCCTATGGGAGGTTGCTCTTTTTCTTGATGTCTTTTTTATCTATTTGTGTTCCCAATCATACCTGTTTATGAAACATTTCTCCTGACCCTCACCTTCTCTCTTGCCTACGCTGGAAGGAGTTTAGGGCCTTTGAGCTGCTGAGGAGTGGACTGGACCGCTCCAAGTATCTGCTAGTGAAGGAAGCCAAAATCATTGCCATGACCTGTACACATGCTGCACTCAAACGTCATGACCTGGTGGAGCTGGGATTTAAGGTAGACCCTTCTCGGTTGACATAAAGACAACGACCTGCGCTTTTATTCGCTGCAGTTACTTTAAGTACTTTCCTAGGTTTAAATTGCTGATTCTTTTTATTAGTATGACAACATCTTGATGGAAGAAGCTGCTCAGATTCTGGAGATCGAGACCTTCATCCCCCTCCTGTTACAGGTAACACTGTCCTGACTAACTCTTAAAACTTGAACTCATGATGTGAAAGCTTTATGTCTAATACTGTAAAATTGTGAGCTGTTAATCTCGACTATTGAAAAACTACAGCCATGCCTTGCCTGAAAACTCACTGCCAGGTCATTAATTCTGAGTTCAAGCCTAGTTTAATCCTTAACTCAGGACTTCTACTACTACTACTTCTTCTACTACCCGACTTTCTCTGTTGAGGTCTGACTGATAGCCTCTGAACACAATAATGGTGCTTGTCTTTGGTAGCTGTGCCTAATTGTCCGAGGTAGTGCTAATGTCTGTTTACAGATGAGCTCATTAAGCACATCAGCCCATCTAACAACCTCGCCAGAGCTCCTCTCTTAATCTCTCTTCTCTAGAGCCACTGTCAGAGCCTTCTGCCAGGTATACGTCACAGCGAAACTGTTTATTCCTCCTCCTCTCCTTCCCTTTCATTGTCCAGCCATTCGACCCTTATCAGTGATTACATTGATTAAATCAGCTCTTGACTTGCAATGGTTGGTATATCAGATTAGTCTGAGGTCAAGCTCCAAAAAACCCCACATCTAATTAGCAAAATCTGGCGGCATGATGTAGACATGAATAAAAACCTGTACTGGCCCTTCATGCTTCACCGCCCTCCTGGACTTGAATGTTATTCTCTGCTGAAGATCTGATTTCATGCAATGCAACATTGTCATGTCATTAGACAAAGCTCAATTTGTATAAAGTTGGACAACATGGAGCAATCCCAGTGCACTACACTGTGATTACATATGTGGAAATAGGTTGAAATTTACAGGTTAGATTTTAAAATCATGCAGCTACCTTTACACATCAAAGGAAAAACCCAGTTAACTGTTCGACCAATATTGTTCAAAATTAAAAGATAATGTTTTACTGACTTTAGTACGGACCCCTGTATTTCATTCATTCCAAGTGTTCTCTGTAACAGGTGGTTTTACCACTTATCTTTTCTGTCTTCCCCTCACTACAGAACCCAGAGGATGGCTACAGCAGGCTGAAGCGTTGGATCATGATTGGAGACCACCACCAGTTGCCCCCTGTTATCAAAAACATGGCTTTCCAGAAGTACTCCAACATGGAGCAGTCTCTCTTCACCCGCTTTGTGCGCCTGGGAGTGCCCACCATAGATCTGGATGCACAGGGCCGTGCACGTGCAAGGTGGGTAACCCTGGCAGAACATCAATCTAAAGCTAATTTAACAAAGTGTGTTAGAGATTGGTACAGTCTCCTTACAGAATGGACATGACCGTGTGACTTAATGTGTTTTTATCTTTTTATCCCACAGCCTGTGTAACCTGTACAACTGGCGCTACAAACACCTTGGGAACCTGCCTCATGTCCAGCAACTGCCGGAGTTCCAGGTGCCAAACCCTGGCCTGACCTTTGACTTCCAGCTAATTAATGTGGAGGACTTCAATGGGGTGGGAGAGTCCGAGCCAAATCCTTACTTCTACCAGGTCAGTAGTTGTACACACCACAGTATACAAATATACACACAGCACAACTGTTGTTTGTACTAAGGATGTACTACATACAAAAATGACCCTATGTGTTTCTGCCTACCAGTTATGACACATTCAAACCTCTCTTTCTACCCTCTCTGTCCACAACTAAAATAAAACAATGAATAAAACACAAATACACACTCACGCATACTTAGTTCCACCAGAGCAGAGAACAATATTCCTCCCTAGCCTCCATTTCCTCTGAATTGGTTGTTGTAAAGAACCTCGTTCATTTTTAAATTTTAATGGTTTTGCTACCAGTCCATATGATATATTCATGACCCTGCTTAGTCTGCAGCTAACACTGGCTGCCCACCACAGACCAGTGAGTTTGTCCTTCACACCAGGAGCCAGATTGTGTTTCATCATGACATTGCTGAGACACTCAAGACTGTGTGTGGGCGGGGTTGACAGCGGTGTGTTTATTTATTTTTTTTACACTTTGGCACCCCACCAGCACAGGAGCCCAAATGTTCCTGTGAAATATAACCGCAAAACTATCTAATATGATAGTAACATTTAAAGTACTGAAATGTAACATTAAACCAGTTACTTCAACTGGATTATTTAGTGGTTCTGAAAAACTGTGTATTTTTTTAAAAAAAAGAAGGAAGCTACCAGAGTAGTTGGTAGAGATAGAAGATACATTTTACCATAAACACACATGCTAAATGCCTGTCACAGCTGAACAAACACTGCCCCAAATCTGCTTTGCACTCACACAGGAACTGTACACCCGTCATGCACGCGAACACGTGCGTGCACTCACAGTCCAAAGGTCTGTTGCTGCTTCTTCGCCTCATTTGTTAAAGCACTTTCCATATTGAGTCTCAGCCCGTTGATAGTACTTCCCAAGTTGTCAAATGGCTCATAAAGGCTAAGATGCTTATCTAAAGCCACATCTTCTGTTGTTAGAAAATGGCTTTTCTCTGCCACTAGGCATGTTAGTCTAGGCTTTTCTGCTACACAAGCCACATTTTAAATTACATAAGCGGAAAAAGCATTGTGGGCTTTACTCACAGGTAGATTTATACCTCTTATTACCTCCTATGTGTTTACGCCACAATGTGCGAGACTCTCACGTTTTGTCTCGTCTCTGTTTCTGTCCTTGTTTCATCCCTCCATCCTCTCCAGTCCTCATATAGCCTCAGGCCATTGACTCGAACTCCAACTGGTTCGGTCTGACCTTGTTATGGTTAACAAGTTCTCTGGGGTGTTAGGGCATTAGATTGTGTTTATGTTAAATATGCACATGAGGTAGGCGTAGCTGGAAATACCCAACCACATGTCTACTTAGATATTACTCCTCGTGTTTGTGTATGCTTGTGTGTGTGAGAGACTCTTGCATATGTTTATGGTTCTCGTGATCTCTGCAGCCAAGCTGTAACGCTACCTCAGTAGTGTTTTTTGATGTATTCAGAAGCACAACTGAAATTAGGAATGTGGGGTCTTCCTTAATATGATGTACTCTAGTTCCAGGGCATAACAGTAAGGCTACTGCCAGAATGAATACGGTGATTCCACCCAACGCCACTTATGCCTTCCAAAATCACCCACTCATGGGCAGATCAATCATCTTGTCACTGACTGATAATGGTGAAACATTGTCAGTGGGATTTCAAACATTTTGTAGATAATGTTAAATATGTTCCCTTTTTAAAAACACCACCTCAAACCTAAAATTCACTGCCTAACTTGAATTAGCATTTGTATCAGTAAAAACACAGTGTGGTCATTAAAGGTCTGAACGTGTGCCATTTGGAGACAGGTAATAAGGCAGGAACAAAGGCTGTCACTATTCTCTTTCCTTCAGTGCTGCTGGATCAGGAACTGTTGATGAAGCTGCATAAATTATTATCAAAGATGGGAGGCTGCATTCCAGGCTTAATTGAAGCTGGATGAATAATGAATACTGTTGGCTTGTTTTTTTCCTTTTTTTTTGTTTGGGCGGGGGTCACATTTGAAGGGTAGAGTATAGCCTTGGAGCCATGATGCACATGCTGAGGAATGCTGTTGATTGGAAAGTCGGTGAATGATGCATGCAATGTTGGCCTTTATATTTAGTCACAAGCTCTTGTGAGGTTGTCCTGGGGGGCCTGGAAATTTGGAATTTGAGATGAGAGATCAATAATTATAGAAAACAGGTATGTTTACCTGACACAGACAGCTCCGATGTCAATTCATTTATAATCTGTTTATTGCTTACAAGCACTTTGGGATACAAGCCCAGTCTCCGTAAAACTATTCAGTATAAAATAAAATCATAATCAAAGGAAACTTACAATAGTAATAAATGATTTCTGTAGCTAAGCTCAGTAACCATTAACTGACAAGTTATAAGGTTAGACTTTTGTCCTTATAACTTGTCAGTTAATGGTTACTTCTATTAACCTACAAATTACACAAAAACACTACTGATACAGATGTATTAGTACACAAAGATAATCACTCTGGATTAATATAGTTATTGTCTCTCTCGGATAGGCTATACATTAATATTTACAGATTTTCATTTTAACAGTTACACACTAACCTGGGGGCTACAAGCCTGGTCTGACTTGTTCCCCCGGTGATGGGCTTTATAGCTGCGTTGTTACCATGGATACTGTTTAGCCTAGTACATATGAAATATAAAATAATGCAGAAAATAACACAAGAATGTACACCGTACAGCTATCAAATAAAGGTAAAAGTACTACCAAAATTCAATTCCATATTATAAGATTTTGCTATTAGACATAGTAACCATCTAAAATGATGTAACTTAATGTAACATGCAAGAGGCATATGTTACACTAGTTAAAATGTAAGTGTGGTGATATTGGTAGTACATTAATTAAGATAACATTCTGCTATCAAACTGAATAATGAAACTTTTGATGATGTAGCCTTTTGTCACACGTCTGAAAATGCAATCAGCTACTCTCCACTTCATGAATATCAAAGCCACAGTAGATATATGCCATTCACCCTCCTTGCTTCTGTATAGGGGATCCTAGATTGGGACATTTTGTCCCAGCCTGGATAGTGGTGGTGTTGAGCTCTGTCTGAGGCAATTAATTCCAGCCCAAATCAGATGGCTACTCATGCGTGAATGAGTGGGCTTTTATCTGACTGAAAAGTTAAACACTTGACAGGCGAGAAAGGGCTAGAGCAAGATGTTAAAGTACAAGAGAATGAGAACAGCAAGGTGTCAAACACAGCAGACAGTCCTGGGTGTGCTGATAGGAAGAGAGAGCTTAGTGCTTTGATTCACTACAAAATACCGTATTGATAAAGAGGTTTTTTGAGGTCAGTTTCCCAATCATCAGTTTATTTTCTTTTTCTCATTACTTGTGTACAATATTGTATGGTTAAAATATAATAATAATCTAACACCCTCCCTTTCTCTCTTCCTGTGTAGAACCTGGCGGAGGCAGAGTATTCTGTGGCTTTGTACATGTACATGCGTCTGTTGGGTTACCCTGCTGACCGCATCAGCATCCTCACCACCTACAATGGACAAAAACACCTGATCAGAGATGTCATCAACCAGCGTTGTGCTGGCAATCCCTTCTTTAGTCAGCCTAACAAGGTAAGGACACACATGCACCAGTTGACACTGACCATAGTGAACAGTGCACGCAGTTGGCATCCACTTATTGTTGTTTTTTTTTTAAAGTAGTATCATTGTAAAGCATGTATTTCATAAGGCGAATTATCTCCTGGTAGCAGTACCGTAACCAGCATTACCTTTCATTAAAAGCACAGCGTTCACTTGGCAGGCAGAGCTGCTCAAGTCCTGACCTGTTTAATCTCTATACAGTACTTTCTTTGACTATTCTATAACAAAGAAATGGTCTTTGATACACCGGAAAAGGTACTTATTCTGGTTTGTTAGGCGATTCAGGTAGAATGAAACAAAATGGCAATTCATTCTAAATTATCAAGCTAGTTAAAGTGTATTCATGAGGTGTTGACATTTACACATTTCATGTAGCAGTCTAACACTAAAACACACCCGATTCCTTATGCATAAACTGTACACACTCCTAATATCACTTGAGGATGACACATTTGTTCTCTCCTGTCAGGAAGGAATCCACAGTCCCAACCGACATGTTTTCATGTTCTATCATATCATGTGTGTGGGACTCAGACTAGCTTAGTAGGAACATACGTACACATAACATGCTCTTAAACACAGTTTCTTCACACCTTCAGATGCGGCTACGGTCAGTGCATCAACCTTATATCCTCTGTTGCACTGCGAGATAAATTCACAGCTCTGAATTCTCACAAGGCTTTTGCTGTTTCTGCCTCCCATTACCACACACACAGTCTTCTCTCTCTCCCTGTGCAATTTAAGTAGGTTTGTACATTTAAACTACAAGTCTTCCCAAATGTCCTTATCCTTGCAGCGTAACATACAGTATCTCCTTGAAGTTAGTGGATCTGCCCGATTCTTCCAGGGTGGAAAATAATGAGCAGCTCATGGAGGTTCTGTATTTACACTGTTGTAGGCAAAGCAAAAGAGGGTTTTTTTTTCACCCTGGCCTTCACCAGATCCTGAGACCATCAATACTGCTGCCGGTCATAAGCCCCAAATAGAGCATGACACTTTGAGCCCTCTGTCCCAAACAGTTTGCATACCAGCCAACTGCATAGCTCTGTAAATCTCACTGAGGTGTGTGTTCGTGTGTTCAAGGAAAGGATTTAAATGTGCATACTTGGAGAGTGGGTGTAAACTCAGTGCTGTGTTACTCCCTTAAGGATACTGTTGGATTGTCTTTGTGCAGCCCACAGTATTTCCCCAACGCTTCTTGTCTCGATTCTCTCATTCCTTCCTTTACACTGTGTTAAGTCAGCAGCCCGTTGGCACAGTTTACCATCGGTTTTCTGTTTGTACTGCTAAATGCTTTTACCCGCTAGCCTCAGGTTATGCTTTCCTCTCTCTCTATTCTTTTTCCCTACCCACATTCTCTCACCTTTCTTTGGTCTCTGTTCTTTAGGCCTTTCACACACTTTACAATGTCACAGACTATTTAGCCATGCCAGAGAATTGGAGAGAAAAGGCCATATGAGCAGTCAGTGTCACATAGTCTGACTCTTGGTACTGTCCACTTCCCCAATGTCTTTAAAAACAGGCACATATATACGTAAATTAAAAAAAAAGGTAAAATGTTAAATCATTTTCTAAAATAGCTAGAAGATATAGTTTTTAGCAAGTTAATTGTGCATTTGTTGGAGTATTTTCAGTAGTGGATACATACACACATTCAGTGCCATACCGAGTAATCACGGCAGCAGGATGGTGTATGTGGAGCGCATTCAAAATATACTACAGAACCCATGTTCATTGTAATGATGCAACAGGTCATGCAGTGCAACAGTGTGGAACACTTACGTGTTTTTAATAGGCTATTTCTTTGCCAAAATGGAGATCTATGGCACTGATAAATAAAACTGTATTCAGATTTGTTAGTAGGACCATTTTATTGTTGTTTTTGGTCTTCATGGAACTTACTGACAATAAGACCATTATGTAGAATATCACCAGACCTATCCTTTAACTCATTAATGCACAAAACAAATTGCAGCTTGATGCTGTTTTTATTAATTTTCTAACAAGCAGCCAGGAAGTGAATCCCTCTAATGTCTTTGTGTGCATAGTGCATTCTACCATCTGCAGTGTTGGAGTGTTTAATGATCCCCTGTCGTTGTTGTGTCTGTATTTTGTGCTGTGCCAATGCTACCTTGTTGCTTTGTCTTCTAGTATATGTGGTATTCTGACAGCTAGTCAGAAATTGTGCTTGGTCAAGTTAAATGTCCTGCAATGTGGAGACATACAGTGTCATTCATTGTGCTCATGGTCTTAGTCAGTATGCATGCCCAGTCATAAAGGGGTGGGGAGGGACGGGGGTGACAGGCTGTTAGATTTGCTGAGAAGAAAGATAGCCAGAGGGGGAGAGAGCGATGAAAAAGAAAGAGGGGCTCTTGTGGGAAATGCTGAGCGGCTGAAAGGTCATGGCGCTGAGCATCGGGGTCCACAGTGTGTCTGTCAATATGCCACAACGGCTAAAAAACCAAGCTGATGTTAACAGCCAGCCCACTTTACTGTGATGACTTTAATTAGACAGAAAAGGAGAAGATGGCCAGTTTGCACCTGTCACAGTCCCATACTTAAATAAACACACTAGCTTTAAGATGTCAAACACATTTGGCATACATATGCATGCAGTTACGCACTTTTACTTTGTGAATTTTATAGACAAACTCCGTCTATCCTGTTACTGCTGTATTTTAAACCCTAGGATAGTATTTATTCACCCAGGTCACTAACCAGAAAACTATCACATAAATGCAAACTGTATTCAGTGTCATTACATCGTTTCTGCTTGGCCCAAAAAACAGTGATGTAACTGTGACCCATTGTAAACCATAAAGTTTATCTGTCTCGTTAGTTGGGATGCAGATCAACAGAGTCAAGGAGAGATGATTGAGAAGGGAATGGCGTGACTGTTTAAGCTGCGAGTCCACATTCTGCATCCCTCCGTGCCCCTCTCTACCTCTCTCACATTCTTCCTCATGGCTACACACACACACACTTTCCCCAATCCTCCTTCATTTTCTGGGAGCAGGAAACTCTTTAACAACAGAAAAGCAAGTCTTGCTGTGTGACCGGAATCCGGATATCTTATAGACAGATATGTTGACATAGGTAGTCTTCTTAACATGTCCTGGCATGCCTTTTTTAGACACAAATGAAATGCTGAGACACATGTAGATATGAAGGCACAAGAAATGAGACATTACACTGTTACCTCTGTCATCCCTGAGAATCTCTCGTGAAAAATGTAATAATCCGACAGCCTGACTTCTGCACATTCCGGAGCTTAATTGCTGTGAATAAGACATAGCAGGATGGATGGAGTGAGTAACGAAGAAAGAAAGAGAGGAGAGACGGTATGTCATTGTCTTCATGACAATGAGGAGAAGGAGGGCAAGATGGAAGAAAATAAGTCCCAGTCAAATAGCGTTCTGTTAGCAACAAACTGTGTGTGTGTGCACAGGTATGTGGCTCTTAGTATATTCTGTGTGTGTGTTTGTGTGATTCCTTGTGACCGCAGACATGCATGTGCCACAATGACATGACCTCTGTAATTCACTCCCTGGAAGATTTCTCATAAATAACTAAACACCATGCAAAATGCTACGCCTTGGGGAGATTCTCTATCTGGGGTTGGGTGTCACTGTCTGTGGGCTAAGAATAACTCCCTCTCTTAAGCACCCCTTCTCTGCTAAACAAGTTTCTCTGTTTTGGTTTAAACCATGCATTTATGGCCCCTTCAAGTCCACAGTTATACCCTATTTCAGCAAAAGGCGTGTTGGAGTGTGTCCGCGTATGCCACATTTGTGTGAACATGTGTGTGCGTGCATACCACGTCTGTTTGACTCAAACATTTAAAATCTGACTTGAACATACAGCCCACAACGCGTCATGCTATTGTAAAACCGACATATTTTTGCCTCTGGTGCTGCACCTGTTCTACATAGCAACAGGGGAGATGTTAATAAACATTGGTCTACATCATTAGCCTTATCTCTCCCTCTTTTACGCGTTCCCATAATGCCTTCCTGTTACCCCTGTAAGAGATTTTGGAGGGGTTTGGCCCAGGGAGCTGCAGGATCACTGAAAGTTGCATTAGCTAAAAGGGGGTAACTGCGATCACATGATTTATTTAGCATGGCTGGCTCATAGGTTGGTTGCTGTAGTCCTGGGTTGATGTGGCTTCTTGATGGTAGCTGATGTCCTATTGATCCACTCTAGGTAATGGATCTACAGAGGAAAGGCCATCCTCTTTCTGCTGGGCTTTGGATTTCTCAACACGGGGCCTATAAACCACATGGTGGTATTTTTTTGTGCAATAGCAAATAAGGACCTGTTTTGTTTATGTAACCTCTATTTACATGCAGTCTCAGTTTATGTAGGTTTAGGCTAACAGTATTTGTTCTGACTTGGTTGCCATTACCATTAGGAGGAGATGCTGGTTCCATGGTTTCAGAAGTGTTTTTTCCTCTTCTGTATTCCCATTTGTTTGTTTTTTGGTTGTTTATTTTTGAAGCAATGTCCTCAATATTACTTCAAATAGAAACACAGGACTCTCCCGGATGATGAGACGAACCTATAGGTTTATGTTATGACTATCAGTCTTAATCATTTCAGCTATGTTTCTGAGAAATCATGTTTTTTCCGTCAGGTGGCATGACGAACGGCTTTAAATACTACAATACCCATGAGCCTGGGCTGCTGTTGCTATGGATAAGAAGGCACTCAGAAGCGTGAATCAGTGTGGTAGCAAATTTACAATGCTGAATTTGTGAACAAAACACAGCACCATAGTTAGTAAATTCCTCCAAAATTGACCCAAAATCTACAAGTGAATTGATTTAAGGTGCCCATTCTCAGCACCATAATCTTTAGCCTCTACCCGCTGTTAGTGGCACACGTAACAGAACTTTAAGCTCAGCAATTGCATGTTTCTTTGTGATATGCACCGTGGGAGTTTCATTTAACTTCTCCCCCGAAGACTTTATGCACACAAGCTTGTACGTTTTTGACTTTTTATCAGATAGCCAGATATTTTCTAAAGCAGTTGTTCATCTTTTGTACATATGAATCAACAGGGAGCGTTTCATACCAATCCAAGCTGTAGAAATGCTCTAACTGTGAGTTACGTAACATTGTCAATGGGGGAAAATGAATGGGAATTTATCTTAGATGCCAAGTTGGAGGCGGTACTTTGGGAACTCGTACCGTACGTTCAACTTGTGACTCAAATCTCTTTGAGACTATACTCCATCAATACACTCTTCAACACAGCCATGAGTTAAGCACAGATGTTGATGACCTGTACGATGTAGGAGCAGCCTGTTATAGGGTTCTGCTTTCACAGGGTTGCATTGCATCAATTTTCTCAGTTTGTATCAAGTTCCAAGTGAAGTATGTTGTCTCTATTATGTAAGGTGCAACAGCACTGACAAAGTCAAAACACAGCTCTGTTCTTCATGTACGGCAATAAGTATGCTTCTCAGCAAGACAGGATTACCAGGGTATAAAGGCAAATTGGCTGACACGAGTTTCCTTTTGCTTTGGAAAAAAAATAAATCCCACAGAGAGCCACTTCTCTTCCATTCTCCGTCTCCGTGAAATAATCTCTGATCCAGTCAAGCAACGTGGCCCCCAGTACCTTGGCCCTGAGTCTCAGGGGCCCAGGTAAGAGGCTAGTGGCAGCAAATGCCCTCTAATCCGTATTAGCCCCACTGGCTGCCCATGTGGCCCACAGCGATAGTAGCAGTAACAAGAAAACACAGGCACCATCGTTCATCTCCCCCTGTCAAAAATAAATAAAAAAGAATTTAAGACGGAAAGCAGTCATGCTCGTGTTTCTAAACATTTCAGCTAAATCCTTCCGCCTACCTAAAATGCACACACATTTACTTTGCAAAATACATCAGCGGCCATCGCTTCGTTAGCATATCTTTTGATAGTTGTGGCTGTTTGTGTTTTTTGTTCAATAACGATGAATATATTTGTGTCTGTGCAGGTGACAACAGTGGACAGGTTCCAGGGTCAGCAGAATGACTACATCATCCTCTCACTGGTCCGCACCAAAGCTGTGGGACACCTGAGGTAATTACTTATAATGCGCGCCAAGCATCCAAAATGGACAGCTTCAGCAGCTGCTCTTCTACAATAATACTTGTCCAATAGGATCTGCACTTTAGATACACGTCCTCCAGGAAAACAACACAGCAAAAATGTGGTCTCTTGAGACAGCTGCTCTCAGGAGGCGCTCTTATTTTGTCATGTTTAACTATTGAATGAAGTCTGCTAAAGGAAAAAAAGACAATAACACTGTGGCGGCCTTGAAGTATGTATGAGCTTAATTTGAGGCAGAAGGGATAAAGGGTGCTTCAGGACAGGAGCATGTCTGTGGAGCTGACTATACTTTTTGTCCTGGTTAAGAGAAGCCATTGTTCTCTGATGATTGGTTTGAGACTAAGAAACAAAGAGCTCTGTTCTGATCAAAGGCATACCATATAACAGTCATTAGGAGGCATGATGGTTAACCAAACTGCTGCGGTAGGTTTTTATGTCTTTTCATTCCATGTCCCATTGCTATCTGCTCAACTACACTTGCTGGCTAGTCTTGAGCTCCGTCTCCTTATCTCGCCGCTTCCCCTTCTCCTCACTCCCGCCTCCTTCCTCATTTCACGGAATTGATTTGTAGTGTAATGGCCTTTCACTCCTCGGCTGCCATGAGATGCTGATGAGCTCTTCACACTTAATACGCAGCGTGTTTTAATACCAGAGCATTGAGGCTGAGCTCTTCCACAACACTTAAGCTTGCCATGCAGGCCTCTGACTGTGATGTACAGTAGCTGCTGCTGGAATTGTACTACTCACAGCTTTATCACAGCTGTACCGCCGGTGCACATTGGACAGTCTGCAAATTGGAACCCCAGTGCGAATAAGTCATTCCTTTTGTAGCTAAATACATGCCCCCCCGCCTACACCCCACCCTTGAGCGTGGTCATTTTTAGCTGGCAGTGAAAACACTTAAAAACTCTATTTTGTTCTTTCCCCATCTCACAGATAAAGCAATGAATTGATGTAGCTGGGATGAGAAGTGCAGCGGGCCACAGTAAGTGGTAGTTTATCTTGCTGGTAGTGCCTGCTCTCCTTGTTATCAGTCATTTGATCTTGTCTTACACTGGATATTGCACACTGCCTTCCACACCAGCCCACTCAAAGTGGAGAGGTTGTCGAAGGTTGTCCTCGTGACAATGTGCTGCAACTCGAGTGGTATACAATAGTACTAGAGTTTCTCTTCTCCTGGATAAGCACTTTTATCAAGGACATTAAACCTTAAGACCCTGAAAACTTAGTTTTTCAATTAGCTTCTTACTGTGAGTTTATCCAAATCAATGCAGCAAAAGCAGAGACTCCTTCATTCCACGCATTCTTCTTCCTTTTCAAAACCTTGTGCCAACATTACCACCGACAGTTTGGTCAGAGATTTGGGTGTGTTTTGCTAGTAGTGGCTAATTTGGCAATGGCTAACCTGAAGTAGAGTTAAGAAGCTTTTAATTTTTAAACTTGTCATCAGCTTCAACTGATTCTGACTCAAGTTATGTCATTTGAGGCAGTTTATCAGATTTTAAACAGACTTTGATGTGTAAAATCAGCACATTTTCCCCTTTTAATAGTTTTTCTTTGACTTAATATCAATTTTTATCTTGGTGTCGCCTGAAGAGCAGTGGTTCATGAAAAATGCTTGTGCTGTCCGTTGTGGTTTTCGCACACTGGCATCACTGTGGTGGACCAGAGTCCTACCTCCCAATCCTCCTCCTGCAGCTCTCCTCATGGCAGTCCGCTGCCGTGACAACCACAGGAGACACAGCTGACCATATGACGAGCTGACCCTTGCTTTGACAGGAGAAGCATTCCTGCTGATACACACAGGCACGGTCACATGCAGGAGCACACTCTTTGACAGGGAAGCAGAGATCCAGACACAAACTGACACGTACACACACACACACACAGTATCCATCCGCTTTGCCCTGCCATGTCACAGCATAGCCCAGGTGGGCATCTCTCAGTAGTGCCATGTCCACAGGCTATAATGCTTCACGATTGGCTCATCTCTTCTAGAGCTCTGTGCTCATTGGTTGTTGGCTGCTGTAGTTTGTCTCTGTGGAAATGTTGTGCTTTCAAGTTTCGTACCATGCTTGAAATTTGCAGTCATTTTACATAAACCCATCAGCTGCACATGTTAACACACACAAACCTGCACAATGGTTACCATAAGCCTTTTTCTCCCTTCTACATATTCATGTACCTCATCATGCATATTGCAAGGATTAAGCCTCTTAATCTCATGAAGTGCTCAGGTGGACATATTCCACGTTATTGGCTGCATTTCAACACGTATATGTGCCAAGTTCTTGTACATCATACCAAAGACTGTTTTCAGGATCACCAGAGCTGCTTGAGTAAGCCAAACACTTATATGCTCTTCCTTCTTCCGTGCTCTGTAGATTTCTATAAGCCAGTATGCTTTTGTCTTAGAGATTTATAGGGCAGTTAAGTGGACATATTTTGCACAGCCCCATTAGGTTCCCCATCCAAACGCCCGTAAACACACAATACGAAGATTTATTAAATACAAAAATAGGTTGAAGGGTACCACCTCCCCCTCCCCCATTTTTATTGGTTCGCTTTGTGAAAGAGCACATTTTTGCTTTTAGAAGCTGTCCAAGAATTTCTGCCTCTCTTCCACCATGTGTAATGTTATAGAACTTTAAGTATTAACAGACCTCAATATGTGGATGTGTACTATGAGAATAGATTTGTATTCTATTCTATTTGAACACAGTCAGCCCTGTGTTTCAAATGCAGTGTTAAGCTGTTTGAGTATATAGACATTCAGTGGTATTCCTCTAAATAGGGCAGGTAAACAACCACTTTGGCTACTCCAGCAAGCCAAGCAGGTTTTCATCCATTCTCTGGGAAATGACTCCTCTGTCTCTAATCTCTTAATTCTACTGGATGGCAAGAAAAAGTAACCTATCTGCCCTGTCTTGTACTCTCCCACCTCTCCCTCTCTTTGCCTGCCTTGTTTATCACTACCCTTTGCCTTTCAAGTCTTTATTTCTCTCTTAGCTTCTATACTTGTCCCCCTCATCCACCGCTGCATAACCATCCCTAAACCTCTCTCCTCCTACACTACACTGCTATTCCCCTTCCTTTACAATCTTCACTTGATCCTTCCACTTTGATCCCTTTACTTCACTTTGTTTTTGACCCTACACATGAATTCTTCCAATTTCACTCTTTCCTCCCCCACCCCTGCCACTTCTCTTTGATTTTCTTCCTCCCCTCGTGTCAAACCAATTTTCAACTTTGTTTATTTTCTATCACTCCACAGGGATGTGAGGCGTCTGGTGGTAGCCATGTCAAGAGCCAGACTTGGTCTGTACATCTTTGCCCGGGTGTCGCTGTTCCAAAACTGCTTCGAGCTGACTCCTGCCTTCAAGCAGCTCACTGCCAGACCTCTGCAGCTGCAGATTAGACCGCACGAATACTACAACCAGGAACAGCCTGTACGTAGACTCACACACCAGTTTCTCAAAGCACAATAATCTTTGTACCATTGAATTTGGCTGATAATCAATCAGTCAAGCTTCAGATTTGCTGAGAAGAACTGTGCTTACTTTTCCACATGTTCCACATCAGTGCGCACTCCCATGTAACTGTTGCACCCTCTAACATGCTGCCACAGCCCCAATTGTCTAATCCTGCCTCTATATTCTGAATGGCATCTTCGTTCCCCTTGGTCCTCACTGATCCCAAGTCTTACTGCAGCTTTTTCCATAGGCCCTGGTCGGTTAACAGCATTCTGCAGGGGGCCATCTGCACGCATGGGAAACACGGGCCTAGCTATAATTAACCCCCAAAGGTCAGAAGGCGAAACCACTCTCCCAAATCCTGCCAGGGCAGCTTCAGACTGTTGTCTGGTCACTGTGTCTCGATGACTGGCGTGTGTGGCAACAGGGTTGTCTAAAATACCCCATAGCCTCTGACACTTCCTCTGACTCTAGAGTGTTCATCCCCATGGGGGACAGCTCTTTTGGGCACACACATGCGGCCCCTGCTCAGCCCGTCTATCTGGAGTCAGTAAACTCCTGCTGTTTACATGCAGATGCAGATTAAAAGTCAGATTGTTATCAGGCAACACTCGACCAGAACTTTCACAAGCTACTAAACAGTGCTGATTCAGAAGCAGTAGTAAAATAAAGGATAACACTGCTGCTTAATGCTCCATATGGATATGTACATATTTACAGCTCTGTTAGATAGTATTGGGCAGACGGCAAAGCTTGATGTCTAATCAGTCAATCACTGGGAAACACATTAACGCCCTGATGTTTTTACGGATAGTTTTACAGCAATAAAACTACACACAGTTGAGTTTTACAGTACTGAAGCTATCAGTGCATTCACTTTGACACTTTGCCCAAAGGGCCTCTGCGGGCATCACTCCTGTATTTAGGAGGGAACAGCCCAGCAGATTAAATATTCTGCTCGCCCCACTCCTCAGTTTAGGCTATAAGACTCTGTCTGCCTACTAATATTGTCGAATCGCAAATTCTGCATCCTCAACTCCTTTTGATAGTATGTGAGCAGTGATTGCTGGAGGCAGAGAGTGAGAAATTTGCTTTCAAATAACAAGCAGGTCTCAGGCTGGTGAATTGTAATTTCCCTGCACATTTGCATCAGATCAGTAGTTTGCCATGTGGTGCCTGACAGAATGTCTACTAACAAGACAGACGTAACTCCTCATTATCATTCCTTTCACATGACATCCTGGACTTAAAACAATCTCTCTCTTACTGTTATTTGTTTCCTTCCCTCAGAGAGATGCTTCCGGACAGCCAGATCAAGTCGTCAAGAACATGCCAGAGATGACCAACCTGGTGTACAATATGTACATGCACATGATCCAGACCTCCCAGAAGTACAGACAGGTAAACACCTTTAAAAAAAAAAATAAAAAAAATACAATAAAAAAGGTGTCAAAGACAGGATATATTACTGTATCATTCAATACATCCAGCAGTGCAGTACTGTTGCTGTCTCTCAGTAATGTTAGCTTCTCTGCTACAATACGCCTGAGACAATGTAAAACTGGTACTATGTTGAGTGTATACACACATTATACTAACACGATAAGTGTCTGTCTTTTTTTAGTCTTAAGCATTGAAGCAGTGCTAAAAGCTGTCACTGTCTCTCCCTGGTTGCTATTTTAAAATGTTAATGCAGCAAGAGTAAATAGGTCACATGTAAGAGAATTGTTGTATTGTTGTAGCGCACGTGGAGAATTAAAAGGCCACAAACCAAGCATATTAAAAGTGGAGCTCAGGTTATTTTTACACTGCATTTAGTGGCACATATTATCTCTTGTGCTAACTTAAAAAGAGGATCATGACATAATGGAGGGTGAAAAAAGTAAATGTTTTTCTTTGATGGTGTGTGTGTGTGTACACACACAGACACACACTACATTGCCCTCAACATAGACTATATCCCAGTAGAATGCACCTAGATTTGATATTTGGTAATATAATATTAAAAAATATGAGTGGAAATATTCTTGCTCCTCATTTTGAATCCTTTCCTGTTTTCCGCGGCTTCTTAGCAGCAACAGCAGAAACTGGCTCTGCCTCCGCAACAAACCAAGACAGATACTGTGGTCGAGAAAGTGCCAGCTAGCTCTGTGGAACCGCAGGAAGAAACCCCCATGGAGCAGGAAAACCCAGAAGGAGAGGCAATCGCAGAACCAAACTCTGAGGACAGCAATGAGAAGAAAGAAAATCAAGATACAGTGGACCATGCAAAGATGCCAGAGCATCCCGGCAGAGACAGCGACAGTGACGGGGAGGACAGTGGAAAGGAGCAAGAGCAGTAGAGCATCCACACATGAAACTACTGTCTAATTAAGGGCACCAAGTGGACGGTCCCTTAAGAAAAGATTAGTGGGGAGTCAGTGATTCTGAATTTTTGTTTTCTACTGAAAGGAGATCCCAGTGATAATGTTTCATTCATTTTTCTAGAACATTTGTAAGCATCAGTACTTTTATATTAAAACAAATGGAAATCCTTCATTGTCTGTGACATTTTACTATATATGCACCCACCAGAGCTGATAAAACACTTTCAGAGACTCCATAGCCCTCTCACACGCACACTTTAACAAATACACTGTATAGTCGACACGCTTAAGCCTTGTTAAAATCTCTCTGTCATGATACTTCCATCCATTCATCTGCTTCCCTCCTCTGCTTTAACTGAAATCTGATTGGCTCAGCCTATACCAGCTACACAAGCTGCAACTAAGCTGCATTTATAGGTCAGTCACTTCACCCAAGGGCCAGTGTGCATGCTGGGGGATTTCAACTTGCCCTCTGGATGTACACAGTCACTCAACCAGCAAGCCTTAAATCCTCTGCCATTCATAACTTTGTGCGGAGCACTAACAGCACGGTGCTCTGCAGAATAGTTCATATCAGCGAGGTTTGATGACCAATCTCAACGAAACAATATAAGGCTTATATTTGTGTTGGCATCTAAACATCCATTCAAAAGCCAAGTTCCAATCCAGGTTTTGGTCATTTAAACCCCTTAAAATGAAGAGGTTAACACAGTCCACAGCCCTGCAGGAAAAAACACAGACTGGAAATTCATTCATTATCATGCACCAGAGGTTGGTTGTTGTTGTTACATCATACCTCAGGCAGGCTAAGAGAACAGGTCAGCTGCACAGCTGCTCTTGCCTGGGCCAGTCTGAAGACCTGATGGAGAACCATGTGTTGATAGATGTGGAGAGACATATTTTCTGCATTCAGTCAAGTGTGGAGCCATGCCATGTCTATTTTCTATCTCCTGAGAGCAGGGCACTCCGCTTTGGGTATTTTGGAGTAGTAGGCTATTCCTTTCTGTCAGCTGAGGAAAGGATTAGAATGGGAGGTTAGATAAGGGAGATAATCTCTGTCGGCTGAGGCTGTGCCTACGAATTATGGACAACAATTTTGGCATAGAGCCCACAAGACAAAGACCAATATGCTTTATCATATGATGCTAAAATATCATGATTTTTTCTGTATAAATGAACATTACCACAATTGACTTGTATGTAGCCATAACAAATGTACATCATATATATATATATTGCTAAACAGTCCTCTACAAACACATGACAGCAAGCATGCTTTTTGTTGAGTCATATGAATGTCTGCATTGTGTAATATCCTGCCTCCCCTTAAGCTTCCAATTACTAACTTTCTGTTTTCTCCCAGCTAGCCTCTTGAGAATTCAGTAGCCCGTGGTACCTTGCTGTGGTAAATTAGATCTAACTGGTGGGAAGTGGCTACTGCTTGCACACAACATCTCTGCAAGCCTCGAGCGGGACCTTGGAGACTGGAAGGAATAGCTACAAGCAAGGAGTTCAGGAGCTCACTTCTTCCAGAACCTCTCTCTGCTGAAGGTGAACATGTCATTTATACTCACACCGCAGGTATTCATTAGGTTAATAGCTACTTTGCAAAGCTCTCACTTCTAACCTTTGCTATGGGCTGACATGTCACAGAGACTAACAGCATGGCAATAAAACGGTTATTGTGGTCACAAGCATAGACGGTATGTTAGTGTTCTCTGTATACCGACTTGTAATTTGTAAAAATGTCTTGTGTTGCAGCACATTTCAAAAATATTTTCAAATCTGAGAGGGTGTTTCTTTATAAAACATATTTCTGGTTATTCAGTAATTTAAATGGGCTTGCAATACATGCAATAGTACAAAAGCAAGAAATACAATTTGCAAGAGAAAGAATTTAAGAGATGTACAGTAGAGAGAGCTGAAGTGTTTCGTTTGAGGCTACGAGAAAGACAGTCAGAGTCCAGTTGTCGTGGTTGTGCAAAGTTATTCAGCCCTTAAAATGAGTGTAGTTTAGTGGCTGATGTGTTGTTTGTGTCTCTCTCTTTAATATGAAGGCATTTCTCAAAAGCACGGGATCCACCTTGGGACACACTTGTGACAGTAGTGTCACACAGGAAATTACACATTACCACATAGAGCCAAGACAGTAGAGGGGGGGGCGGGGGCGGGGGGGTCTGACCATTGTGTAATAAACCTAAAACAGGCTTAGGGAATCAGTCTGACAACACACAACACTTTTACACTCATAAAACCTTCACTTCTACAATCTCAACTTCAAGGCTAGGCCTCAGGACAGATTTTTCTGGTGGATTTAAACACAAAAAAGCTCCCCTGGCTAAAATTGCATTTCCTGGAAAAAACGCAATTTCACAGTCTCGACATATGTTTGCCACCATACTTTACATAAAGCATCAGGTAGGCAAAGGTCACACATTGCACAGCATTCCAATTAGCAGTTTTTCATCACGGATAAAACAACAGGCATTTTTATAGCTCAAACTAGCAGCACTCATACTCCTGACCGCTGTTCCTTATCAGCGTTGACAGATAAAGTAATGCTCATTACCGAAGTTATGCATGATCTGTGCTGATCTGCTATTAGTGGATGACTAATGTGCCAGTGCCGGTCTTCAACACCATGTAAGTGAGCGGCCTGTTGAACTCAACGGGCAAACAGGCCTGGTGGTTATTGCTTGAGGTTGCCAGCTTATCATGCTTTGTCAAGGCCACTGCCTAATCCTGACAAGTATAGCCAAATCACCAACAGGGCACGTTTCTATCTGATAATCTCCCATCATCACTGACGAGGCACTGTCGCTCACAGGAACACTCTGATGCTATCGTACTGACTGATGTACTGTCATTTGCAATCCTAAAGTGCACTTCTGCCAGACTTCCTACCAAAGTCCAATGATATAGTTATAGTCTGCTTAACTCAAGTGGAAGCATTTGGCTTTGGAAAGCACGCTGATGTCTACTTTGATGAACCGCTCTCATCTTCCTCTCTTTCTCCCAGACTAGGATGGCCAGTTGCGGGTCATGTTTCTGGTGCATCATCTGGCTGGTGGTTCTGCTGTGCATTGGCTGGCCCCTCAGCATTACCTTAGGGGGTCTCTACGGCCTCATCAGCCCCCTCACCACCTGCCTCGGCCTGGACCGACTCTCCGACCTACTCATGGAGGGGGCCAACCTTGGCCGAACCTGCGCCAACAACATGAGGCACTGCAAGCCCTTGTGCTGAGATCTAACAGCAGGACCAGAGATTGAAGGCGAGAATGTCGCTCTTCTACAGAGAAATGCCTTCACTTTGAGGAGAACTGTTAATGTTTGCTTTATGTGGAGATACGAGATGCTTGGCACCCAATACATGAGAAACATTTGAGCAACTTGTGTAACAAAAAGGTCTGGAAGGTCTA
Organism: Coreoperca whiteheadi; assembly: GCA_011952105.1. NCBI lineage: Eukaryota > Metazoa > Chordata > Actinopteri > Centrarchiformes > Sinipercidae > Coreoperca > Coreoperca whiteheadi. Next base: position 11,598,984 of record CM022480.1, on the reverse strand, counting down.
GAAAATGGATTCCACTCGTTCTCTTAACATGTAATTAACCACAGATTTCAAATTTGTATGGGTTTGTCAGGAAGCAAATAGGCTTTGTGTTCATGGTCTGTGTTTGCTGTTTAATTCATGATGACACTGCATGGAGAAGATAAGAATGAAAATGGCAATTTAACAATGGAAATGCTTAGACTTGTAAATGACTGTATGGAAACTTTTAATGCGATTAAAACTGCTTTGAACTTGCCCTCTGTTTGTTGACTGACTTATTGTACACAGTATTTGGTGGAAAATCCATGTGAAATTTAAAGGTGAAGCTAAATAGGGACATAAGAAAAAGCAGGTGAAGAAAGTTATTGATGGAAACCAGAAATTAATCTGTTGATGTCTACAGCTTTCTCTATTTAGCGCCATAAGGGGTTGGAGCTTAGCCCAACATGAATTAAATGGAAGTAAGGGAGATCATTTTGAGACAGTTTGCTAAGTCATCACAACACAAATAGTCACAATCGCTCACGTGAATACATCAACAACTTATGGGGGCAGTGGAACAAGATCTAAACATTGACACGTGACCATATAAAGCTGCCGAAGTCGCAAACATTTGCCTATTTATACGTCCAACAGTTAGCAACACTATCATTAATTTGGAGTCGCAAGTGCTTCTGTCAGCAGTCAGCAAAAGATTGAAAAGCACTCAGAAAATAAGTGTGAAAGTAATGTGACAGTAGTGTGAGACAGCTGCTAACTCTGGGAGACAGACTGCAAATAAAATATGGAATGCCAACATCTCTGGCAAAAACTGTAATACTTTGAGATGGTGTCTGAATTGGTGTGACCCAGTAGCTCAAAGACTTTCAAAGCTACTTGTTTTTCAATCATTGTTTCTTATGAGGTTGTTTGAGACTGTACCTGGGTATGGGCTTAACAAGCAAACTTGTTATGAAAGTTTTGAGGTACTAGATTCAAGGTTTAGGCCTTTTTTTCCACTCTTAGACTGGTACCTTTGAAAGCAAACATCTTCAAGTAAAGATTGAAAAGTTTGACCAAAGAAATGCTCTGAAGAAGTGGCTCAAAGTGCCGGATGGTTGCACTGAAGTTTTGACATTGTGGATTTCATGCCCGAGTTAAATTATTGAATGTTGAAAGCCAACACCCAGAGGAAAGGGTGAAAAGTTCTCAGCGAAGAGCTTTGAATGTCTAACTATTATGCACCAGTAAATGCATAAAGAAAAGAGCTAGTTCAATGCGCAGTGGTTGGCCACAGCAATGCAGAAAGCAAATGATCCAAAATACAAGTTGTACTATCTCAGATAAATTATATGTTTTACATGGACAGAACTAGTGGAGTGATGAAACTGACTGCTTCAAATCTGGGCCTTTTGCAAAGAGCTAAAACACTTCAAATGTACGCATTAAGGTAAATAAGGGCCAGAAGGAAGGAAATACTGTATGAGACAAACAGTTTCGGCTCATCGTTCACTATTCATCGCTGTCCAGTGAAAACAATGTATCTCCAAACTTAGTGACGTTGAAATGTTCTAATAAAATTAGGGATGTCCCTTTATGGCTTATGTAAATGATCCTACTTAGGTTAAATAATCGTTTTAAAACCCCACTGGATTATCTAAACAATGTCATGTCTCAAAGCTGAAAACAGTGCTGTTTTTCTTAGCTCTCGAAAAGTTGACATTTTGGAGATACAAGGTTATCATAGGACCATGATTGATATATAAAACACAACTGCATGAGCTTCATATCTTGAATGCAACATTTTACTCTGGAGATTTTTCTGTGCTAATAATGAGCCACTTTTTGTTGCCTGTTGTTTCATATGTCTCTTCATTACAGGTGTCAATACATAAGAGTGTCCGTGTTCAATAAATGAATAAAAACATTTTAAAAGATAATGATTTTAGGGTCACTTAATGCATTCTCACTGTTACTTCTGAATAATGTCAGCAGGCAAAACTGATTTCCAATCTCTGTCTTAAAACAAGTGTTCGGCAGTTTGGGGAATATGCTTATTCCGCTTTCTTTGCAGAAAGTTAGATGAGAAGATCGGTACCACTTATGTCTGTACACTAAATATGAAGCTGGAGCCAGCATGTGGTTAGCTTAGCTTAACATAAAGACTGGAAGTAAGGGGAAAGAGCTAGCGTAGCTAAGCTACCCAAGACTGTAAAAAAAAACAACAAGTTGTGGTTGAACAAATGAGATATAACGTGTTAATTAGTGAGCATCAGTGGTGTTGGTAAGTGGATTTTTTACCTTTGGACAGAGCCAGGCAAGCTGTTTCCCCTTGTTTCCAGTCTTTATGTTAAGCTGAGTTGACCATCTCCTGGCGTACAGGCATGAGAGTGTTATCAATCTCCTCATCTCACTCTCGGCAAGAACGCAATTAAGCGTATTGTCACAAAATGTCAAACAATTTCTTTGAACCATGGTTAATTGTTAGTAGTGTAAATATACTATTTTCATTCTTTGGTTTTATTCCTTAATTACACTGTTGCATATTCTTATGTCCTCCATGCACTCCACCCGTTTTTTCCTTGTCTTTGTTAGATCAACTGGCATGAAACTAACTTTGACCTTAAGTCAACTTAGGTCCATGCTATTATACCATGCAGTATCTCAGAGGGAGATCAGGCTATGTTTAATTCCATTTCTTTAAGGCTAGTTGTTAGTTTCAACCCCTGTGACTCAAACAAGTGCGCTCTGAGCTATCATGACAAATAGGGGAGGGAACGCTTGTGCTTGACCAAACATTTTAGAGGAATATCATGGTAAATTACCATTTTCATCAGGCACATACTAATTTAGTGACCTTAAGTCACCTTTCGCTGCGTCGCTGCTGTTGGGGTCGGTTTGGTTTTGCTTCAGTAGAGCTTTGAGGCCAGCTGTAATGCTGCTCAAAGGAGTTGATCCATTTATGGGATTTTATGTTTTTTGTCGGCTCTGTTTTTTGTTTTTGCTTTTCTCTCTTGCAGTAACTGGTGCGTTGGCTAGGAAAGTAATCTGAAAGTCCAGTGTTAATATGGTGCCAGAGGCTAAGGAGAACAGTCCCACTTTAGCCTCACTGAATAGGGGGTACCGCCATGAATCACCACTGAAATAATGTATTGTATTAAGAAGAGGGATTTTCAGTGGTGTAATGTAAGTACACTTGCTCAAATACTGTACTTATGTACAGTTTTCAGATAATTCAATTACATTTTATTTATATAAAATACAATCCGTACAACATACTGCACCCTCTGCCCTTAGACCCTCAATTCAATGAAGGAAAAACTACCCAAAAAAACCCTTTTTACAGAGGGAAAAATGGAAGAAACCTCAGGAAGAGCAACAGAGGAGGGATCCCTCTCCCAGGACGGACAGACAGGAAATAGATGTAGTGTGTAGATATTAAAACATAAACGAAGAGGATGGATCCAGATTTACTTGAGAGTTTCCATTTTCTGCTACTTTATACTTCTACATCACCACATTTAAATATAAAAAATAAATATTGTACTTTTTACTCCACTGCATTATTTCAGACAGCTGGTTACTTTGCATATTTTGCAGATTATTTAACATATAAAAAAATTGTCATTTTTCAAAAACAAGATTTACTGTTCAGTGAAAGAAATCTTCCTTTTACAAAGTAATTTCAATCTGGAATGTAAGTTTTATTTTCTTACAAAAAGACCTAGTAGGAATGTTTAAACGTATTTCATAATTCTAATTCTAGTGTTTTGACCTGCTTTTATTCTGTCTTGTTTCAAGATGCAGACACTCATGTCTAGAACAGTTTTTAAACATTTAAATTAAAAACAGGTTGAAATATTCAGATTGCGCTGTAAAATAAGGTTTGTAGGATTCAAATGTCTTCATAAATGTGGAGGGTTTTATAGATTAAACTGTCCATAATTTAATAAAGTATTTAAGGTCACCTCGACTAACAACAACAAAAATGCTGCTTACGTGTTAATGCATCAGTGATGATAATCCTATATAACACTGTGAACGGGGCCATTTTACATGATGAGTACTTTTACTTTGAATACTTTAAGTACATTTGACTTAAATAATCAAATAAAGAATGATGTACTTTTATTTAATTTACTTTTTTAATTGTTGTATTACTACTTAATGATCTGCCTACTTCTTCCACCACCTAAGTTCACAGCAAACTTCACAGTAAGTCCAACTGAAGCACCTTTCCTGCTTTTATCTTGTAATACATTTTTTGAAGCTGCTGAGATGAACAGTAAAACATGAAACAGAATCAGGGTTCAAAAGAAATCCCAGAGGAGCAGACGGGGTCATAAAGACATGAAATAGAGCAGCAACCGAATGGCACATTGGTGCACAACTGAACTATTTACTGGGGGCCAAATGTGCAGTACTTTAAGCAATACTTTATTGATCCCTAAGGGAGGATTGGAGCAGATTTAGCTTCATAACAGCATCCCTGACCCAGATAGAGGGGATGCATATTGCAATAAAAGCAACATGTTGTAATTACTAATGTCTTTTTTCTGTAGAAACACAATTAACCAGTTTGACTATATGCAAGACTATCAGAGAGCAAAAGCCTATTAAGCTGAACTTCTTCTAGGCGAGGTGTTTGGGTACTTTGCCTAAAAACTCACAAGCTTTCCTATCAGTTTTGACTGGCACTGTGCATTCTCAGCTACCACCAAAATAGCTCAGGATTCAATACTTAGGGACCCCTATAAAGACTTACCAAAATACTCTTGCTGAGCAGCCTACCTACAAATCTGGGTAGCAGTCTATTTTGTAGCTTATTCAAATTTAATTCATGAATATTTCATATTCAGTCCAAAGCGCTTTTTAACCTCATTTTCTACTGTTGACTGATGCACACAGTGACAAAACCTCACTCATTCTTGTAAATGCGGGTTATAATCTGAAACTTTTTTTTTTTTTTTTAATGAGGAGCCCAATGCCCAAATGTGTATTGCAATATTTATGTGAGTGTCACATGAGACCTGCTTAGATTGCTTTTTTTGTCTGCCCAGCTCGGCTCCCAAACATCCTGAGGATGGAAGCCACTTGCCAAAAATATCGCCCAATTTTAATTCAACTTTCTCTGTTTTTCCTTCCAGAAGTCTTGGCAGAGGGTACAGCAGGCGATAGGCCTTGAAGCCAAGCTGACAGTGCCTTACTGAGAGGCTACGAGAGACAGAGAGGCAAGCTGGTGAATTTTTCATTAAGGTCTGAGACTGGCTATGGAAAAAGCCTGCTCCTACTGGCTGCAAGGAAACCTGGGAGGCAGAGAGAGAGCGAGGATACGTATAGGCGTCCCCATTCAATTAACCACATACTGCTCTGTAATTTCACCCTCACATACACACACACAATGCGGAGTGGGTACACTGTTAAATGGCTATGTGACGAAATGTCACTTTGCAAAGCCACTTGTCCAGTCCACAAGACAAAGAGCTTTTCCTGGTTTCTAGTTTTCTAATGAGGAATTTTAGGGAGTTTCTATTCTCGTTTTTGTTGGAAGTAGAATCATTTAGTAATTTCAGTTACAGTATAATAAGCTTTGGGCAGGGCTGTAGTTACCATTGAGGACACTTAAGTCATGTCCTCTATGTATTTCTGGGAACTTGGGGGTTTTGGCCACCTGAGAGGTGTTTACATTCTACAGTAAGTCTTTTATATTGTGTGTGTGTGTGTGTATATATATATATATATAACACACACACAATATAAAAGACTAGGACTTGGTATCGATATCGGAGCCTTACTTAACAGATAGATGAAGCCAACAGTGTCAATGTTACATATTCCATGTCTGAAAAGGGCTTTTGAGGAACATTAACATGTTTTTTTTCCTATTCAATAAAATAAATAAAACAGTCAATTCATCATTCTAAAATATAGTCAAAAGCTAGAATGATTTTCTGATTCCAATCAGTAAATATCAAACAAGCACAAGAATCATTATCATTCAATACCAACTTTCGATTATTAACACATTTCTTGTTGCTACATTTCAGTCAGCATCACAAAAACTGTTGAGGTTTTCATACCAAGTCTATAATAAAAGACAGATTTAATTCCTATATAAAACTTTATGCGGCATCCGGGTAGCTCATCTGGTACAGCATGTACAAGGCTGAGTCCTTACTATAGCGGCCCAGATTCGAATCCAGCCCATCATCCCCCCTCTCTCTCTCTCCCACATTTCCTGTCTCTCTTCAGCTGGTCCTATCACATAAAAGGCAAAAAGCCCCCAGAAAAATTATATTAATAAAGCCATGTAAGGCTGTGATACTGCATTTTGACCTTCATCTTGAAAGATTTTGAGACAATAAAACAGTTAACTAAATGTTAGTGCATAAATCTTTTCCCACCAAAATTTAAATTTGCATGCATCTATGACACATTTCAGCATTTTCTTTTAAGCTGAAATGATTAGCTGGTGAATTGATTAGTTGATCAAATTAACAATGAAACAATTTAAATAATTGATCAATTGTTTATGTGATTTATCAAAGGTAGAATGAGTAGGAATTGTCCATTGCTGTTTGTAAACAGAGATTCAAAGTGGGCCCCTCCTCCCTGGTTCAACAACTGAGAGAGAGAGGGAGAAAGAGAAAGAGAGGAGGCGGCTTTAGTGAGAACGCAGCAGTGAAACATAAATAAAATCTTATTTTCTGATTGTTTCACAGCGGTTATGTTTGAAAGCACAAATAAACATGGCCACACCTCCACCCAACCCTGCAGTAAGTATTTTGCACAGAGAACAGAGGAAAGAGACAGACCTGGTCAGAGTCCGGACCTCACAGCCTGCAAGTGGATTATTGGCTGGGGGCTACAAACCTCTGCCCAAAGGTTGACACCCAGCAATGTCCCAAACGCAGCAAACTAATAAGAAACTAATACAGGCAGAGGGCAGGGTCTCTGCAGATACAGAACAGGGCACACACTTCTAGTAGGTCATAAGTGATGACGGAGAATGATTATGTTTGTGCATCTATACACTCATTTACCTTTAAGCAAAAAGGCTCTGGTTCCAGGTTCTCAAATGTGAGATTTTGCAGTTTTTCTCGGTTTTATTTCATTATAAATGGAATATTTCTGGGTTTTGGACAGTTAAGTGGACAAAAAAAGTGATTTGAAGATATCACCTTTGCTTCTGGGAACTTGTAATGAGCATTTCATAGTCTAAACACCTAATATAATAAAAATGTTAAATGGAATAATCAGTAATGAAAATAATTACTGATCAGAATTTAGCATTAATGCAGTTCAAAGGCAAAACATTTGACAAATCTTGTTATTGCATTTTGTTTTAATTAATTTCATCATGTTGCAGTTAGATAATAAACAAACTTATTTTGATCTGCACCAGCTTGTAAATCCGTAACTCTCTTTTCCAAAATCAGAACTTTCCAGACGCTGCAAGTGTTCTACCGCTGGTCACCTCCCACCTTTCCTCTGCTGTCTCCTCGGCGCTCCCTCCCTCTGAGGAGCTCTCTCTCTTGAATACCAACAGCGCCACTGACACTCTGTGTTCCACACTCACATCCTTCTTGGACAACTTCTGCCCTCTCACATCTAGACCAGCCCATACATCCTCATCTGCCCGCTGGTTATCTGATGTTCAACGCGAGCATCGTGCCAGCATCCAGTCAACTGAGGGAAAACGGCGTAAGTCAAAAGATCCCGCTGACCTCTGTCTCTACCAGTCTCTCCTCTCTACTTTCTCATCTGATGTCACCTCTGCAAGAACGGACTACCACCACTCAAAGATCAACAACTCACCTGACTCGCGCACTCTCTTTAAAACCTTCTCTGCTCTCCTTTCTCCGCCTGCTTCCCCACCTTCATCGGATTTAACAGCTGATGATATTGTGTCTTTCTTTGTAAAGAAAAGAACCGCCATCAGCAGTCAGTTCTCTGCACCGCCACCTGTTGACCTCGCACGCATCCCAGATACGTGTCTGCTCCCCTCTTTCTCTCCTCTATCTGAAGCTGACGTTTCCAAGGTCATTCATTCTAACCACCCTACCACCTGTCTGCTGGATCCCATCCCCACCCATCTCCTTCAGGCCATCTCTCCGTCTGTTGTCCCGACTCTGACCCACATCATTAACTCATCTCTCTCCACTGGGTCGTTCCCCACAGCTTTCAAGGAAGCCCGCTACTGAAATAAGCCACTCTCAATCCGACACTATTAGAAAACTACAGACCGGTTTCCCTCCTTCCCTTCATTGCCAAAGCTCTGAAGCAGGTTGTGTTCAACCAGCTCTCTTCCTTTCTCATACAGAAAAACTTCCTGGACCGCAACCAGTCTGGTTTCAAGAGCGGCCATTCCACGGAGACCGCGCTGCTCTCAGTCGTCAAAGCCCTGAGACTTGCAAAGGCAACATCCACTTCATCTGTACTTATCTTACTGAATCTCTCTGCTGCCTTTGACACAGTTAATCACCACATCCTCCTGTCCTCTCTCAGTGCTATGGGTGTGGAATCGCGTTGCAATGGTTCAAATGGTACCTCTCAGATAGGTCGTTCAGAGTATCCTTGAGAGACGAGAGGGTGCCGCAGGGCTCAGTGCTTGGACCGCTACTCTTCTCCATATACATGACATCCTTCGGTTCGGTCATTCAGAAGCATGGCTTTTCCTGTCACTGCTATGCGGATGACACACAACACCACTTGTCATTTCAACCTGACGATTCAACCCTCTCCGCTTGAATCTCGGCATGCCTGAGCTGAACCTCGACAAAACGGAACTGCTTGTGATCCCGGCCAACCCAAAGATTCACCACAACCTCTCCATTCAACTAGGCTCATTGACCGTTTCACCGTCCAGCACTGCCAGAAATCTTGGGGTGGTAATTGATCATCAGCTAAACTTCACAAGTCATGTCGAAAACACCACCACCCGGTCCTGTAGATTCATCCTCTACAACATCAGGAAAATCAGACCTTTCCTATCTGAGCAGTCTACACAAGTCCTAGTCCAGGCAACGTGCTATTGGCTGGACTGACCTGCTTGCACAACCAAACCTCTGCAGATGATCCAGAACGCGGTGGCAAGAGTGGTTTTCAATTAACCGAAGAGATACAGACCTCGCTCGCTAATACAGACCTATGTTCCTGCCAGATCCCTTCGCTCTGCAAACGAACAACATCTCTCGGCCACTTTCTCTGGATCCGTTCCACATTGGTGGAATGATCTGCCTGCTCCTACAAGATCAGCAGATTCTGTAGCCACCTTTAAAAAGCACCTGAAAATGCATCTCTTCCATCAACACCTAACTGACAATCACTAACTTCTACTTCCTTTCTATCTCTTTTCATAAAAAAAAACAAAAACTTCCTATCCTTAGCTTTGTATACTGTGCTGGTCTTTAACAGAATAGTTTTTTTGATGAACTTATGTATTTTGTTACCTTGTGTTGTTATAAAGGCTTCCATTGTCTTCCTCATATGTAAGTCGCTTTGGATAAAAGCGTCTGTTAAATGACTACATGTAAATGTAAGTGTCTTTTCAATGTAGTCCTGACACGTGTTGCCCGTGAGCCTATTATGTAACAGATGTCCATAAAGTATAAAAAATTCAAATTGTGCATTTTAGGAAAGTCAGACTTACTTTCGAAAGTACCAGTAGTAATGAGCGAGCAAATGTTTGCCAGATAACTGCAGCCACACTGACAGTGATCCAAGCTGTGTGCTCCTTTGAGGTACTTTAACATAAGCTTGTCACTCAGCATTTAGAGCACGAGCCAGAGAGAGGACACCCGATTTTCACTGAGCAATACGTCTCCTTTCTGCTATGAGCTTTAAATGGCCCTCAACGCAGATAAATGCGCAATGTTGGAAAGAACAAAGTGCTTTCAGGCCGTTTGTATTGAACAAATTCTTGATGAACAGCTCAAATGCTACAATCCAGCAGAGGGACATTCCCATATATGTGTACATTATTGATTTAGGTACAAAACCTTGCCTGCATCAGGCATATCACTTCCCATCAGGGTTCTTTAAAAGGGTTTGTTTATGATGTGAAATTCCCATTGAAAATCAATATGTTTTTTGTTCGGGACAGTTTTGTCCTTATCTCATCTCTACTGCTGAGTAATGAGTACGATGTCCTGAGGGGTCATAGGTAGGAGGAGAATGATCATGCCACAATGATGTGAAAGTTACACGACAGGATAATTTAAGAAGCCTCGAAGTGTCTCTGTTTGTAATCCAGACACTGAGCCTTTCACACCCATGGGTGCTCTGAGAATGAGCACAACAAGTATTTTACACTTTAACAGTACCATTATATACATCCTGAGCCTTTGCCCTAGCAGTGATAATAGGATAGCGGCAAACACCGTGATACCATTTTATAAGAATAGAATATTTTGGCACAAGAGCAAACTCATGTTGAAACTTGTCTTCCACCTTTCCCTCTCAAGTTTAACAGTTCTGTTCTCCACAGACAGACTTCACTAAGCTCCGGTCATAAAATGTTAGCATTATTTGAATACTGGGGCAAAAGGATGCTTAAAGCAGACCACAGCCTACCATTCATTACATAAGACCAAAACAAAGAGTCACACAGTGAAGGGTTATGGCTCGGGGTCGGGTGACAGCAGCATATGATTCATGGCTTGCTGTGCCCTTTTGTCTTGTCCTCCTTGTGGTGGGACCATCCACTGCTCTTAGCCAATGTTATTTCACAGCCTTCAGAGCTCTCTCCCTGTCTGTTTCAAGCAAACCGGCAATGTCATTTCCTATGTCTTGTTCTTCCCTCAGTGCAGGAATAAAGAAAGAATATGGCATGTGTCACAACAAGAGATGTTCCTTTTTCTTCATTGTTTTGATGTAGGAAATAACAAATAGTATCAACATTTCTTTTGATTTATCTGTAAAGGTTTCTTATATGGAAGAATACATTACCTTGACTTTTATTACATAAAAAGGTAATATCTAGACCAGTGGTTGGTGTTTGAGGTACCAGTATATGTTCAGACGGAGGAAGAGAAATATGCCAAGGAGAATAAATTCAATGCACTGCGATAACCTTTGATATTATACTTAGGCCAAAGTATTTCTTCCTGTTAGGTTCTTTATATTTTTGACTGCATATTGTGTGTTCTAGTTAGAATTTTCTGCAGAACACATTGAAAATGTTTTAGTGTATATCTGGTTTGCCTTAGGATTTCTGTATAACAAGTCAACACATGTAGAAAATGCAAATGGAAAACCAAGAGAGCATGACTTAAACATGAATTTTAATTATTTCATTGGACAACGCATGTCGCATGGCCACCACATCAATAATGTTCATGCAGCTCATGATAATTATGGAAACTCATCGATTTTATGCTCATTAAATCTAGAAATATCTTTTCTTTTGTCATACGTAAAGCCCAGCAGCATGCTTTTGTTTATGAATATATGTGCACACTTTTAATGAAAATGTTTGAGAAGGGGGACACACTCACACTGTACTAAAATAGGAAGGTTTGATCTGCAGCAGTGGCTTCCCCCTCTAAAACGTGGGGTTTGGAGCTTCTAATAGAGTCAAACAGCTGCTGACACCAGCTGTGTGGCACAAGTGGTCTCTCCATTTGGTACTGTAGGGCTACATGTGTCCTGCCAGTCTAAACTCACATATGCTTAGGAGGCCTTTCCAGAAACACAGACGTAAAACAAATGGAATAACCTATTTTTTTTAATAATAAAAATGGATTTATCAATTTTACAAGTCATCATCACGTTTGACACAGTAGATGTGGCTTGGGGTTTATAAAAACTCCCCTTAAGAGGAAGACATTTTAATCTTTCCATTTTAAATAGATGATTTCTACTGATTATGGCATAGAGGGATGTTTTATTCAGTTTGTCTTTGTTAAAAACACTAATACTAAAGAAATATTATACAGAGATTAGAATTGTGCCATACTGTCGCTATATCTCACTAAAGGGGGCCCTGCACAGACACAGTGGGGTTTTTCTGTAATGTTATTGTGATTTATCGATAGGGAAAAGATCAAAGGGAAGCCTGTCATTGTCTGTCTGCCCTCACCGCTGTCCTCCATACATGGACTGCAGGCATAGATGTCCACGTGGGTGTTCCCTCTCCTTGCCCTGCCATTCATGGAGTGGCTGTTGTCAATGGGGCAATGGGCTACCAAATATGGAGAAGGGGTCGCACTGCTCGGCCCTTTCTTATGGACACTTGTCAGGGTATAAATAGGTCTGATGTGACATTTCGGCACCCCTGGTTTACACACTCAAGATCCCGCGCCTGGTGCTGACCTGGTGAGTACCTGGGCTGACAGAAGGAGGACTGAGAAAGACCAGTCAGTGGACTGATCACAAGAGGATGGATACTGAATTTGAACAAGAATGGCAATGATTTCCACCTTTGCCTAACCTAATGTCATCATCTAACTGAAAAGGATCATCTCACCACATCGGCCTGTAGTTAATCAGCTTCTTTTCTTTTGCGGATTGAGGATTATTAGTTAGTTGTGAAATACAAAAAAAAGTACTTTCCCAGCTCTATTGTTAGTGACTAAACAAAGAAAATCCGAAATACTAACCCAATCCTAACATATATCAGCATATCAGCATCAGTCACCAGAAGCCATAACTAACCAGCATTCCCTATCTTGTTTGGCCACAAAAAGCGACTTTATGTGTGTTGTTTGTGCTTTGTGAGAAGGCAATATCTTCAATCACCCACTCCAAACAAAACAGGAAATGTCATTACTGAATCTAATAGTGCCACGTGTGTGTTGCAGAGCTGACACCATGTGCGACGACGAAGAGACCACCGCCCTGGTGTGTGATAACGGCTCCGGCCTGGTGAAGGCTGGGTTCGCCGGCGATGACGCACCTCGCGCAGTGTTTCCTTCCATCGTTGGTCGCCCCCGTCACCAGGTGAGGTAAACTATTCATAAACTCCACAGTCGCTAAGGAGGAGTATCACTAAGTTGTTTACATCACGTAAAACAATCTATGGCTTTGCCGACCAGATCCACCGTGCGTAATTGCGCACTAAAATTAAGCATCTACTTTTCAACTGAAAACTGAGGAAAACACAGTTTAATGCATAATGGTAATTATGATGATGCTCTGTGATGATTAGTAGTAGCTCACCAACGCAGCACTAATGCCCTGGTCTTTGCTGTTATCAGGGCGTCATGGTTGGTATGGGCCAGAAAGATTCCTACGTCGGCGACGAAGCCCAGAGCAAAAGAGGCATCCTGACCCTGAAGTACCCCATCGAGCACGGCATCATCACCAACTGGGACGACATGGAGAAGATCTGGCACCACACCTTCTACAACGAGCTGCGCGTGGCCCCGGAGGAGCACCCCACCCTGCTGACGGAGGCCCCCCTCAACCCAAAGGCCAACCGAGAGAAGATGACCCAGATCATGTTCGAGACTTTCAATGTCCCCGCAATGTACGTGGCTATCCAGGCCGTGCTGTCCCTGTACGCTTCTGGGCGAACCACAGGTATGACAGATGCCTCAGGTGTGTAAGAGTGAGTTAATATATGAATTTAATTTTCATGTATTCAACATCAGGTATTGTCCTGGACTCCGGTGACGGTGTGACCCATAACGTGCCCATTTATGAGGGTTACGCTCTTCCTCACGCCATCATGCGTCTGGATTTGGCCGGTCGTGACCTCACAGATTACCTCATGAAGATCCTGACTGAGCGTGGATACTCTTTTGTCACAACCGGTGAGTATATAGACTACTCATTTATATTCAAGACGAGCATGTGTCGGCTATAACGCACCACGTACTGTATACGTGCTCCAAATGAGCACGCTTCAACACAACAATTCGTTCCACGTTTTTCTCACACTTCCAGAATAAACATCCACGGAAGAAAAACACTGAGAATTCTCATCACTCTGCACGATAAAACTGATAAAAATGGAAATGAAAATGATGTACTTTGTTTTGGAGAACGTAAGCGTTACCCGCTAACAAATTGTTAAATCAATTGCAAACTACTTTCCACGCGCATCTAATTATCTTCACATATTTTTTTGACATGTTTAATTATGCACATTTGCCTGACATCATACTAATCTAATCCCCATCCAGCTGAGCGCGAGATCGTGCGTGACATCAAGGAGAAGTTGTGCTACGTGGCTCTGGACTTTGAGAATGAGATGGCCACCGCCGCCTCCTCCTCCTCCCTGGAGAAGAGCTACGAGTTGCCCGACGGTCAGGTCATCACCATCGGCAACGAGCGTTTCCGCTGCCCAGAGACTCTCTTCCAGCCCTCATTCATCGGTGCGTAAAGGCGAGCGCAGACATGGAAGAGTTAATTTAGCTGTATTGACACTGTCCCACGAAGTCTTAACTATAGGCATTTACGCGTTAAGGGCTAGCCTAAAGTATTGAAATGATCATTTCACTTGTTTTGGGCGCAAATGCATTCCACCACACTTCTAGAGTGGCCTTATACTTGCTTTAAGAAAGACTCACTGCTCGACTCAATCCTTGCATATGAGTGAAACAGGATTGTAAAAGAGAGTTTCAGACAAATATAAATATGATCTAAATGCGAAAATAGAATTGTTTATTGCTCATATTAGTGGTTAGCTAGTGGAAGTCACAGTTCATCATGGCCGATAAAAAGACGTGGGTGATCTAAAGCAGGGGCGGATTGGTCACTTTTGGCCACAGAGCGCGCGCGCGCGCAGCTGCTGCCGGAGCTGTCCATTTCAGCACCTGTTACGACAGCTGACGGCGGTGTCATGTGTTCTTTGCTGCAGGGAATGAAACTCACTAACTTGTCCGCTGTGTTTGCACAGGCATGGAATCTGCTGGCATCCACGAAACCACTTACAACAGCATCATGAAGTGTGACATTGACATCCGTAAGGACCTGTACGCCAACAACGTCATGTCTGGCGGCACCACCATGTACCCCGGTATCGCTGACCGCATGCAGAAGGAGATCACTGCTCTGGCCCCCAGCACCATGAAGATTAAGGTAACCATGACTCACTGTTGAACACGACTAATATTTCTATGAGTCCAAGATAAACACATGTGTTTGTGTTTAGATAATCGCCCCCCCTGAGAGGAAGTACTCCGTATGGATCGGCGGCTCTATCCTCGCGTCTCTGTCCACCTTCCAGCAGATGTGGATCAGCAAGCAGGAGTATGATGAGGCTGGACCCTCCATTGTCCATAGGAAGTGCTTCTAAGCGACCAGACTGCCCCCCTTCCTCACTCCCATCACACCCTGTTACCTCCCTCCTACTGTCAAATTCTTTGTTTACACTCAAGTGCAATTTGTATGTGGATATGTATAGGTTTATAAATAAAAGAGAACTGAGACTTGCAGAAAACGCACCTTTCTTTCTTTCAAATCTGAAAAAGAAGGGTGTTTTTCAGAATCTGGTTTAGGATCTATAACAATCTCCCTCGAAAGCAGCGGGGCTCTGTCCTTTCGTCACGTGGTGGATGAGTAAAGGTTGAATTAGAAAAGATTACAGGGAGCGGAGAGGATAATCCACCTCATGAGAAATTAACCGCACAAAGTTTCATTGAGTGGATACACCGCTGTTACGTGATCGGTAATCCCCGTTTTCACAGGTTGGACAAAGCTCACCCGGTCTACCTTGTAAACGTACTGGATACATTTAGATGATGCTAAAAGTAACAACAATAATAATAATAATAATAATAATAATTTGGTTATCAAAAGGTTAAACAAAATCCTATAATTACCAAAGAATTTTCTGACAGATAAATGGGATTCAAATTCAATGAACAAATACTGCTGCTTAATAGTAAATCAATGAACTTTACATGGTTTTATATATATATATATATATATATATATATATATATATATATATATATATATGTGTGTGTGTGTGTGTGTGTGTGTGTGTGTGTGTGTGAAATGAAGGTAATCAAACTTAATATGAGGCAACATTTTACTTTCTTAGGCTACATGTACTGTCATAGTGAAGCCCCTCATTTTAGTATAAAAGGACAATCACATTAATAACTATGACATAAATAGTGTCAAACGACACAATAGTCTAATATTAGTGTACACACTCAATGCAGCGCCCTAAGTTGATCAAATCTCAGAGCAATATGCAGGGCGGAGTCACATATTTTGCTTCTATTTTTAAACCTCCACACAGACAGAGAGAGAGAGACAGGCAGGCAGGCAGGCAGGCAGGTTGCCTTGTAAAGCGATTAACAACTCGGATAGTACTTTCACTCTGTCACTGTATCCAGAGTATCATCTTTGCCCGAGGTAGAAACAACAGCTCTACCAGCCGGACCAGCGACATGGGGGTGGGGTGGGGATACCTCTGGGCATGCGAGGCTATCCGCTCCAAGAAAGGAGCCTTTATAAAGCCGAATACTTCCATCGGTTTCAGATACAGGCATAAAACAAAAGGTTTTGTTAAAATTCTGTAATGCTGCACATACACGTGCCTGTAGCTCTCCTGATATCATTGATAAGTTACAAACACAGGGAAATCACCTTGTTCATTGTGTCGAGGGCACCGTGCATCCACAAGCCCTGTCCCGGAAGGATGAATATTGTTATATGTTCTGTAGCTCAGTGAGTTGAGTATGATAAAAGTGCAGCCAGGGTTAAGGGTTTGATTTTCCCAGGCTAAAATGTCTAAACTCAAGGTACTAAAGGCTGTAACACGCTGGACGCGACCGTCCACAGCAGTGTCCACTGAATGGCGCACGCTATGTACAAAAGTGAAATATTGGAAATCAGAAGCCCCGGTACTCCTGGCCGCGCTCCACCGACCTGTCTGCGCGTATAGGTGACGCAAGGGAGGGGGGAGACTACTTAAGGGCGGATTAACGCTGGCAAGACATTAAATCCAACCTCCCTCCACCCAGACGCAGCGCGCAGCCCATCAACCTGATCTGAAGATCGAAAATAGGAGGGCTTATAGTAAGCAGCCCTTCAGACTCCCATGACAAGGAAAAGTGTGGCAACGTCGTGGGAGCGCTCGGCACACACAGCAGGACGCTCACTGGCGCTGCGCGCTCAGCACATAACCAACCAGATAGCGCGCAGAGAGACGGAGAGAAACGAGGACGGCAGCAGCATCCCGTGACGGATGCGGGTTTTTTTTTAGCTAAAATCGGACGCTTTGGAGTCTGACACCAACGAGAGTCAGAGTGAAGCAGGACAGGAAATAACGCGCTTTTTTTGGGAGGGATTTGAACAGAGTGCCGTTGTGCCCTCGTCTTCTCCGGATGCTCAGAAATGGGGGAATGGACTATACTAGAGAGGCTCCTGGAGGCTGCTGTCCAGCAGCACTCTACTATGATAGGAAGGTAAGGTCAACAAAAACCAAGAACAACCGAAGAATCGCAGCAGCCTCCAGGATCGTCTTTAGCATGGTTCCCAGTCCCCCGTTTCTGTGTTGTGCCTCGAGGATCTTCTGTAGCATGGTGCCCAGTCCTTCGTGTCTGTGTTGTGGATCTTTCTGTCTTGTTTCACAGATTTCATTTTTTCCCCACCTCCTTCTAGACAAGACGGCTAAGTAAACCAGCTGTCGTTTCAGACCGTGGGATGGTGCTGCAAACAGCCAAACTGAACTGAAAATTCACGTGTCATTTCATGTATTCACCCATCCACTTACATATTTGATGTTTGTTGGTGAGTTTGAGCGGTGGTGTGTGTGTGTGCACTCAGGGGTGGCAGATAGAGACTGAGAGAGAGCGAGTCGGCGTTATCACATCTTTCCATTAACAAAGCTCACACAGGTACAGTCAAAGCAACGCCGATTGCTCACGTGTCATTTCATCCATTAAATCAGAAAACACACAGACTCAACGATTCAAGCCTAATATGAAGAACACCGTAAAAAAAAAAAAAAAAACAGCAACACAAATCCTCCTCAAGAGCGTCCAGTTTCAGCACTGGACAGCTCCCTAAATCCAACACATCATCAGATTCGACTCAGCGCTTCAGCCACCGAGGCAGCGCACAACTGCACCACATTTGTATCAGTTAACACACATATATTTACACTTATTTTCACATTGTTTGTTTGTTTGTTTGCTTGCTTTTTAGGATCCTACTAACAGTGGTGGTCATCTTCCGGATTCTAATCGTAGCAATAGTTGGAGAGACTGTCTATGATGACGAGCAGACCATGTTTGTTTGTAACACCTTACAACCGGGCTGCAACCAGGCATGCTACGACAAGGCATTTCCCATTTCACACATTAGATATTGGGTTTTTCAAATCATCATGGTGTGCACCCCAAGTCTTTGTTTTATCACCTACTCGGTGCATCAATCGGCCAAGCAGAAGGAGCGGCGGTACTCAACAGTCTATCTGACACTAGATAAGGATCAAGATTCACTGAAGCGAGACGAGAGCAAAAAGATAAAGAACACCATTGTTAATGGAGTACTTCAGAACACAGAGAACTCCACCAAAGAAGCCGAGCCGGACTGTTTAGAAGTCAAAGAGATCCCTAATTCGGCCATGAGAACTACAAAGTCCAAAATGAGGCGACAAGAGGGCATCTCCAGGTTTTACATCATCCAGGTGGTGTTCAGAAACGCGCTGGAAATAGGCTTTTTGGTGGGTCAGTATTTCTTGTATGGATTCAACGTCCCCTCGGTGTACGAATGTGATCGCTACCCCTGCATAAAAGATGTCGAGTGCTACGTCTCCAGACCCACAGAGAAGACGGTGTTCCTGGTTTTCATGTTCGCGGTCAGTGGGTTTTGTGTGGTGCTGAACCTGGCAGAGCTCAATCATTTAGGGTGGAGGAAAATCAAAACGGCAGTGCGAGGTGTGCAGGCTCGGCGGAAGTCCATTTATGAGATCAGAAATAAGGACTTGCCGAGGATGAGTGTGCCTAATTTCGGCCGCACTCAGTCCAGTGACTCTGCTTATGTGTAACACACATGGGGAGGAAGGAGTGAAAACATGTAAAAACCATGATGGACATGATGGACAGCTCCGCACGCCTAATTCGTGTCATGACTTAAAGAGTGGGCAGATTTTTTTGATTTGTTGGTCTTTTAAGGACTTCATGGCAAGCGTGGATTACACGTTTGTTTACTTATTTATTATTGCACTGATGCAACTTTTTAGTAACGTTTATACTCTGTAAGATGCTAAATGGAGGCCATGTTAACGTGTTCACATATTTACTCTTTGTGGGCTAGTTCTGCTGTACTTGAAGGGAGTAAATGCAAAAATTGCACTAAGAGTTGAACACTTGTAGGCCTGACCTTATCCAAAATGTGCTACTGACCTGACGGTGTTTTTAAGACATTTCCTTTCCATCCATTTTTGGCACCAACCTAATGGCACCATACACAGTGGTTAAAGGAAAACAAATCTATCATCCAGATTTAAATATGCATAGATATAAATCCTTACTGACTATGGTTCGACCTAGTTGAAATATATCAGCGTAATTCATGTTTTTTTGTTGCCTGTGTTGCACCACTGACCTTAACATATGTAACCATTCCATTGCTTTATAGCTGACTTGCAAAACAATATCTGGTGAATTTGCTGCAAACGCTAACGTCTGTGACTTCCTTAATTTATGACACACCAAAGCGCCCACTGCTTTTATGTGTGAAGTGTTTTCTTGCTTTTGTGTAATCAAGTGCCATACTTGTATATAAACATGATATATATGTATACATATAAATATAGAAATATATAATAATCATCATGAAAGCTGATTCCCTGCTTGGATTATGCTAAATGCCGCCCAATTTTTTTATTTGCTATAAATGTATTTGTTGTGATTTAAATGAAAAAATAAGATATACAGTTTTCTCTGTTTTGTTTTGCAAATGAGTGGAAAAAGAAAGTGCTAGTCTTTTATATACAAGAAGTAAATGTCTCCCCCCAATCAAGGCTGATCTGATCAAAACTGAAAAATAGCACAAATTGACATTTTTATCAAAGAATGGGCAAAGGAAATCTGCTCTGGTGCTACAGTTTTTCATAGAATGGTTTTAAATGTAACCGAAACAGACCAGGAAAAAAACTAACATTTTTTTCTGTGGAAAATAAAAGTGGGATTCATGTACACCAGAAATGTGTGAGGTGCAGTACTTTGTGTCTGCTACTCTAGCTTATGTTGCCTGAACCTATCTCACAGATATATATATATATATATATACACACACACACACACATATATATATATGCACAGTGGGACTTTTGCCTTGGTGCAGTGAAGATGTTAGCCACACCCACTCACTACAAAAAAAATAAATAAAAAGCCCACTGCAGGACACACCTTGTACAGGATCTCATCACTCTGCAATGTGTTGCAATACTGATGCTGCTTCCATGAGACACATCAATACTTCAGCTCCATAACAGGGTAGCCTGAGGGAACATTTAGTCTATATGGCATGCATCAAATCCAACACTGGCCTCAGCCCTTATGGTGAGCTATACATTCACAGTGTCTCTCTGTGAACTTAGTTTGTGACTTTCCTTGTACTCTGCAGGAATGACAAAACGCTGCTCATGATTCTGAAAACTGAGGGAGCTGCCCTTTCTACCGCTCTGCTCATCCCTTCTTCTCTCACTTGAGAAACAATGTAAGAAAGCAGCCTGAACTGAGGGGAAGGTTGTGTGCTCCTCGTGAAGGTCAGAATGAAAACAAAAGATGGGGAGAGAAAAAAGAGAAAGTGCTCAAGAATATGCCCACACAAGGGACAGAGAGCGCGAAAGAAATCAAATATTTGGACAAGATATATTTTGATGCTTTGGCAACATTGTTTTTGAAACCTTCATGCCAATAAATACATTTGAATTAAATTGAAGGAAGACGCACATGAGATATAAGATGAAATATTTGCAGCTGACCATTGCAGGTGATCTAGGAAGGGCTGGTCTCTTCACAATTCCCCTGCCAGGGTGACTCTGCAAAGCCAGGCGAAGTGGAAGAGCAGCGGCACCGGCACATCCATCTCCACCTCAGCAGGGACCCAAGATTTCTCTCTAAGTCATGAACTTGAAAAAAGAAAAGCAGAAGAAGAAGAGCCGTTTGTCAACTTCACTCTGATGCAATGCAGTGCACGCCTGCGTGCATCTTTGTCTCCCTCTACTTTTTCCCCTGCTTATCTGTATGTTTTTTAGGCATTTACCTCTTAAGTGCCCTACTAGAAACCTTTAAAACATTACGGTTCAATATTCATTTAACAGCATCACAGAAATAAAAGGAAAATCATAAATCAACTTTTACAAAGAAAAAAGACAACCGTATATATATAATACCAAAAATAATATTTGTACTGTATACAGTACAGTGTTTAAATGCAATTGTCATCATTTTTGATGATGTAGTAGTTTTATTTTCAACATTCAACCTGGTTTCAAAGTCCAGCAAAATGGCAAAATTATTGGGGTATGTTCCAATGCAATTATGCATGCTGTCATGCGTTTACATCATGTGAGTGTTGCAGGGCTCAGCAGAGATTACACTGTACTTGTGTATCTGAATTTTTCGTAGTCATGACAGCTAGGATACAGGCCACATGGAGAGCGTTTGGATGGCAGACGGCATGTAAATGTGCGTGACCATGCACTTGGTTCAGATTTACACATCTAAGATAATGCAAACATAGTGAATATAGAGATCAAGTAATCTCAAGGACCTATACATTTATCTACTGGCCTTACCCTGCCTGAAAACTGCAGTAGAACACATCAAGGCTGCACAGAAGCTATTTTAAGACTACAAAAGCAAAACACTGCAGGAACACCTCCAATTTCATGTGATTGCAGGTGCTCAGGATAAAGGCCCCTTAATGTGAGTCATCGACAAAGAGACACCCTATTATCGAAGGAGAGGTCTTCTCCCTGGGTGTATATTGTGGTAGTGGAAGGCTCTTAGATCATAAACAAACTGCTTTTATTAATGAGCAGTGTGAACCACCTCATCATAGCTCTGTGCACCTTCGTTCAGGATAGAGAAAAGTCTTATTAAAGATCACGTGGTGCACGCATTCATTTGTAGGGGTGTGTGGTCAGCAGGTTCCTTTGTAGGAGATGATTTTATGTCGAATTAAATTCTCCAATACTACAAAAAAGTGCAAATACTCATCTGCTTTTTCTGTAGCGGAGAGAAATTATTCCAAAAACAATTTAAATTTAAATGTGTTCATGTTTCATGCAAATGTATCTTAACCTGTACGGAAAGAACGGAATGCGTAAAAGCATAAACATTCACATAATTAAACATAATAGCCAGGCAGTACATAATATAACAACATAAATATTCAGTATTTACATGCAGGCACATAGCAGAAGGGTTAGGAAGTTTGATTTTAAATAAGCGTAATGTAAATTAATATTCCCAAGTCAGCAGGCATGCTGTTCCAGTTTTCTGTTAATCGCTGCTGTAAAGAAAGTCAACAGTATCATCTGAGGACCATTTATTTTGAGTCAAATTCTGACTGGTGCAGGTTCAAAGTAGCGAAAGATTGTGTGTTGCAGTACAGCGGTTCCTACACGTTTGTTTGGTCACACTACCACAAATTACTTTTGACCTGCAGTACTTGCTTTACTTTTTAAAATATTTTTATGTTTATTGTTTTTGCACCAAAATACAAAAGCAAATTCCTGGTATGTGTAAACCTACTTGGCAATAAAGCTGATTCTGAACTGTCATACCTTGGGGGTCACAATTTTTCAAAGTTTTTGTCCGAAGTCACCTGATCTAAGAAGAATTTCATTGTTTGGTAGAGAAACAAAAAACCCAGGGGTACTTGATATACTGGCTGTTCATAATGGAGGGGAGAATAATGAAACATATCACAAAAAAAGCCCCATTGTGATCGTCTCTGTGTCCCTACTTCAAAACAATTACATTTTTGTGGATTAAACTATTCCTTCTCTTTTGAAAGTTGAGTTGAAATGAGACCAATCAAAATGATGGTTACGTGGTATTACATATGAGTCGGTGTTTATGGGTCAAAAATGTTTTCTACTTGTACATTAACTATTTAGATTTTGTATTAAACATTACATAAGATTTATAGTAGCAAGTATGGCATTATATATTTAGCTATGGAATAGTTAAGCTCCAGGCCTGAGTCAGTTCAAAAGAACCGGGGGAGACTGGGTGAGTAGTTCAGGGTTTGATAAGCAGATCTACCGGTTTCTTGGTTGTTTCCTCATGAGAAGGACAAAGAATCTACATTGAATGGCTTGGAATTGCAGATGTGAAATATACCTTGACCAGGGTGTGTTTATATTTGAGGGACAAGGCCAGACTGGCGGAGGTGAGTGATGGAGCTGGAGCGCTGACACCTTTATTAACAATCATGGCAGCCACCTTACATCATACTGACAACTCCCCTGGAATAAGGTGTTAGACGAGGACAAATGAACTGATTCCAAAATAAAATAAAATCAGTCAGAACAGGATGCAGGCTAATAGAAACTCTTCAGATTACCCTGTGTCTGCCTGTGCATTTGTATACGGTTTGTCTTTTGACATAATCATTTTTTAACTTATCTTCTCATTCATTTCCATTTAATTAAAACTACCTGAATGTAATCATGAAATTTTATTTCGAGGAGAGGCAATACCCACACGCACCAGTTTTTCTTGCAGCAGCTTCTGCTCTCTGTGGCCTTTCAGAAAATGTGACAGATTAAACCAGAACTTTCACCTGACAGTGAATCCTGCAATTCCTCTGCCCAAAAACAAGCATGTCCTCCCGATTTCTCCTCTTTCACCAATCTGAAAAGAGAAGGCTGGCTCCGGGGGAGCGCTGCTTTAATTCTGCCTTTTGTGCAGATTACTGCATGAAAGGGGGAGAGCAAAATGAAGAAAAACAGTGAATGTGGGTCTTTTTGATCCACTCAGCCAGAAGCAATGAAATTAGCCTGGTTACTGCAGCACTTATGCACGGCATAGCATGGCATAGGCAGATATGGCAGACACTGAAACAAAACACTCTCGATGTTTGCGTCCATGTGGGGGAAGAAGCAGTAATGCACAGTGTGACCAAGTTTCTAACTTTCTGTCTGCCAGGGGAGCAAAAGCATCCGCTTTAGCGTGGCTGTAAAGTAGTTTTCTCTGTCTCCAGCCACAATAGTTTCTCTCCCTGCTCGCCGCTCTGCTTTTATAGCAGTTCAAAGAAGCAGAAGACCAAACTTCAGTTATATGATCTGTGCTTTGGGTGTTTTGTTTCTAAACTATTCACTTTAATGAAATCTTCACAGTACAAGGACAAAAGGACAGAGAACATTTGACAGAGTCTGGACAGAGGGATTTGGCTGGCTGGTTTGGTTGGTGCTTGAGCCGTATTGGCCCATACAGAAGGATTTGGTTGAAAATAAGCACTGGCACTGACAAAATATACCTGACAGACCTGACAGCAGATTAATTTCTCATCCATTTTTTAATGTGACCCCAGGATTAAGAACATTAGGGGATTATGCACAGATTTGTCAACCAGAGGTTCACAGTGGGACAGGCAGCACCTGGGCGAGGACACAATGCACCCAAACCCAAAAAACAGATGTAGTCCTCCTCTTTTTAACCAGGTAGGTCAGGTAGAGGTAGTTAGGGTGAAGTTAGAACTTTAAGCAAGGGACCAGATATCTTTCCCTTTTTGCTAATTATTTTCTCTCCATTCAGCATTTTTCTTTTGTGAGGCTCTAGCATTTGAAAGCTGCAAGCTTCTGTATACTACAGCTTCCATAGTGCACCAACTTCCTCTGGTGAAGTAGTTTGTCATTAATGCAAAGCAGGCCGGGCCACGCTGCAGCAAAAACAAACCCCAAACAATTTCCTGCTTGTGACAGCTTTAATTTCCCTGCAGAGGTGACAGTTCATTCTGACAGCTACTGCTTGCTCTAACTTTCTAGGCCCACTCACCTCCTCCGCATTCCCTAATAGCTTGTAATACATAAAACCCATCGACCCTGATAAATGTTTAGGTTCTACACCATTACACAGCCAATAAAAATCAGCGGCTGGCAAGTCTTAATCGGACACAGAAGCGTTCGCCGGCCAGTTGGACTTGCACTGATACAGGAGGCAGAGAATAGCAGAGTGCTTAGGAAGATGGAAGAGACGCGGAGGCAGAGGTATAGAGATATTCATTTACAGCTACCCACACTGAAATGCAATCACACACAGAAGAATATGAATCACTACTGTGTATTATAGAGGCACACAGGGATAGAAGATAATACCCATCTTGTGAGATTTGTGGCTGCAGAATAAAAGGA
Organism: Coreoperca whiteheadi; assembly: GCA_011952105.1. Classification (NCBI taxonomy): domain Eukaryota; kingdom Metazoa; phylum Chordata; class Actinopteri; order Centrarchiformes; family Sinipercidae; genus Coreoperca; species Coreoperca whiteheadi. Next base: position 11,573,744 of record CM022480.1, on the reverse strand, counting down.
CCACCTTTTAACTTGTCTGCTTTGCAGCCTGATGAGTGAAGAAGCTGCTTCTATAAAAAAAAACAAACAAAAGTAGGCCGGTAATGAAATGCAAACAAAGACAAAGAGAAACAAAGACATTATACAAATATCACCTCTTTGATGGTGAATTCAGTCGTTTCTTAATCCCAGGGGAAGTGTAAGATTACACAATGTGGGTTGGACTCACTGACTCTGCCGTTGCTTCTTGGTTTGTTCGTCATCTACTCTACCTCACTGTGGTTTACCCTTTGGACTCTGTATGAACCAACCACATAGCTGTCTGCTTTTTCTCAGCTGATTTTCAGCGAGTCTCTCTATTGCTCTTTCCTTCACTCCCTTATTTCTTTGCCCTCCTGCTAAAGAACCTACATCTATCTCTCGCCAAACCTTGCTGTTGTACTACCGCTCTCATTTCTTTCTCTTTCCCTTACTATGTTTCTGTTCTCTAGCTTCCTACCTCTCCCACCCTTCACCCATGTGATGCCACTTTGCCGTGAATCACGTGGTTGTTGGTTTACTGAGCCCCAAAGAAAGGTATGAGATCACACTTTACATTACAGCTTTCAGTCTTTTGGGGGGTGGGGGGTGGTTGTGTTATTTGATAAGAACAGCTGAAGAGAGGAAATGTGGGGGAGAGAGGGGATGACATGCAGCAAGGACCCGGCCCCGCACATTTGACACCATGGTTGGGTTTTGAACCAAGGCTTATAATTAATATAGGTGGGGGGTTCAAGGTAAATCTGGCTACAGGTTTGCTGTAATAGCAAATGTGTTAAATCACAATCAAAATATTTTGAAAAAGTAAGCAAATTAATAAAAGGGAACTCTGCAAGATGGACCTATTAACTGCAAAACAGAAAAAATAAAAGTAATACTGTATCGTGAAATATTAGGCTATCCTTTATTTTTTAGCTTCTTCTATTGAATACTGGCATGAAAGCTGATTACAGGTCAGACTATGCAGGATCAATATGAAATAGCAGTGCACCATTTTCCTAAAGATCTCCATCCATACTGAAACACAACAAGAAAACAGCTAAATCTCTTCTTCATACTCCTCTTTTGGTCAAGAAACAACAAAATGGCACATTACAGCCAATATTTGTTGAACGGTAGGGGGGCAGACACAGGCCAGTTACTCTGCTGAGTGAGAACCTAAATATAGCTGAACTCAAAAATGAGTAGTTCTCATTTACATACTTTAGTTTTTACTTGGGAAGTATTCTACAGTAACTTAGTTAAGATGTTTAGTTTTTGTTTACATGTTGACAATTCTGTGGTATGTTTGGATGCCGTACTTCTTGGTGTTGTGGTTTGGTTTTTTTCACCTCATTTACATAGTGTATATGGAGAAGCAAAATTATTAGAAACCTTAAAATGCACAGAAGTGCAAGAGGTCTCTGTCACCTCTGTACTAAAACTGTAGGTTAACCTGAACCAGGTTGTTTGCTAATAAACTAAAACATTTAGCTAACCTGAACCAAACTGTTAGCCACTCTGTCAGCTAACCTGTCTTTATTACAGGACTGTACTGGATTGCACTACAATGTACAGGGATTTCTTTTTACACCGTTTAAATGTATGCTTCTGGGAATCCTGTTTGCTGCAAGAGGATTTCAATGCTTAACTGCAAAAAGCTATCTTGTTGCAAAGCTGTTTGAGAGCACTCAGCCAGTTAGTGTAACATCCTGAAAAAATGTCTCTCCTCTTCTACAGTTCCTGAATGTATCACTCATTTAAAACTCACCCAGGGCGGTGCAGTAGATTATCTATAGACTTGTCATTATCTGACTTTTCTTTTATATTCCAAAAGACGGGAACTCTCTCATCTCAGAACAAAAATACAGCAATATAACTCCAAATGTATCCCATAGGGTTTGTGTGATTTTTTTTTATGTATGGCTTTTCATCTTACACTGGCTGTGCATGTGAGCTCTTGAGACAGCTGAAAGATGACTTAAGAGTTTAAACCCATCACATATTCATCATCAAAACTCAGCATCCTACATCTGTCTGTTTGCTGTAAAACTTTCAATTGCAATCTCTGATCTTTTTGCATCTTGGCGATATGATGCAGATGGTAGCGCAAACCCAAAGTTGCCTATCAGCTACGAACCACAAATACTCCCAATCGTGTGTGAAAGCAGCATTTGCCCAAGATGACCTATGTTAGGAAAAACATTCTCACACACACACATTTCTCATTAGCCTCCAAGCACACATGCAGAGCTGCTTCCTTCTTAGTGTTTTCAAATGAAAACGGCTGCTGGGTAGAAACGTATGCTGGCATTGTTGTTGCTGGGGCGTTAATTAGACTGAGAAATCTTGTGTTAGACCCTCCTTCCAAGTTGTCCAGTTACAAACACACACACAAACACACACACACACACAAACACCTGCCCCCACACACCAGAAACCCAGCTCTGTGTGCCAGAAGATGTCTTAGCTGTAAGCCACTTGAAATGTGTGCATGAAATTTCAGCTGATCAGGAGAGATCAATTGTAATCTGAGTGTTCATTTCTCTGACAAAGCAATGGTGTTAATTTGTGAGTTGGACGAGATATAGCAGCCGGGCTTTGGCGTACAGAAAGTGTTGATTGTGCTAATGATTCTCTGCTTTCTAGTGCCAGCTTGTCTTTACAGCCAAAGGTAAGATGGCCATGATTTCATGTCATAATTAACAGGCTGTATTTGGATGCTGCAAGAACAAAACAATGTAGATATAATATATAAATATTATATATTAAAAGCATAACAGTTAAAGGTCCAGTATGTAGGATTTAGGGGCATCTAGCGTTGAAATTGCAATTTGCAACCATTTGAATATTGCTCCCATCACCCTCCCCTTTCAAGCGTGTAGGAGAAACTACGGTGGCAGTTAAACTCATGAAAAACACAAAAAGCCCAATCTAGAGCCAGTGATTGGTTTGTCCATTCTGAGCAACATGGTGGCCTCCGTGGAAGGGGACCCGCTCCCTTTGTAGATAAAAAACTGTTTATTGTAAGGTAATGAAAACACAACGATTCTTATTTTCAGGCGATTATATACCAATGAAAACATACTTATGAATATCATATTCCATTTCAGCCAACAGCTCCTCCTAAATGTTACATAATGGACCTGTAACAGAAATCCATAAATGACACCTGCATTTACATTTTACATTTAGTCATTTAGCAGACGCTTTTATCCAAAGCGACTTACATATGAGGAAGAAAATTGAAGCAATTATAACAACAAGCAACCTGCAAGCGACCAGTATAAAGAAGCGACCAGCATTTAACAATGCATGTGACCATGAAACCAGACCAAACTTCCTGCTGTTAGAAAGGTTATGAGGGGAGGGGCACAGTGGTGGTAGTAGTAGTAGATGTAGTCAGACCTTTTACTTAAGTAAAAGTACCAATACAACAGTAAAGAAATACTCTGTCACAAGAAAAAGTCCTGCATTCAAAATTTGACTTAATATATATATTATACAATTGGATTATAATTATTGATGCATTAATGTGTAAGCATCACTTTAATGTTGTAGCTGCTAAAGGTGGGGCTTATTTGAATTACTTTATATAATGCTGGGTAGGTTAATCTATAATAATACACTAGAATGTATTTGTTGATTATATTTTGTATTATTTTGATTTTGATGATTATTATTATTTTGATTATATTAGTTAATAATGTGAATCGGAAAGTAACTAGTAACTAAAGCTGTCAGAAAAGAATGCAGTGAAGCAGAGATAAAGTAGCATAAAATGGCTCAAAATTCTCAAAATTATACAGTACTTGAGTAAACGTGTTTCATCACTGGAGTGGTAAGTCAAATATCATTACAGGGGTGGTAGGACCAGTGAGGACCTGCACGAGGCCAGTGAGGGCAGAAAAAGGTACTGTAGCTTCAGGGTGCTGATGCAGTGGAATCCTTAAACACATGGCTTAATGGTATTCTGGGATCAATACACCAGCAGCAAACAGATGGGCTCTACCTGCTGAAGGTCTGTTTCTCCTGACTTCAGCTGATTTATGTTCTCACACTGCAAAAAATGTCTGTCTTTACAAGTCATTTAGTCTTCTTTTCTGCCAGTGAGGTCATATAATTCCATTCCGGAATGGAGAACACGATTATCTTGAAAAAACTTTGCACAGGTTAGTCCAGTATTACACCTTGAAGACACCTCGATCGTGCTGCTGTGCACAGAACAAGTGCAATGTTTCCCTCCTTCACTTTAAGAAAACCCATCAACAAACATTTTTAGACTAATTATCTACATGAACTGTCATCCTGTGGATGTCTTGCATTGTCTGTCCAAACAGAAGCTGAAAGGCTACTCCTACTAGTGGCCAACCAGGCTCTAGTGATTTAATTTGGAAAATATTCAGCTGTGTGTTGACTTGATAACAGTACACTGTTTAATATATTGTAATTACACATTATTGATAACAACATCACTGATACTGTAACACTGTTGCAGAGTGGGTTTATCCCAGATTAGTATGTATGATGTAAGACTTTCAAATGTATGTATGGGTAACATTGCAATAAGGGTACTCAACGCATGGTTAACAAGGTGGATTCTGAACATCTGGTTTATCAAAGAGATTGAGAGAGAGAGAGAGAGAAAGAGTACTTGGGTCATTTAGCAATAAAGTTAAACATTAAATTGATTGCGTTGGTGGATGTCAATCAAATGCACCAGTCTGAGAAGCTTTTGGCATCTTAATTGGTTTATATTTAATCTGATTTAACTGTGATTCAATCACGAAATGACGATCCATACAGAATTAGGTGATCACATGAACTTATGCCGACTTCATTTATCATTTATCAGTATTGATGTTCTTTCTACATCATGCGTTGGTATATGTACTAGATCATGATGGCTATTGCATTAGTCATTCATTTGCACATTACTATACCAATCGATGTATTTAAATATTTGGGCATTTTTAAATTCAACAGTATAATATTATCTTACTACAGTCGTAATACACTATGTGTCATGGCAGCCTAACAAAAACGTTGAACCATATTTTGAATCTTTTCTATTTAACATTAGCTTTTAGGTATCCAAAGATTTAACCTGACTAAAAGGTATTCCCAGCTGTATGTTTCTCTTTCTATCATTTCCTTGTTTTCTTTCCACTGGCATGTAAAAGGCGTTTGGTGCTGTGCCTCTCTAGTGAGAGCTGCTCAGGCTGGTCTGGGAGCTCTCCTGTGGCCTTAGGAGGCACAACTGGAGACAAGCTGGTCTCCCTCCAAACAGAGATTTGGGTTCACATGACCTGAGCGAGCAGCTGTCCCCCACAGTCCTCCCCTGCAGCACCACACACTGCAGAATGGGAATGTTCTCTGTGCAGAAGCTCTACTCATGTGCAAGCCATGATTTAAACAAAGCAGTGCCCTGTCCCTGTCTCTCTCTCTCTCTCTCTCTCTCTCTCACACACACACACACACAAAATAAAACTGTGCCTAGCCATCATGGACAGAACTCCGTGTACTCCCATGTTGATGTACAAGACTATAGAATCGCCTCATGAATATGAAGTGCTGGTTTGTAGCTTGCCAAGTCATTACTGAGATTGCAGAGGAAGCTTTTTAAACAGCCAGAAGGCATATGAACTAAAACCATCCATATTAAATACGATTTTATATAGTAATCTGTTCTGCTTGGGTGGAAATTTTCAGTGCAAACACACACATCTCACAAAATTGTATGAATTAAGTAGCTTTCTTTCCTCTCGATCGCTTCAGGACGGCAACCCCATGAAAACACATGCTTTTAAATCTAGAAAAGTATTTTTCTATGAAATTACATATTTGCAACTAAATAAGCGTTAAAGTTAAAAGCATAAGGCTGGCATTTTGTATATTTTTGTTATTGTAAACAAACTCCATGAAAAGACCAAAAACAAAAATGTGTTAGTCCGATCTCTCAATACTTTCTACCTTGTTTGTGGTTCTCAGCTCCAAGCCCATTTGTTCCTACTGAAGACGCAAAAACGGGCCACGAATATCTACGTTGAAAAGGGCTCAGTAATTTCAGAAAATGGCTGGACACTGTAGTTGTTTTGAAAACATTACTCAAAGTGGTGTAAAAAGTGTATTTGGTAGGAACTATTTTCAGCCACAGATTGTGTGTGTATGTAGAATTGACCCTAAATAAACTACAGTGCCCATGTTCATTGTAATGAAGGAAGATGTAGCTCAGTGCAGCGGAATGTGTTTTTAATAGTTTTTAGACAACAATAGAGTTCTATAGCACAGAGGAATAAGCCACACCTGGCGATGGCGACACAGGCAACACTTCTTCACTAAATTCAGTGCTGTTTTTGGGTTGTCAATAAAAAACATATAGATTATCAGTAGACCTATACTTTAAAGTTATAAGAAAAACTTCCTTATTTATAAATAAGTATGCGTTTTAACACTCCTGGCTTCATCAGTACTGCGTGGGCATGGTGTTTTTAGATTGACAGGGGTGTCTCCCTGGCACATAAATACTAAATTCTGATTGGTCTATCAAAATAAGTGACATCACAAATACAGATGATAGTTTGTTCATGCAGGGCCCCATTGCTAAGAGTAAGAAGCTGATTAGGAAAAGTTACAGGGCCTTTAAGGCTTTTAAAAACTGTAAGTTGAACATTTTTCAGATCATGGTGTAGTGGAGCAACCCAGACCCTGGTGAAGTTGCCACAGATGACCAATTCCACTCCTGCAGCTACAGTTATTGTGTTCCTTTATTGTTCTCCTGGCCCCCTGTTCTCCCTTTTCCATCCACTGAAGAAATACTTTTTAACCTCATGTACACATAAAGGATATTAGCCACACAATATATATCAGCAAGCCCATGCTCCATGATTGTCTGCAAACACTGAACAAGCACGCCACAATACTGAGTTCAGATTACTGTAGTCATGGGAGGCGATCCTCCTTCAACACCTCTAACAGACCATCAGTCCATGGATACTGTGTGTCTAGGAGACAAAATCACTGCCTTCCACTCTCACTGAATCCTACTGCCCAGCTGATTCATGTGACAATCAAAACTTCAGCTGCCATCCCACCTTGTGGCCGCTGTAATGCCACGCAGGAAAAATTGACACTGTCTGCATATTTTGAGACAATTGTGGTCTCTGTGCTTATATACAATATGTCATCTAAGCTAAAAATGTGTGTGTGTGTGTGTGTGTGTGTGGGGGGGGGGGGCTGGAATTGGTTATCCATCAAAGCTGTCATTCCCCCCTCTCTCTTTCTCTCTCTGTTCGATTGCCTGGACATGAGGGAAGGTTTTAAGTATGTTTTCTTTTATTCAAACAATTAATCCTGGAGCACAGTGCGCCAGGGTTCCCCCTCGGGAGACGGCACACATCTGGAAAAGACTGTGCTATTATCATCACGTTCTCTCTCTCTGGGTTACTGGAGCTCCCCTCTTTTTTTTTTATCCAGAGGTTTACATAAATACATAGACATTCATACATGCAATCACACATGCAGAGTATTTATTTAATGCAGATATAAACAAATGTTCCTGTCTGGTTTTATTTTGCTGAATAATCTACTCTGCTAATATTTCCCTTTCTTCATTCATTTTTAGGGCAGCTTCTAACAGTTATTTTCATTGTCATTTTCATCATTATCAATTATTTTCTCAGCACTAACCATATATAAGTTCATATATGTAAATGTATGTAAATGGTTGCACTGCATTCATGCATGATATAGAAAAACTATAGATTTATTGCTGCATCCATATGTTTAATGTCTTCCAAATGCTGTAATTATTGTGGAATTATAATCTATGCACTACAATTCATGTGTTGGAGGTTGTTGAAAATGTAGTTTTGCTCTCTATAGTGTTTTCTCATATCTTCACTGGATTGGCAGCACAGGGCAAGACCACATGCACAAAATGTCAATCCCGGCTTCGCACTGGCCTCTCACATGACTGAAATAGAGTGTGAAATTTCTACTCAAACATTCATAAGAGCAGACCTGCATTACATCATCTCTGTGCCTCATCATGGGTGCCGTGAATCAGGACAAGGCCAGAACAAAGGAAATGTAAAGAAGGGTAAACGGGGTGGGGGGGGGTGGGGGGGGATTACAATTCAATGGGGGAGAGAAGCAAGAGACGAGAAAGAACAAGATTTGCAGAGAAAGAGAGAAAACGGGAAGTTGAAGGAGCAGTGCATGAGGCCACACGTGTGTTTCTCTCAGACTGCTGTCTCTTCCAGCTAGCCAGACATGACTTCACCACAGCTTCCTTGTTTGCAGATATGACCTCACTCATGCAGACAGAGCCTATGCCATCCAGCATTAGCTAGAAGCAGCCAAATACTTTTGTGCAAGTTGCTCCCCTCCTCTGCGGGAACCTGCAGCAGTTATACAAGCTGTTTCTAGCCTTTGATAAATCATGCAGTGTTTACTACTACACAGGGTACAGAGGAGAAACCCAAATCCCCCCATAAAGCATTGGAGATGATCCTGAACTGCATAATTCATCAGCGCTGAGGTGCAAATGTTCTCCAGCATGAAGATGACTGGCTGGAGATACTTATCTTTACACTTGCAGAGCTGAGTCTCGTATTGGTTTACAGCGTTGTGGAATATAGGCCGTGTTTTACGTGGTTTATAAATGATGAGCAAAGAAACAGTCATTATATTGTGTCCTATCAGATTCTTTAGAGGTGCCAATTTTGTTTTAAATCCTCTGTCTTTTCACCTCCATACTTAAGGATAACTCCAGTTTATTTCAATTTGGGTCTATTTTGGCCCAGTGGCTTGTCCATACCTTTTTGTGTATGTGTGTGTGTATCGGAATAACACACACACACGTCGGAATAGCATTAATTCACCATTTCTCATATCTACTTTAATAACTAACATTTCTATTTCCTTCAGTTTCGTACATTCCAGTGTTCCAACTTTTTTTTAAAAAGATAAATAGACCTACCAATCACAAAAGAACAGGGTGACACCATACAAATGTAATATAAAGCTTCCATACTTCGTTCTTTATGTACTAAAAGATAAGTTGTACCTTCAAAAGTGGCTATATACAAAAGAAAACAATACACATTCATCAAACAGCTGGTTCAAACTAAGGTCTAATAACATTGTACTCACCAAACTAATTGTCGAGTTCTGGGAAAGAAGCAACACCACTACAGCAAAGTCTAATAACGTGGTGAGAAACACAAGCAGTCAGACAATCAGACAGGTTGATAACATGCCAACACTTTATTTGGAGGCAAAAACATAAGTAAGTGTCATAACGGTCATGGTACTAACTAGTGCCGTGTAAGAGTAGGCTACTGGCCAGACGGGTTCTAGTTTCTGCAGTTTATTCCACCCTGCCGGCTCAACAGATCTCTAGTCCTAGTTGGGTTGCTAAGTTGTGTTGCCCCGGCCTCTGTGGCTGAGTTGTGTTAGCATAGTAAGTAGCACATGTGGGTATAAACATGCTAACAAAAGTCATTTCTGCTTATTTCAGCATACTTTCATCATTCACTGTTAATGACATAAACACTCAATAAATTTATTAATACTGTCAACTCAAATTAATGTATTTGTTACGTTCAACTTCAATTAACCAAAATGTTTGTTAATGAACCAATATTACCTGCTAGTGATGGGTCCAAACTGCCAAACAGGAAGTGAGAGCATCCAATGGGCTTTATAGTAGAGGGGACTCAGACTGTACCATATGGGGTTTCATTATTTCAGGGAATTGTCTTTTTGAAGTACCCTACCTAAACAACCTGTACTGTTCATATTTATATGTTAGGACAATTAGAATAATTGTTTTGTAGAAATTGTTTTCACATAGAAATGTAATTTGATTGTCTTAATTACTTATGAACTAACTTTGGTTTGTCTCTAGGAGGAGCTTCCTGTTTAAAAGCCTGGTGTAGTCCGGAGCAGTTCATAGTTCAGTTCAGGTCAGGTGCAGACCTGCTGGAAATTTACTTCTAGCTGCCCAATAGCAGTGGGCCAGGCCTAGCCTTTCTTTTCTATTTTCTGAATATTTGTTTAAAGACTGCCTAATCATCAGACTGCTTGTGTTTCTTTCCCCATTAATGATGTTGCTATATACACAGATCACAGCAGTTACCTTGGTGAGTACAATATACTAAAAAAAAAAAAAATCAGACCAAAGTTGTGATAAACAGTATGTTCTTCAGTGTTTCTTTTTCACCATCTACAACTGGGAATTTTATTCCCTTTAATCCATTAAAACGTTTCTGTGTATCGAAACATTCCATTCTTTTAAAAACTGCATGTACTATCACCTCAAAAGCCCTTTTGCCCCTTTATAGTTTCGATGGTGACACAGTTTGCATGACCTTGTTTGTTGTCCCCGTTCTGGCATGTCTTTTGCCATTCTGGCCCCCTCTACACTCACCTACCTCTGGGTGCCCATGTCTGCCAGCCAAGCAAACACTCACTGTCATTCATTTTTTTTCCTGTCAAAAGGCTGAGAGTGTTCCCTCAGGACTGATGTCTCCAATCAGCCAGCCAGTTTCCCCTCTCCCCTGCCCAATGTCCCAATATACATGTTCCACTTTTGCCTCTCAAGTGACAGGAAACAATGGAGGAGATAGCGAGTTTGCGATAAAAAGTTGTTTGGTGGTGCTGACAGAAAACTGGTCACGCAGGATGTCCTGATGTCCATCTCCAGAGAAATAGATTCAGGAAGGGCTGAATGATGAGAATTATATAAAACAAAAAAAACGAATACACACAAACACACACACCGTGGCCCCATACGTGATGATTCATGGACGTTTTCAATCAAAGCAGCCTGAGTCCTGAGAGTCTGCACCTCCACATTCAGCTAGTGACATACTTTCTATTCATTTCTTTTGAGTCTTATATTGTAGCCTACAGCGAAGTAATTTTGAAAAATATTTCCAGGGCACAGGGGCAGTAACATGTCCTTTTTTAAAACTTACATTTAATTTGAATATTCTCTACTAGAGGGGTCAGACTTCACTGCAGCACCTCTGGATAAGGAGGATTTAATGTGTCTGGCTGAAAGGCCAAAGGCTATTACAGGGATTATACCTGTGACTTTCCAGTTACACAAAGCATTCTCTATCTGCATCTATATAGATAGTTTTTTTTATTTCATTTGTGAAGCATCATTATGAAATAAAGAATAATGTTCTAATATCTCATTGCATTTCTCACAGACATCTTTACTCAGATTGCATAGCCGCTGTAAATAACCTGCACTCTTAGTGGTCTATTTTTATGCCTGTTAATATTACATGGATGACTGCATAACACACTCCGTCCACTGAAATGTCAACATGATTTTTTTTACCTGACAGTATAAAATGCCGGTGTGAAAAAAAGGTGTGTAAGGGCCACACCTCTCTGTGTGTACCTGTAGACATCAACAGCTGCAGGACCATAGAGGTATGTGCAGCTTCTTAGCTCATTCCAAAGACTAATAACACCTACTGCATCATTCACTGGCCAACACATCTGAGTGAGAGCAAGTAACACATGTCACGCTTGCATGATGCACTCCAAATTGCACAGGCTCAGCTTGTTCTTGTTTGTGTGAGGAAGCTACAGTGCAATACAGTGACCGGGCTGCCAGTTTACAAGAAGGAAACGAGAGCTGCTGGCCTGATTTCTCACACTATTAGCTGACTCAAGATGAAGAGGCTGAGATCTTATTTGCTCTATTTTGCCACCACGGTGATATAGGAACTGTAGGAGCACAAATGCACACTCATATCGAGCCCGACAGCTGTCTAGTAAGACACCATGCCTGTCAGATAGCACAGTTGGCATCATGAGTTGGATCAACCATGCAATACAGTGCTGTGAAAACACCACAGACTACCCTCCTTCCATCCTTTGTTAGTTTCTTCCTATCACAAATCTGGAGCGTCTCTTCTTCTTCTTCATGTCTCTTTGATTACTTGTTTTCTCATCAGTACCAGAGCTCAGCTGTGGCCAGTGCGCCGTCCTCATCTCTCGTCCCCGACTGAGAGATGCCAGAGGCTATTCAGACTGCAAACATACTACACTACACAAACATGCAAGCGTTCACACAGACATACAAATGCCGTTATGGGCACTTACGGGTGACATAGAGCGAGCAGACAATCCTTCTCCAATCCTGCGGTGAGATCTGAATTAACACAAGTCAATGCAATCAATTAACCCTACAATCTACATTCTAAACAAATACCACAGAGGCCAGTCAACACATATTTGAAACAGTGTCTAATATTAGGGTCATGTTTGCAGTCCAATATTCACTTTCCTTTTAGTTCTGTTTTTGGCTCTTTCGCAGATTATGTTCACCAGCTAAATTTGTCTGTCTTTTGTTTGCGGCTGGACAGGTAAGATACTTTTGGTTCATGGGAGCTTTTTCGTTGAAAACAGCTGCCAGATGACCAAAAATAATGCCATGCGAGCAGTGCGAGTGAACGAAAACAGTAAAGTTGCGGTTCACCAAACAATGAGCTGAAAGACACCATAAAGCTCTGTTTAGCTGAGGGGAACTGCAGAGTTGGCTGATAATTCTCTGTAGGTTTGTTACAACAAGTGACCCCTTTTACATTACGTGTAGCCATTTGATTGATTTTTTTAATATAAGAATATTGATTATAGCAACTTTCAATATTGTTCATTTTCATTATTGTTTAAGGATGTTTCAGTAATCAAAATTTTTGTATGTTATTTAGCCATTTAGGTCAAAGGCTTTTTTACAGATTTCAGGATTTAAACTCTTACAGATGACAAAAAAGATTCAACTGTAACAGTAGAAGTTGGCAGGCTTGATTTAATACGACGATAAATGCAATGCTTGTCAAAATGACAATGATACTTTGCTTCATGGGTGAGGGGCCCATGGTGACTCACAGGTAAGAAAAAATGAAAACCCAGAATGACTGATGACAGAGTTATTATAAATGGCTCTGTTGAATTATATTAATAAAACTAAACTGCTGCTCGTTAATGGAACAGTGTGTCATTGAGTGGTTGCCAATTTAGCTGTATTATGTAATAGGCAGTCACTTCATACCAGCAGCAAGTTGCTATGGTTTCCATTTTGTAAAGTGTTTTTTCCACTTAAGCTTTGTTTCCCCCTTCCTCATGTCTATTTTCTGTTTATGCACCTGCTGAAGATTAAAGAGCAGTCGACGGTCCGGGGCTCTTTTAAATGTGGTGGGGCCGAGAAGCAGCCCGTTTCCATTAGCAAACATGAATTTGTGTGCTCAGGACTCTGTGTTCTCGGCCTCTTTCAGTTATTCTTCCCGTTTTACCCCCCGACCTCTCCTGTGCTCTATAGGACCAACATCGAGCTTTTTGTGTACACTAAAACCTGAAGATTTTCCCACGTACAAATCGCTTTGAATGTTGTTTGTTTCCTGAAGATTGCGTTTTAAACTCCATTCTGGCACATTCTGCAGTGTCCTGCTTTGTCCTTTTATGCCCTCACATCCTAATACAGTAGTTAGTATTCTACACGGCACAGCTCATATTCGTTATAATACAGAAATGTCATTCAGCTTCACGCTTCTTTCTAAAACATTACCATACAACTAAAGGCAGGAGAACAAAAGGATCAGAATTTATGTTCCGCATAAATAACAGCTCGAGTGAGCTTCATGCATCACAGCCTCACTAATGATAATAAAAGCAATAAAAAGCTGTCCATTACTATCATGCAAGATATGGACTGGACTAAATTGACCTAATAAATAATTCTCTTTAATTTGTAAGCACATTCGGTAAGGGAATTAAATATACATACTGCATCGCTGCATTAAGAATGTTCAGGCAGGTTTACATTCCAGGTTCAGTCCACTGAAGGAAACCATAATATGTCTTACAAACACACACAATGGTCTGTATGTTCTTGTAATTTATGATTTGAATATAAAAAACATGGTCTGTATGGTTATATAAGAATACAATGCATTACATTCTCTCACATACTACGGGCAAGTATCAGCGTATATATAAATACAATTTGAATGTTGCTGCTGCTGCTGCTGCTCTTTCAATCACATCTATACAACATATTGTATCAAGCTCACATTTTCAATTTTTTACACAACTTGTTGGATTTGTACTTACAAAACCATTAATGCCTTCAAGGAAAGACTATCCAAAAGTGTGCACTGTTTACCCCTTATAATAATAATTATGAGAAGAGAGATGTGTAGTTTTATATCGGCTACTCTAGGATCATGCCATTGAAACTCATTCTGTTGCTGTGGAATCATCGTGTTCTATATTGTAGAGTTTTCTGTATCTTCATACCAGATACTACCAATGTGCAGATTAAGCTAAAATACAGCACCCAGCTGTTAAAAAAAGAGCCTGGTTTCTTTTTCCACTGCTGTTTGAAATCACTACTTCATGTGGATTATTTTTGTCCAAAATGCTAAATTTCATCATCTCCAAAAGAAGTCAGCACAATAGATGGAGAATTTGCAGCTGTTGTGACTTTAAAGAGCTGTAACAATTTGGGACTCAACGCAAAAAAAAAAAACGTTTGATCCACACTATCTCCCTCTCCTCATTTGGAGCAGGGCTTAACTGTGCCGAATGAAAAGCAACACTATCTCATTGTTTCAAAAGCAGATTATCTGTGACTTCAAAACCCCCACTTTAGGCAATGCAACACATTGCTGCGCTGTATCCGAGCCACTGCTCTGTTTCACGCCATAAAAGATTCTGAAAAAGGAGGAGTGTTAATCTCTTTCCGGATGCAAACCCGCTGGAGGAAGGTGGAATCCGCCTGATTTGTTTGAGAATGATCTCCAGTAATACAGACCGTCTCTATATATTAAGGGCTATAGGTAGGTGAGTCACACGTGTTTGTGTACAAGCATGAGTGTGCGTGAGTGAGTCTGCCAAAGATTTCACACAGTGATTTGACCGCTATCTTGTCATTCACACGGTGTCAGGGCAGACGAGTGGGTGAAGCGTATTGTCACAAGTGCGGGTATGTATGCCGTCATGCGCAGCACATGGGATGCCCAATGGTACCTTAGACACGCTTGTTCCCTGTGTCTCCTGTCAGGCCTCTGTGGAACTTACTTCTCACTTTGAGCTCGTCCTCATCTAAAGCCTCTCTCCGCTCATCTGCCCTGCTCCCATTTTCCCTGTCCTCCTACATGAAATTGAGGATTTACTGCCCTCATTGCAAAAGTTGTTCTCTCCTTTAGAGCCTCTACTTCCATAATGAAAGACTTTTCTGCCAAATAGAACAGATTATGTGTTATCCGTTATATATGCTTATACTAACATACGTGTTTGTAAAAGTACGGGAATATATTCAAATGATAATGTAAACTTGAAAATGTAATTCCACAATGGCATTATAATTTTCCACATGTGTATGTGTTATTTGAGTAAAAATGAAAATGAAATAAACCAATTTTCATTTTCACATACTTGTATGACTATATGAAAATGAAAATGGAAAAGCGGTTTGATATTTAATTTTCAAATTTGTAATCCGCTGTACAGTGGACAATATTCAAATTTGAAAATGCAACATAAACAAAGCAACCTGATTTTCCATTTATGCAAGCAATATTTAAGTCAAAATGAAAAATAAATGTTCCAACAATTTGAAAATGAAAACTGCTTGTGACATTTGTCATTATTTTACAAAGACAACCTGCTGTACAGTGAACAATATTCAAATGCAATAAGCAAAACACCGCCTAGTACATCCACTGTATTAGCCTTAATTCATTTTTCAACACCTCGGGTCTAACTCTTTGTTTATTGTGTCTCATTTATTTTCAAATAATCACCTCACACATAACTATTATTTGTTATACAAAACCACCAACAAGTCTTCCAAATTAAACGACAAAATATGCCCCATAATTCGTTTGTCACTGCCCTTTTGAATGATGCACAGAAGCATTTTCTGATTGGACACCCCTGTCAGCAGGATAATAATATTATGCCTGTTCTTCCAAAACCATTACAAATCACAGTTGGAAAATAAATGTGATTTATGATGTGACCATGCTTTGGTTAAGGTTTGGTTGGGTTCAGACACAAAAACAACTTGGTTAGGGAAATATTACGATTTAGGTTAAAATAACTTGTTAGTTTTGGTTATGGGACATTCCTTACAATAATAAACACTTAGCTGTAAACAAGGGCATTAGCACTGTCACAATGAGAGTTTTTATTATTTGCACCCTCTGGGTAGCGCCAGTAGTCCCAATCATGATATGTGGCTGCTTGGGCTTACATGAGCCAAAGTTAAGTTAGAAATATATATACATATGAATTATTCATGTCAAACAATGAAGTGAACCATGCCTTTATCCACCTATTATTCACTTTCTGGGAATTGTTTTCTTAATTCAGCAAAATCAGCATCTACCTTTCCATTGATAAAATGTTGTCTTTCCTGCATTCCATCATATATTATCTGATAAAATGCTGCAGCGTTCTGCTGTGTCTTTCTGTCGCGCTGCCTCAGGGCCGCAGCCTCCTCCCTGCCTTAGTAACAGATACATCTTTATTCAGAACTGGCCCTGTACAGGGGCAGGACATCAATCCGCTTTGTGTCTGCAGTCTCTGCCTCCCTGTGCCTCGCCGCTCTGCTTCTTGCCTCTCTGGGTGGGGCCTGGTTATTGAATTGTCTGTGGCTTTGTTTTGGCTGGCAATCTCTCCTCTTTTTTTCCTCTCTGCTCCAAAATCATGGCCCATTTATTCTAACCCAATTATTATTGAAGCCTGGCTGAGCAGAGTGATGGATGGTACTTTGTTAGAGCTCGGCTATTGCTGACACACATACTGCTTCAGTTGTACAGGCACCGATTAGGGCACACACACACACACACAGAGTCCAGAAATTATCCTAATTTATGAGGGATGACAATTTTATTAATTAACATGTCGGTGTGAGGCAATAAAAAAAGATGTGAACATGAATGGCCAGACTAATTGGGCAATGAGGGTGAGGGAGGGTTTGTGTTTTATTGTGTGTGTGTGCTTTGTTTCGATACGGCTCATAAGTCACAACAAAACTAAGGGGATAAAAGACATGGTGACTTTATGTGTAAAGTGGAGAAAACAACAAACACCTGTCTCTAGTCTGAGCTATAAGAGAAAGCCTCCTACAGCACATTCCCAGGCCAACAGCATATAGGTACTTTTATTTACCCCATTTCTCTGAACCGCTCATGATCACACTGCACATGCTGAAGAGATTGCAGGGCTGGACTAATCCCACTGGATGATCCTGTCTGCTTGTTAGACTCAAACAGACTGGAATCACACCACAATGACCTTCTCTCTACCTGCCATGCAAACTAGGTATCACTGTTGTTGCCCATAATGAGGACATCCCCTACTTGTATATTTGCAACTGTCCCTTTATCGTGTTTTTGAGGTGCTGTGGGTCCTACAAAGAATCAACGTGGAATAGTTTGACCTGAACAAATTCCTGTACATTGTAGTTGGTGATGTAAAGCACAAGGCTGGTGCCATTTTATGTCTTCATTATTTAGTAATAAATCCCATGGAAAGACCAACACCAACAACTTAGTTAAGTCTGTTTATACTGTTGTAGCTTACATCTGCGTCCAACGCTGTCCAAAAACACATTAAAAACCTACAAACACCACATTTGGGTGGATAATTTCTTCATTACAATGTTCATGGCCTGTGCAATTAATTATGAAGCAAATCTGCAACTTAATTTTCAACTGTTATCACATGGCAGGGGCAGAATGGCAACAAAAAGTAGCCGGGGGAATTTGTTGTCAAGTGGCCCCAATTTGATATTCCAAATTCGAACGGACAACATATTTGTCGATCAATGAATCTTTAATTAAAAAAAACCCAAAACACAATCTGTTAATTTGTATTGTTTGTGCTAAGCTAAAATGTAAAATGATGAAACTAATGTTTCAAGGTTTTCTTCCCCATGTTTGTTTGTACAGAAAGCAACAATTAAAAGTTGAATCAATGTAATGATCACCTGACACCTGTATATTGACTTAATTTGATAATTATACAATGATTATTAAAACATTAAACACCACCAGCCTTATCTTTACCATGATTCTTGAACAAAGTTTGATGTCACAGGCTCATGCTCTTGCGTGAATGGACACATGGCAGACGTTTGGAAAGCATGGCTCGACATGTACAGTGAGCGGATGGGGAGCTGTGCATGGTTGTACATAATACAACAAAATAATAAGTTGAAAAACAAAATGAAATGTGCTGCTCTCTGCATAAGCACAAATATCTCAATTATGTGTCAGGCAAAATGAAGTAGCATTTAACTTAGATATCATAATCAAAGCCTGTTAGCACAGTAGCTAGCTCTCGTTCAGCATCTTTATCCAACGTCTCCAATCAAGTACCCCGAGGTTTGTTACACTCGCTTGTGGTGTGTTAATTGTATGCCCAATATTATCTCCGCCAAGGGCAGAGAGGGGTGATAGGAAGTTAGGGTGTAATGAACACACGGATATCATAGCTTGTGAGCTAACTGTCTCCCAGCTCGCTCTAGAGTAGAGCTTACTCTCCTGGACTGGAGGAGAATCGCTGCCTGCATGTTAATGAGCCTGAATCCCTGTTAACCAACTGATTGCACAGGGTCTCTTGTCCCAAACACACTGGCTGCCATCTGCACCCTGAATGGGCTGGAGGTGGGTTGGGGGGTGGGGGATGGGGGTGTAGTGAGAGAGAGAGAGCTCTTCAGAGGATTGGCTGTAGTTAACCCCATGCACATGCCTGTCTTACAGCCTGCTGCTTTGAGATCATTGAGAAAAAGATCTATATTTAGACATGAAATAGGGAGGGGATAAGCATGAGCGGTGTGTACGTGTGTGTGTGTGTGTGTGAGTGTGTGTGTGTAAGGCTGTTTGATTCTATGGGTGAGCATGATGCGTAGTGATAGTCTTTTCCAAAACAACGTAGCAGAAGAGGCACAAGCTATCTTAAACTTCACACGCAATCATATAAGCCACACATGGAGTCCTGGAGAAAAACACACACACACACACACACACACACACAAATCTGGATATCGTCCTATTGTGCCTGCAGCTAGGCCTGACAGTGGCGTTGGACTTGCATCACACACACACAAACACACAGATACACACACACACACACAACCTCCCTAGCAACAGGACACACGATGCTGGTATTGTATGCCCAACCTTTTCACGTTCTCTCTCTGTCTCTAATCCATGTCTTTCATCCTGACAGGTGCCAGCGGCTGGTGAACCAGGCTGCAGATTGATGATTAGAGTGGGCAGAATGGACACATGGACTGGTACCAATCTGAGGTCGTGTAAAAGTCTGTTTGTCTGTTGGGGAGGAAGATTTTAGTGATTGCAACTAAGGCTAAAAGTTCATCTCAGCTCAGTAGGCAATCATCACAGTACACACAGGATAATTAAGGCTTTTCATATAATCCAAAGAAAAACATGGGGGTTTGTTGTGAAAAATATTTTTTATGCATGGGCTGTATTTCCTAACCTGTGGGCTGGGAAAGAAGTTGCAAGATAAACTTTAGGGGTCATGAAATAATTAACAGAATAGGAAAGCTGAAAAAACATTTATGCAATAAAATACGTTCTTCACTTTTTCAGAAAACAAAGATTAGAGATCTTTTATCCCTTGTGACTCCACTGCTGGCTAAACCCTGCCCTCATACAGCGATTCTCCAATCAGAGCTTAGCAACCGTAACCAGGCATGGCAGGCCTGTCAAGCTTTGGATTCCTCAACACGTTGAAGCTGTGTGGACGGGGCAGTAGAAAGAGTGACACTTTCACGGAGTTTAGAGCATTGTGTCTTTTTTTTTATTTTCTTTTACCTTCGCCAGACTTAAAATACGAGAGTAAAATTGTAACGAATGGATTAAACATTGTGTCTGCTCTTAGCATACCTGGCTAATTAGCTTACTGCCTACAGCATTAGTAAGCCAACGTTTTTTCCAAGCTATAAACATACTATTGTGAAAATAAACTAAAAATAATATTAAAGCATGAATGTAAATTCTGTGTAAAATGTCCTATTATGGTTTTCTATAGTAATCATCAAAACAGAGTGGAATATGTGTTTTTAACCTCAGTCTTTTAGCAACAAATCATGTATGCAGCCATAAAGTGCATATTAAATACCATTTTACAGGTTTCTTGTTTAGATGAAAACATCGCAACAGCATCAAAGTAGTTAAAGCTTTCGTCAGCCCTCTTTCTTTTTTCTTTCTGTATGTGCAGTCTATAAGTCAAAAAAGGCAAAATATATTGAGCTATGTTGCAATGTTTTGAATTTCTTAATTAATGAAAGAGTTCTATACATATTTATCTTTTTTTAGGAAAATAAGAACAGATGAATTATTAAAGTGAATTAGTGGTCTCTGCACCCATACTAGAGTATATTAATAGAGAGTTTAATCTCCTATTACACACTGGTTGCTGTAGTAGAAGGAGTGACTACATTGGACACACAGGGCAATCATACGTGCACATACATGCACAGACTGTTATTCACATTACCAAATTTTCCTTAGCATGCATGCACATTGTGCTCACCCACACAAATGACCCTCCTCACAATCTTTACAGTTTCCTTCATGTAAAGAGGCATGTAAGCATTAATGCATTCAAATGGAGTGACGTCTCTCTGAGTCTGTCGGAGTCTGACACACAGCATATCTTCTCCAAGACAGAACAAAGACAGACAAAGTGGTAATGATACAGCAGAAACCTAAAGCCCTCACAGTCGTGATCGATTTCTCAGTCCAAACACTCAGACCAAGATATCAATCCTCTTTTGTAATAACTCCAAAGATCCATCCACCCTCTCTAAATCCATCTCAACTCATTCTAAAGCCTCGTCCAATGTCCCCCCCACACCCCCCATCCCCCAATCTCAACACCACACCTCTCTTTCATCTGTGTAGCGCGGCACCAGCTTGTTTTCATTCCCTACACCCTTCAATACAGTGTCCCCAGTCTCGACCTTTCCTACTGATTGTGCACTGACCCTGCAGAAAAGCAAAAGGTATTCTTTCTGTTTTAATTATTCATGTATGATAAGAGGCTCCGGCTTCTCTCCACTGCAAGTCAAGAAAAAAGGGCTTCTACAGTAGTGTGTGTGTCCATGTACCTGCTGTAATTTTTTCTGTCAGTGTGCCTGTTTTTAGTTAAAGCATAAATCTGACTTTACAATTTGGATCTTGTTTTCATAGGATTAGCCACCATTCCTATCCACAATTCTAACAATGTAGTCACTAAGTCAATTACTGAGATCTGGGAATGTCATACAGGTTTTAAACAAACCCCAGGTTGGCAAAACTTAATTGGGAAAAGAAACAGCGTCAAACATTAAAAGTATTACCCAAAGTGTATGTTGTAAACATCCATCACACTTTAGAGACCGACTTCCAGGTTCAACTTTGACCTACTAGTTGTGTACAGTATGTACATGGTTTTCCTATGCAACAAGGGATTATTGACTATGACACTGATATTGATTATGGCATCTCAGATGGCTACATTTTTGGCTTGTTTACAACCTGTCTGATTGTTTGACCAATGTCTCTTGCCCTGTTGGACTTTGTTGCAGCAATGTCACTGTGTTCCCAGATCTCAGCTATTACTTCACAAAGTTATCATAACCAATAGAAATGATGGCCAAAACTACAAAAATAAGACCCAGGTTTAATAATGCAGAACTATCTTTTATGTGTGGGGAACATAACTTAGGAGGATCTAAAATGTGCAATTGTATTCATGCATTCCAGGACCTTTGATTTATATTAATTGTATTAATATACAGTGCAGGATACTGAGACATACACAGACTCTCTGAATGCTATACCTCCATTAAGCCGCTCTAACTTGTTTAAAGTGATTACTTTTCACACCAAGCAGCAAACCTGCTTCTTTCCCCAGTGACACCACTGACAACTCCACATGACACCTCCAGGAGAAGCATGAATTTAAACTCCTTACAAAGTTCACCATTAGTCTGACAAATGAAATGCAGGCTTTAAGTCGGCAGAGCGAGCCTCAAAAGCCGGTACGGAGTGGATGGAAGGAGATTATAGGGGGCCTCATCTCACCAATATGGGGCAGAAATCGCTGACAGTCAAGGCGATGCGGAGTGTCACGCTTCTGATGCATAAAGTCTGGAAGTTCATTACCCCGCATATCATCACTGAGCACACTAAGGACCCCGGAGCTCTCAGCATTCCTCTTGCTTCTGTCTCTCTCTCTCGTTTTCACACCCTTTCGTTCTCACTGTCTCTCCCCCACTCTCTCTGTTTGCTGAAGATGATGAAAGACTGAGGCGCACACAGTCATCATTATACACCTCAAACCCCTAAATGTGTCATGGTTGGGCCTGTCAGGCAGAATAATGGCCACTTACTCAGACTGCTAAAGCCATGTTGTGGTACATTAATATGGAAAGGTGCAGAAATATGGTGAGCTAATTTGACTGACATTGCAGTTTTAGTGCAAACATGAGTTTTTTCAAAAGGTAATCCCTCACACCAATAGCTTACCATGTTGATATTGTACCGTGCATGTATGAATCATAAAACAAAATTAAGGTGTTTTAATCCCCCTCCAAAACACACCTGCATGACACCATGACTCAGACCCTGTCGCCTTCGCATCTCCATGGCGACACCACTCCTCTCGCCAGGCGACAGGGTCACCCACTCAGGCGAGCTCATTAGGGCTGTTGTCACGTTGGCCATGTCGCCCCTGGGTGCCTTTGAAGATGACACTGTGTGTGTTTGTGTGTGTGTGCATGAGTGTGTCATCGTGTGTATATTGCACGTGTGCCTGTGTGTGTAACAAAGTGTGCGCGTGCGTTTCAGAAGGCATGTGTGTAATCAGATATAGTGGGACAGCACTGTGTTCTTAGCAGTAGCATCTTCATGTTAAATCCCACATCTTTCATAATCAAGCAGAGATATGGGAGCTGTAGAGGGTGAACTACTCAGTACCACCCTCCCCACGCACGCACACACACACCCAACTAACCCCTCCCCATAGGGCACACAAAGAGAAGCTTTGAGGAAAGTTAAGTGAGATTGATTGGTTCAGATTATTTCAGAGCAGCTCTCACCAAAGGGCAGCAGTGATATCAGTATTGAGATGTAGACAAATTAAACAAATGAACGCCAGAACTCACAAGAGGAAAAGTTTAAGTTTGGAAGATTTAATTCGGTTTGTAATGAATTTATTTCGTTGTCATTTGCTCAGGGCTCCTCACCACCTCTGGGGTCTTGTCTTTACTTATTAATCAGCTGTGACTTCGTCAGAGTGTGGCAGAACGCTCAATAATAGATTGGGAGAGAAGTCACATGATTCACAGACACACACACACACACACACACACACATAATATACATGCAATCACGCCAGCTGTTCAGAACAGAAAAGAATAAAGGGAATGGAAACAACCACCCAGTTTCCACTCTCACCGACATGAAATTACATAAAGGTTCCTGGGAGCTGCTCTTATTCTAAACTGCCCCCCGGGCTCAGTCAACTGAGGTAATCTAGCAATCTGTAGTGTGATTGAGTGAGAAACACCTCACCTAAATTATCTTTTAATTATTTGAGATTTTGACCAACCATGTTTGGACATTACTTGTCTTGACAATGATAGCTGGCTTGACTGTACTAAATTGATTTTATTATGTATGTTTGATTGTCTATTTAATTATGTAAATTTTTCTGAAAATATAATGAAAGTGCATGATATCAGCAAACATTCTATAGAAGCCTTCATTAGGCAGATTAGCCGCTGTATCAATATTCAGGCAATGACTGTGTCTATCATCCCCTGGTAAGACAATCAACCACACTAACAGAAGAAATACAACCAAATTTAAATTGCTCCTTATTTTGGAAGCATCAAATTGTTAATTACTATACCCCTCAGTTACTTTTGCTAGTCTCTCAAGCTTTCTGTTCCAGCGTAATGGTGGAAGATTTATCGTTCAAAATTCTTCTTAATTTTTGAAACCATGTGTCCTTGGTTTTAGACAGTGGTAGACAAAAGCAGGCTTCTCATTTCTAGCCAAAGAGCCAGTTCAAATGACATCTGTTGCTATCAGATTTTATCCGATGTCGCTAGCTAGATAATTAAGATAACATTATCTCTGTGAGTTTGTTGAAAACACTGACTCCGGCTGACCTTTTTTTGTTTCCCGGTAACTCATTTTAAAACTAGAATCTTGTAAAAGGGGTCTTAAATATGCATTTACTGGCTACACAACTTACATGATATGGTGGTAACAGACTCCGGCTAAAGTTACATATCCCAGGCAAAAAGTTAGCGTCCTCATTAGTTGATAATTAATGTAGCTAGTAAACATAGAAATAGAAGAAACAGCATTGTTCTTGTATTGCAGTGTAGAGAAGTTAACCTTCGCAGTATGATAAGGAACATTTTAAGATCAGGCTGTTTGATTTTAACATAACCTGGCTTGGCTGCTAAGCATGCATAATTGCTTGTATTTTAAAACAATATGGTTTTAGCTTTAACATTACAAAAAAAAATGCTTTTAGAATGAAGACTAATGAATGTTTCTTTCAAACATTAACACTGTCTCAGGTAACGAGAGCAGTATAGAGCCACTAACGTTACCCTAAACTCTGATAGCATCTAGGACTGGGTTCCACACTTTGGAGAAGGATAAGTTGATAAGGAAGCCAGGCTTGTTTTAAGGTAACCCCACATACTAATGTAGTATATGATGTGCTCCTTGCCATTAGTAGTAATATTAGTAGTACAGTAAGTAGGTAGTAAGCTTAGCTGGACGTGTAAATGACTGCATAGTTACGTTAGAGAAGCTAAACACACTATTTAATCCATTCCTTACACTTTTGCTCATGTGTTTTTGGTTTTGGAAAGGCTAAAAACAAGATAACTCTTACTACAGCCTCATGTACACCGCTTCAGCATGTCAAGACATAAAAAGCATGACTGGCCTGCCATGATTAGTTACAGTTGCTAACACATGGTTGTGCAATCACTGCTCAGGGAAGGGGTTTAGCAAACAGTCAATGGAAGGTAATCAAATGGTATAAAAGGTGCTTAAACAAAAATGTATAAGGTTACTGATTGTACTAACTGGATTTTCAGAATCCACATTATTTATATCTCTTACAACATATTATAGGTGGCTGTCTTTTTTTTTCTCCACAGATACAGATGCACAAACTAGAACTCCTATGGTTTGCTTCTTGTGTGTTCTCTGAATGAGGCAGACTGTACTGGCCAGACTCCAGAGTGGATTCGCTGTGACACTGTCTCTTCGAGGGCCTCATGAAGGGAGGCTCGGCTCCCCTCAGAATGGCCTGGGAGCTTGTCAGTGGGCTGCCTGTCAGCACACAGTCAGGCCGGGGACGTTTGATGTACCGCATGAGGATTAGAGGACAGATGGGATGGAGGAAGAGATGGATTGAAGGGAGATAGAAAAGGAGGCATGAACAGGTGAAAATACCACATGTAGCCTACCAGGGGAGGGAAACTGTGGGTACAACCATTACGAGGTTTACTTTTCCCTTTACACCCAATATTTGTGTGTATGACAGGTGGCAAAATCTAGGAAAAGTAGTGCTGAATTGCCAGAGGAATTGATTAATAATGTGACTGGTAGACACTGCCTTGTTTTCACAGTATGGCATGACAAGCAGGCAGAAGTGGGGTCGCTAATTAGACAAGTATTGACTTGCATCAATGTTTACTGCGGGTAGAAACCCGGAAAAGGGAAGGATATTCCAATTCAGGCCTGACAATATCATGAACTGAAGACAATGGGTATATAGACAATCCTGCAAGGTCTTCTTCCAAGCCAGGCTTTGTGTCACAAAAAATAACAGAAGCCTGATTCCACTGGGTGCCAGACAACTTTAAAAGGTGTCATATTCTGCTGTAATGGCATTATAACTTTCATTTTAAGTGCACCCCAAGAGTAGCCAAGGAACATGTAATTAAACACTGCTATGTAGTAAAATTACAGCTTGCTCAAAGTCGTACTAATCATGACCTACATTTAAAAAAAAAAAAAATGGAAATGGAGGGAAGCCACATCTCTTTGCAGCTCTTGTCTCTACCCTTTTCAGATAGGGTATTACTGTTTCTGCTTCAATTACATGAAGACAAGAGAAAAAGAATAGTCTTTTGGCATTTTAAAATGCCTGCATTCTTAGTCTCCTCATTATATGTACATAAGTCAGACTCATACAGCTGTATTCCCACATTATCACGACACATGGAATATCCCATTCACACCCTGCTGAGAGTCTCTTTATAATGGGCCTTCCCCTGTGCTCTCTGCCTTCCATCACAAAACAATGATAAGCCAATCATCCCGAACATAAGAACAAGGAGGATTTTTTCTGTATATTAAAACTGAAATCTGCTTAAACTCCCTCTAGTTGTCACATTAGACACATCAGTACATGCGTGTATGTGTGGGATGTATGCAACAGACACTATCACAAAGTGATAGTGAAATAATTACCCATGTTTGTCGCAGTCCAGCAAGTAATCAGCTAACGGGGAGTGTAGGTGACTAGCCTCCGATCTCTGGTGCTTTGGGTGCGCTCCAGCCACACTGGAGGCAAGCACTGCACCATTTGTTGCCCTAATTAAGAATTCATTGGCCACTAACGATGAGTTCTGACCTCCATTTCCTGCACCTTTGTCTCCCCCACGGCGTATTAAATCAGCCTAGAGGGATAGGCTTGACACACACACAGGCAGGATGATTGGTACACCGTGGCATGCAGCAGAAAGAGGAGGAGTTAGGAAAAAAGGAGGGAAGGAGAAGGGGCAGACAGAAGAAGATGAAGAAGAGGTTGAAGAGAGGACATCTAAAGTGGAGAGAAAGGGGACGAGAAGAATGGATGAAGGAGGAGAACTTAGTTGGCCAGTCTCCAAAGCCAGCCATATAAAGATGCAGAGTAAGGCTGGCGTAAATATAGAGCCTTGGGGAACACCTCTGGTACTGATAAACACATCCAACTGTCTGTCTGAGCTCTGTTATCTGTTGCACTGCGCTGTATACACCACTGTTATCCCTGTGGGAGACAGAAACACCGCTAATCTCCCCCTGAGGTGACGCTTGCACCTCGCCATTCCCCAGATGTTGGAATGCTGATCACTGTTATTACGATTTTCGTCATTGCACTCATTGGTGGAGCTGGGATCTATGGAGCTGCCTCATAAACATGTAAACAATGACAATGTATTCGTTATCATCCTTTCATAACTATTTGTTGTTTAACTATGGATTCTTGCAGTTATCCCATATTTGAGTCAGCTGAGTCAGTGGGTGAAATACTTTGATTGACAGATGCCAATTAAAACACCCAAAGGATGGTAGTAACTTGAAATTGTGGTATATTTCAACCTGCGTCTTATTTGTCAATAGTTTGACATTTTAGGAAATACGCTTATTCGCTTTCTTGCTAAGAGCTGCTGTAGATGAGAATAATTGTTACCACTCTCAGGTAAATATGAAGCTACAGCCAGCAGCTCGCTAGCTTAGCTTAGCAAAAACAGACACTGCTTTTACACATCAGGTTTTGTATGGATTAAACAAACAAGATAGAACATGTTAATTAGTGAGGTTTAGAGTTACTGGAACGGTAAGCTGATTTTTTGACCTCTGGACAGAGGCAGGCTAGCTGTTTATCGGCTAGTCTTTATGCTAAGTTAAGATAACTGGCTGCTGGCTGTTGCTTCATGTTTACCGTACAGACATGAGTGTGATATCAATCTTATCATCTACCTCTTGGTAAGAAAATGAAAAGGCATAGTTCCCAAAATGTTGACCTATTCCTTTAAGTTATTACTTAATTTGATTGCGGTTTTATCAATGACACGATAAATTTAAAACCGTGTTATTCAATCAAAGCTTTATCATGTCATTTTTGGTACTTCCCCCCTCTCATAAAGGATTCACTGCAGGACAGTAAGATGATACAGTGTACATTCAAAACTATTAGATTAATTATCAGTCTATGTATTTTCATTGTTAGATGTGGTACTGTGCTCTGTGGATTTGTTTTCCTCTGCTCCTTTCACGTTATAGGCTTTACCTGGATTGGCATCTATCAGGGCTACTGCTACTGTTATTGCTGCAGATGGCAGAAAACAAAAAGATATATCCTCAGCATATGCACTTCCCTCTGCCAGAACACTGTCAACTGCCACAGCTTTCCTGTCACCACAGGCAGGGCTGGGGCCAGGGCTGGATATGCTTGGATGAATATGAGCAGGACAGATTGCTCATTCACGCAACACAACGACAAAGACAGATCCTTCAAAGTCCCTCACTTGCACACGCACATCCAAATGCACCAACTGGCACGCAAACAAGCAACCTTCACCACCGACACACACTCACTGCTCAGCATGATAGATGGGAAAAGACACAAAGGTCAGCAGTCAGCAGGGCTTCACTTAGACAGGACTCGGGTTCTTTTACATCACCTTGACTTAGGAGATGGAGCTGACCCAAACCGATCTTTTCCACAGTCGCTGCACTGTAATATACAGTACAGGTCAGCAACTGTTTTAAAGGGCTAGCGCTCTAAAAGGCTTCCAATACCCCCCACGACTATTTAACCTGCGCTGTGCTGTCCACTGTCACGACCCGACTGTTTCTTATTTCCCGTCCGCTGGCATGTGAAGAAGGGATCCCATGTGGTTGTGAATGACAAGTGCATTTATCTTGTCCCCATTTGCAGATCAGCACCCCCGTCCAGGTGATGGTATACAGTATCTCTCTGAAAAGCTATGCTCCAGGGGTAGGGGAAGTGATATACAGAACGTATAATTCACACACATGCATGATTACACAACTTGTCACAGAGATGGTGAGGTGACTGGCTGTCACAGCCGTTGACCCTCTGCCTTTACTGTGTTGTAACCACACATCATGCACTGCAAGAGAATTCAAGCAAACAAAGACATTGGAACCAACATACAGTACATGAGCGCTACTGTTTATGGTATTATCATATTAATTTGCACAGTTGTTTATAAAGATTCTGCGTGTAATTACACCATCTTGCCACTATCAAACCTTTTCAGGTTTGCAAGTTTCTGCATTGTCATTGGAAGACCACGTGAAGGAATAATAAAACCTGTTGCAGGGCAGATTGTGGTTAAGCTCCTCTTAAATAATTTTGTTTGCTCACACACAATAGCACTTCTGGTACAGTGCCAGGATCTCATTAAAGCTCTTTTAATTGGCCTGACCTTGGCATCAGGGGTCAAGGGTTGGGAAAAGGGTAGCAAGCCAACATGACAACCAACAAACACTGATGAAATTAGTGTTAGAACTGTCAATAGGCTTAGTTGATAAAATAAGAATTCCCACATGTCCAAGTGGACATAAAATGATTTATGCAGCTTTAACGTCCATGAAACCATGACCAAAATTACTTACCATACAATTTACCATTTTAAACATTTTAAAACCACAAAAAAATTACTATCCAAAGCAATCATTTAGTTATGGGACAAGAATAAAAATTTAACTATGGCTACAAGAATTAGGGCGATCATTCTTCATAGGACAAGAAACACAAATGCGTGTTTTTCAAAGCATGAAATGGAGTTAACAGCCATGAAAATATGTTGTTCTACTTTATGCAATTGGTGTATCTTCCACACTGATGCGGTCAATATACTGGTTTGTTGTGGTAAAGAGAGAGCTAAGCTGCAAGGCGAAGCGCTCTATTTATATGTATTTATATTTATATCTACGTTCCTACTCTCACCTATGGTCATGAGCTTTGGGTCATGACCGAAAGGACAAGATCCCAGATTAAAACGGGCCGAAATGAGTTTCCTCTGCAGGGCGGCTGGGCGCTCCCTTAGAGAGGAGCTCGGTCACTCGGGAGAAGCTCAGAGTAGAGCCGCTGCTCCTCCACATCGAGAGGAGTCAGCTGATGTGGCTCGGGCATCTGTTCCGGATGCCTCCTGGACGCCTCCCTGGGGAGGTGTTCCGGGCATGTCCAACCGGGAGGAGGCCCCGGGGAAGACCTAGGACACGCTGGAGGGACTATGTCTCTCGGCTGGCCTGGAAACGCCTCGGTATTCCCCCGGAAGAGCTGGAGGAAGTGTCTGGGGAGAGGGAAGTCTGGGCGTCTCTGCTTAGACTGCTGCCCCCACGACCCGGCCCCCGGATAAGCGGAAGAAGATGGAAGGATGGATGGAACTGGAGTTAACACCCATAAAAATATGCTGTTCTACTTTATGCAAGTGCATAATAAACACATGATCAAAGCTCATATTTTAGTGACATTGTTTGAGTAAACAGAAATGCCTTTTTTTGATTAAATGGGCCAAGGCAGACTCAATGTGTGTACTCTGTATGAATTGGAATTTGGCTTGTTTTTATCTCCCATGCCAATTCCCACTGAATAAAGCCCAAACACTATGACAAATTCTTTCGAAAATATGGGTTCACTGGAAAGAAAACTAGGATTGTTGTTGTTTTGGTTTGTTTGTAGCTTAGCCCTCATCCTTGTGGCAAGGGATGAGATAACATGACCGAGGATGTGATCAACGTGGTAACCCTCATGAGTAACCACAACCGCACAGGCGCTTCTCTCAAGGTGTACGGTTCCTTCTAGGACACATGGCAGGGACTAACAGACAATAAGCTTGGAAACCTGTGGCCTAAGGTTGGAAAAGAAGGCCTTAAAGTAACAGGATTGGGGGAGTTTACCATCTGAAGAAGGGATAGTAAAGTGGATTACATCCTAAATGATTCAGGATCTTTTCACCCGTTGTGGTGCTACCCTGAGTGTCACCTGACATCTGCAACTTAGTGCCCATTTGGCAGTGTTATGCAACACATAGCACATACTATGCAGGACACTACATCAAATCAAATCATCTACAATATCTATAGTACATACAGTTGACAATAAGTCAACTGTCAAGGCTGAATGCATGTCATTCTTCAGAATTATGTCAACGGATGCTTTGTTGTGGTGTAAGAATTCCCATCAGCTGTTGTATGCTGCTACATGTCAACTTTAAGTGTTGTTTCTCCAGCTGTGGATTAGCAAACAAGAGGGCAGAGATCTTCTTGGCCATGGCTGTCAGTGTGGTGAGATAGACGGTGTAATTAGCGCTTAGTGCCAGCATCCAGGGCAGATCCACTGACTGGTGGGAACCCACTGGGAGAGAGAGGAAGATGCTAGCAAAAGGGCTAGAGGCTGGCTGACAGTGGAGAGGACGGGAGAAGCAGAGAAAACAGAGGGAGAAAGAGAGGGAGGCCAACAATAATGAGTTGCAGCTCTGGGCTTATGAGTTTTTCCTCCTCTTTCTTTTCCACCCTCCTTCCTTCCTCCTTGGCATTGCAGCAAGGGCCATGGGCCTCCAGTGCTGTGATGTCCCTTTTAGTGCATATAAGTGTCTGTTTTTACTACATGGAGAGGCAGAGGGGACTGCCACTGAGAAACATGCATTACAATAACACCCATTTTCTCATGTATTATGCATGTCCAGTCAGCATATTTATTCCAGATAATGGGAATGCAGCGAAATGCTGCTCACATGGAGGGCCTGTTTTGCATGTGCAGTCAATGCAGTTTAAGACATTATGTTCAGCATGCATATAAGAAAGCTAATTACAAATGATTCTAATTCAGCCAAAAGCATCACAAAACATTTAATTTTTTTATGGCAGTGATTTAACATGTCAGGGACAGGCAGCCAATTAGACACATGCACGCTACACCGGCAAAAGTAGGCATTTTGTAAAAATATAAGCTGTAAGGATGAAGATAAATATGGAAAATTGAGCTAACTCCATTTTTCACATTTTAAATTAAGATGATGTGCATCCTCTAGCTACATAGTAAGCTTACAGACACTTTAAGTACAATATTCATACCATCACGGGTGATCCTCTATGTGATATGTATTTCCTGTATGACATGTATTTTCTGACTGACACGCTAATTCAGCATAACGAGAGGTCAGTGTGAGAGAGACCCGCCTTCTCTGCTGGGATCACCGTGACAAGCAGTGTAGGCTACTGTGTGCTGTGTGCTTGTGACATGATGTACTGTTGTGCCATTAGTTAAACCCGTATGCCATGAAAAGCAAGCAAGAGAGGTTTGTGTGTGTGTGTGAGTGAATGCTTCTGTCGGTGACAAGTGTGCAAAGTACGGTGTGTGACAGAGGTGTGTGGGTGTTTTTAGGTGTGTTCCTGTTCCTGGCTGCTCACATCATGATTAACCTGCGGGTCAGTCTGGTGGTATTAAGGCCATCACTCCAATCCCACATATTACATCATAGGCTTCAGGCCTGGATTTACAATGCTAGCCCCTGACTGACAGGTTAAGGCTGGGCTTTCACTGGGCAAGAAGCCTCTGTTTTTGGCTCTAACCTATAGCTTGTGGTGTTATTTGGCATAAGATTCATGGCCATCCTCCTGGCAATACTTCAATACTTAAGACTGATTAAAATCAGCAATCAGTAAGCAAATAGGAACTGAATGGGCAGTCGGGATCTTAAATCATTGGTATGTGAGTCTGGGATGAGCTGTGGTGTGATTGGACTCTGGATCTAGGTGTTCGGTTAATCCTGCGGCTGGACAACAGCCGACCTGCTCCCATTTGAAATGAAAATCAGGGTGTAGAAGGTCTTTAACACCCAATCACTATTTATTACATCTCACTCAGAACCTATTTGGCCAGGTCTCTCAGTAACTATTAAACAAAGATGTATTAACACTAGAAACCAGGAAGACGAGCTAAAGAAAATCCAGCCAAATTTAAAACAAAAGATTTAAAACAGATTAAAGTCATCTATCTAAAAAAAAAAATCTTAGTGATTAAATGGTTCAATCTGTCAAACATCAATCATGTCTGCAAATATAACCAAAGTTTTACATACTCAAAACCACCACTAATGGAAAAAAAGACCTTAATTAAAAAATTACTTTAGCAAGCATTTACAGCCCTTATACTGTTTGTTATAAAGCGTCAGGTCCCTAAAATGGGGCAAATGCAAGCATTAAAAAATACAATAAAAAAACAGAAAAAGTGATTATTGTGTAAATTACATTATATTTAGAACCCGCAGAAAATTACTTTTATTACAAGGGAAATTGCCAAGATTCTTAGATTGGAGCTGCTGAAACATATCGAGAGGAGACCCTGACTGCGTGAGCATCATCTACGAGGAGAAGATTGATTAAATCAACAAATCACAGCTGTTAGAGGACTGCAGGATTCATGGTTACTAAATCAGAGTAGTTGAAGATTTATAACCAGGCTACAGACTAATCCCTCACACTTGAAATCACAAGCTCCTCTGGCACAGAACTGTGTCAGAGGTCATGGGGAAAGAGGGACAAAATATGAGCTAACACTATGAGGTTAAGGGGTAGAAAATATTGCATTAATTGTATTATTTCCACTAAAAAGACAACACGTTTTGTAACTTTCTATAACAGACAGGGTTTGAACTTCTCCCTCAAGCTCTCGGTTTTTATTCTTCCTGGTGTGACTTTTCAAACATGCAGCCCAAGTTTGCTAAAATAGATGTCAGAGCTAAAAGATACAATGTTTCAAATATACAGTATACACCTATACCTATATATCTTGGACCAACTCCATCTTGACTATTAGAGCACATTAGGGACCTTTGACTGTAAAACCTAACACCTGATTAGAGGTCTCAAAAAACCTTTTTGTGCCCTCTGTGACATGTTTGACATAACCACCAACATACATATGATTTCATAGCAAAATAATGCAAGGATGGATGAATATCTACTTATTTGCTTCACAGCAGCATTCAATAAAACATCACCCATCTTTACCGTAACTACTCTGATGTGACATGTTTCATCTTGCTGTAGGTTTGATGTCCATAATCTGTGTCCTGGCTTGCTGCCCATTCCTTCATCAGAGAAGAGGGTGGAAAGATGACAAGATGTTTTTGTGTTTACTCGGTCATAGACCCACAATTCTTTAATCCATACTTATGAATTAACAAATTGGCAAAGGATAAGAAAGAAAGATTTGGACTAGGCACAAGAAGCGCCATGCAAAGCCTTCTATATGTGCACAAAACCATTTTGCTAAAAGTGGTAAATATTTGAAATAAACTATGGTGCACACCGATTAGTTTCTGCATGACACTGTACATGTTTGCAAATCTATGAAGCACTGTATATATTAAAAAGCATATATAAAATATATGACTCAATATGGTGATGAATATGGTGATCAATATGAATATGGTCTAAATGTGGATTCTAACAACCAGAAGCTCTTATTTGCAGAGGGTGGGAAATTAATTACAGCTAAAACAAACAGTGACAAACAGTGAAGATCAAATCCCTCAACACGTGACCGATGGCTACAGGGGAAATTCGTGCACGCTCTCTCTCCACTCGTTACGGCTATAATTAATTAGTGGCTTATGGAGATCATCACAAATACATTTAGTGGAAATTAATCTTTCTTTCTTTGTCTCTTTCCTCAAGGATAAAGCAGATCTCTCTCAGGTAAATTCCCTCACTTGACCTTTTGTTACTGCACCCAAAAAAAAACATTAATAAGAGGGCACTCAAGTTCACTTTAATAGCGGCAGGACAATTTCGGCATCAGCTCTCAGTAAGAATTCCACTGTTACCACATCTATCTGAAAGCTCAGGAATCTCTATTTTAATGTGGAGAGAAAGGCCCGAGAACGACATTAAGCTCTTCACATCAAAGAAAAAGAGTAAATGGTTTTCTGAGGGCTTTTCGCGGTGCAAAGGGAGGAGAAGAGGCTGATAAAGCATGGCAGATCTACATCGCAGACACTGTCATTGAGATATCGACCTAATAATGTATAAAGGGCCCCTTGATGTACAATCTCTCTCGGTCTGCCCCCATCTTGTTCTTTTTTTGTCTGTCTTTCCACTTCCAACTCCCTCAGTTTCCTTTCCGCTCCCTGCCTCTTCTTTAAGGCCTGATATTGCACCTCCCAGGAGGCTGGAGAAACTTCTGAAAGTACAGTGATTTATCCCAATGAGTGGCTTTCAAAGTCATTGTTTTCAGCTCATCCTTCAGGGATTGACACTATTCCAGAGTCTAAGGAAAAGAGGGAAAGAGAGAAACAGATGGAGGGAGAAGAGTGTATAAAAAAAGTAAGAAAAGAGACTGATAGAGTGGGCAGAGGTATGAGAGAAAGAGAGCAAAGACGAAGCGATGAGAGCCAGTGAGTATGTGTGTGACTCACCTAGCTCAGCAGAGGAAGGACGAGCAGGTGATAAATACAGCAGGATGTCACCCCTGCGCCCTGGAAAGCTTTTCTTACGCACTTCCCCTCATTTCTGCAGGGCTCCACACCATGGCAACAATACACTAACCCAACAGAGGCACAGCAAATGCAAACTCATATCAAACATACACTGTGCACCATTGTGCAGAGTTGTAAATTAAGGAAGAGGGGAGTATTTTTACTTGTCACACTAAGTGTACTCTATAGGCCTGCAGTGCACTGAACCCAGTTAGTCGACCATGAATGTACGTTTGATTCCACAACAACAGTTTTTCAGGCAGGAATTCATGCTGGAAACAATACAACAGATTTTCTTCTTGTCTACTCTGACAGAAGACTTTGCTGGAAAAAATTGCCATATTGCTAGATGATGTGACACAATACATTATTCTGTGTCTAGTATACATATGACAAAGGCTGAGAGAAACAGAAATATCTAGGTTTTCTATGGCGTTCAAACAATGCCATGGGTATAGCAGCTGAGTATAATGACTCAGAGGTTAGCCCCAACTTACTTGGCTACAACTTAGCCCTGGAGCAGTAAATGAGGCTCCCCTGTGCTACCCGACCACAGTCTTCAGGCTGAAGCAGGTCATTTGGACCCAGCAGGTTGTTACACAAGTATTTGTTAAAATAATGTCACTCCATAAAATAAAAACATCCCCCTGATGGAATGAGATAGCAAGCCATAAAATTCATAGTATGAATTATTTTGATAGTCGCAACAGTTGTGAAATATAGCATAGTTTACATTGATTTTCCTATTTTAGTGCACAAATATTTTAAAGCGTTCCTATTCACCTTATTTTAAAACAGAACTTCTGGTTTTTGTGTCACACTTCTGTTTGATTGTTTACCTGAGCTAACTAATCTTTAATGTTATTTAACGTTGTCGTGGGAGCATTTCCAAGAATCTAAAAAAAAAAAAAAAAAAACGGTTGTGACAGATGTGACAGTTAATCAGGATGCTGATTTTAGGTGATATTGCATTTATTATATATATTATTATCATTTCCATAATCTAGCTCTGTATATATCCTATGTACATTGAATTGTGCAGACATTAAAAATCTCACCTATACAACAGAACACGGTAATCATGTGACTCCATTAGTAATTGGTTATTCCTGTTGTCTACTACAGACAGGCAAATGGCACAGCTTCCCACCCTCACACCAGGAGTCATCTGGGGAAAGATCAAAGCTCTCTCTCTCTCTCTCTCTCACACTCACACACACACACACACACACACACACACACACACACACACACACACACACACACAGACACACAGACACAGAGCGAGATAGAACACAAGGACTCACACAGGACAGATGTGCAAACTAGACAAGAAGATGAGTGAGAAGATGGGTGGGAATTAGAGTGTTGCAGACCACCTTGAAACACCTGGTCAGAGTCGGCAATATACTACAAATGAAGCTGAAATTGGTGCGCTCTAACACAAAATATGGTTTATGACCCACATATCAGAATTTTTCTGCCCCCCAATGTAATGGTGACATCAGGAAGAATACATTCCTGGTAGCTTGGAAACATGTCCATCATTCTATGAATCAGTTGCCTGAATGCAATCTACCAATGCCTGCATACAGCCAGTGAAACATCTACATTTACATATAAAATACAGAATAAAAATGTAGCATTTAGAAAAATACAGCCACACCAATTGCTCCTTGTCTTTGTTTCGAATTTCACCATCAATATATTGCAGTGAAATTTCCTTCCGTATACTGACATTTACACCTATTCATTTGGAGTAGCCTATACGAGAGGCTTTATGCAAACACACATACACACACTAAGAGACAGAACAGTTGGTCACAAAATCCTGTTTCAACACATCAGCATAAAGCCAAATCTGGAAGTGGCACAATTCTGAAGGACATTAATTATACATGTGTTTTCATGGGATAATATATCTCTTTTGGTGTGGTCTTGTGGATGGTGGGTTTTGTTGACTGTGTCTTGCTCCTGAAAGCACAGGCCAGGTCAGTAGCTACCCATGTGGGATGACAGGTTACCCTGCTGATGTCGGCCTTTTTTAGAGGTTAGAGCACAACAGGACTGGAAAGATTCTCTGCATCAGCCTTTGACATGAAATATCTGCGGTGACACCCTGCTGAGAGGGGGGGGATTCCATAAAAAATTCTGCTGATACCTGCAAACGTCAACTTTTATTACTCAGCAGACATCAGCAAAGTCATTTCCACTGAATAGTCTTCCAGTGTCACCTGTTTTGTCTTCTCTACTTGGATCCTCACTTTCCTTTTCATTCTCTGATAAAAAGAGGTGTGGCACTCGAAGCCAAATTTAAAGATTTATTCAAAAATAAAGATATTTCCCTACCTTAGCGTGGCACTCATTTGCTATACATTTCTCTTCATTGCTGACTGTCAGCGTCTTCTTACTCTACTTCCCTTTTTGCCCTTTTCACCTCTGTTGTGAGGATGAGGAAATTCTCAGATTTTGCTGTCTGTCCTCACTGTACTGTCTGTCAATGGGTGGACATGGGTCACCAGCTACCATCAATAATACTGACAAGTGGTGTTTAGAACTCCACCAGTTTACAATAAATGACAGGAGTGTCATGCAGTCAGTCACTGGCCTTGCAAGCACTTTTTTGGAAGCTTGGCACTAAATCTGAAAATAATCAAAACAGTTAAGTATATATTATACCCAACAAATATACACTACCACCTAGGAATTGAACCTTATAGTACTTCAGTAGCTCTAAGGGCACAGTTAAGCTCCAACCAGAGTTTTCTGGATGGCTGAACAACGAAACCCCCTCCCCCCTCACGTTTCCCGCGTCGGAATTGCAGAGGGCTGCGTCACAATGTTTGCAACTTCCCAAAACCGAAAATCCCACATTCGCAACCACTTCACATTTCACAAAAATAACGATATACCTCAAATTACAAAACTGTATGCCAGTAACTTTCAACTAAATGACCAAATACAAAAACATAATAATAGATATTTCCCATTCTCATTCTAAACTGCGTGAATACTGATAACGTCATGTGTATATTTGTGTGTGTGTGTGTGTCATATGGTTTAAGGTTTCATACTTAATACTACAAACATTAATTCAACCTTAAGGGCCAGTAAAATCAGTAAAGCAGAGGCTGTTAGGATCGCTAAAAATGATGCGTGCATAATGGCTACAGGGGATAAGCTAATGCACTAATATAGCCTTTTTATATCTTGATGTTGCTTATTTATCTCTTTTTTTTTACTTTCTGATCCCTTTTTAAAATCTAACACTCCACCGTCCTTTGTCTTTTTAAATGCTGCTAACTTCTTGAACACCAAGATGAATCTCTGTTCAATTGCAAGTCTGTTTCTCTCCCCCTAAGATATGTCTAGTGGCAGGTCAGCTCCACATCCAGCAGCTGACAAATCATTCGCCCTGCTGCCACTCCACACACGAGAATAAAGTATGTACAGCATTAAATGTGACTATTTAGAGTCACTATTGAAACCAGAGCAAATGGTTAGGATACCACTGACATGGTGGTGTTTCTTAACTAGGACTGTTTTGATGTCTCTGCCCACTGTCAAAAGTTTGAAGGGTGCAAGGTTAGTGAGGGTGACAAATACTCCCTCGACAGACAGCTAAAGGCCCGCAGATGCCATTTTACTTGTCTCAGACAACATCTGCTATTCTCCTACCCACTAATCCTTTCTTTCACACCTATTCTCTGCTTTTCTGACCAAACGAGCGGCGGGAAAATCACACTCTTACTTTTTAACAGCCTTTCTGCACGGATACAAATGTTTGTAGGAGAATCCATCATCCGTCTGTCTGTCTCTGGCAATAAGCGCTATCATGCTTTAACTCCCCCCTGCTTCTGTGGTTTGCATACCACAGCGCTTTTCTTTTTTCCATTTTGCTTCCAGCTCCCATTTTAATCGTGCCATGTCACAAATATGAGGATTATGAGATTTGCATTGTTTCCACTTGAAGCAGACTGGGGGGCTATTTTATAGATGTGTCAAAGTGATGCTTTGTTCAAAACAAAAAAACATGCATGCACATGCATACTCAAATCCAGACATGTACACGCACCATATCTACATACACACATACATGTGGCTGTACAGAATTAGGGGTCTTTAAATACAAGGCAAGGCCCACGCTGGGATTTGAGAGGAGAAAAGCCCAGCAGCAGCAGCAGGCTCTCAGCTTTGTACAGTTCAGCTCTCTCAGCACACATCATTAATAACCTCATTGAAGAGGAGAGAAGACCCTGTATTTAAGAACGGATCCAGAGTTTCACAACACAGGGCCCAACCAGTGGTTAAACCACAGTCCCCAGTGTGCAATGGTCAAGGTTTGTTTTCAGAGAGGTCATCTTGTTCTGGATCAGGAGATGGAGAGAGCCTCAAACAGAGCGAGAGTGCGAGGAAGGGGTGTGGTTTCCAGACTGACATAACATCCTGCTGCTTTCCATTCGACTCCTGGAAGGTTTGTCCCTCCAGCGACAGAAGAGCAGCATGCCTACGGCTAGATCAATACTTCCGCAGAGCAAACAGTGAGTGCCGAGCATACACCCTTCCTCCTGCACTGCAGGAGGGAGGGGGAGGTGAAAGGTGCGCTAACTCTGCAGTGTTCTGGGACATGCTGTTCGAAACTGCTCTCCTTTGCAGAGAGGTTTCCAGGTTTAGAGAGGCCGAGGGGGCCGAGTCTGGTAGATGCTTTAATGTTAAATAAACAGTATGAGAGTTCTGTTTGTTCTCTCCCTCCAAATTGTATTCAGTCTCAGAGAATGAAGCCGATATTTAAGTGACACTGAAAAATAACCAATCTTAGCGGGAGGGTGTAAAAAAAGTGCAACAAGTTTCTTGAGGAAGAAGTAAAGATGATGGAGAGGTTTCTTTTTTGACAGAGCGAGCGATCGGGCACGGTGTGTTCTCAACAACAGCCTCGGCTCACAGTCAGCATCGACATGTACAGTACACGGAGGCGAGGATGGAGGATGTCTGTCATGCTCTCACTGAGAAACCTAGATGGGCCTGTCAGCTATCTTCCCCATATAGGCTTCAGAGGCTTAGAGTCAGAAAAATGAGAAAGCAAGTGAGAGGGACAGAGAGGGCAAGAGACAGATAGATGGAAACACAGACACAAAGACATAGACAGTGACTGAAGAGTATGAGCAAAGGAAAAAAGTGAATAAAATAATGCAAAAAAAGCCCTGAGTCATGCGAGAGTGGGTAGATAAAGCCAGTAAATGTACAGGCATCAGCACAAGTAAAAAGTACAAAGAATTTTTGTTGCAGCAGCAATTAATAAGCACTATCTCTTTGGGTATGGGTAGGAGGAAAAGATAAACCCTGATCATGTGAAATTTTTGGTGGTTCTGATGGATATGAAAGCCCAAGAAAAGATCAGATTGAATCCCTTCATCAAGCCTTATCATTAATTCACACGTTGAACCGGAGTTTGCCTGACATTATCTCTGAGCATAATCCTGTTTTCTATCTCCAGCAGTTTTATGTTTTTTCATCACATCCTGGGAGGAGAAACGGCTTGTGTTTAATTACATTTTTTGGTATTATCCTGGCTCCTTCAGGGGAAACACCTGTGAGCTAAATCCAAGTTAATAATGCAGCTCAAGAGATATACAGATACAATGATTTTAACAATTAACAAGCTTATAATTAGGCTTGCTGAAAATAACACCCCTTTGTTGTCATTAAGCTACTGGCGCATTGTGTAGCCAATACAGAACATAACAGAGGAGTATTGATCTTACTGTGTTACACAGATTCACTATTATTATCATCATTATTAATATGTAGTTGTTTGATTGTAATGTTTACTTAAGAGGATTGGGCAATTTTTCCTCCTATGCCTACTGTTACTTTACTGCGTAGAATATTTCTGTCTGTTTGGTCTGTTTAGAGACTACAGGTGCAAATTAATTCACGAGCTGACCATGGCACCTTTACATTAATATTTTAAAAAGATCATTGTTAGGTGAGGTGTAGTGACCCCTATAAATAAACGAATAAACACAGTGAAATAAAAAAAATTGTAACACTATGACCCTGTTAACTGTTTAGTTATCGCTTTGCCAAATGTCCAGTATTTCCACAAATCGTTTTGAGTGTTTTTATGTCAGAATGACTTTCTTTTCTCTTTCTGTAAAATGTTACAATAGCTTTGACGGGCGTTTTTACATAAATTGATCCCATCATCGTGATTTGGAACGGCTATAGCTAATCCAGCCCATCATATAAAACTGCACTTGACCGTTAGCTGCCAGGTTATAACAGCCAGTAGAGCGATATCAAAATAGATGGTGTGTGCTTGGAGCTTAATCCAAAAAAACGTTGTTTACATTTCCAAAATAGCGTGGTTGAGGTCTAATTTTATAATTTTCCTCTTGTCCTCATCCTATTGACATAACAACGCTGGTGAGGGAGATGTGAGGGGAAGCCAACTGTCCTCTACAACTCCAGTGTTACCAGATATGAAATGTTAAACTATCGTATCAGAGGCTTAAAATGATTGTATTTTGAGAAAAGTGATCGTATGCGAGTCATAACCAGGAAAACAAAAATGCATAAATGTGTAATTTTACAACACACTTAGCTTTTTTGTCATGCCTCCAAATCTACCCACGTCTAGTTTGTTTGTTTTGAGTGATCCATTCAACACATGCCCACATATTCCTATACTTCAATCCCTTCTGTGTTTTTGTGCTTATTGTGTCTTGAGTGCTTTATTAGATAATTTCAACGACAATTCCATTTCACTTGGAAATACATCACATTATGGAGGACAAAGATGTTCTAACTTCTGTCTCACTGTGACTTGAAATATGTGCACTGTACTGTATTCAGTTCGGTTATGATATCCTTACAATGGAACACTTGTCTCTAGCCTTATGGCCTGTGACATGGCTTTTTAAAGAAAAATACACAGCAAGCAGAGATTTAAATTAGATTAAGGTGAATAGTTCTAAAATCGCATGTAATCCTCATGACAGAAAAGAGCCTGTGGGGATTTTAAGTCAAAGGCCAGGCTGCTAAATACCCACCTGGTTCATGGATTATCCCCCTTACCAGAACACCGATTTCTCATACTCCAGTAAACAGAATGATAGATAGCACTTTTGTCACATCATACTTTATTACAAGGTTGGCCGAAATGTCAGCCGCTCTCGCTATCATGGCATTTAGTTTTATGGATACATTGTAGCTTGCACAGAAAATGTCTCTTCCCCAGAAATGGACTTAACTCAGTATTTTATGAGGGATAGCACCACAGATCATTACCATACCTGTGTGACATAAATAAAAAAAGATTTTGTATTTCCTTTATATCCATCGCAAATAATACCTATCAACTAAAGGCCTAGGATCTATAGGGATAATTTAACTTCCTACATTAAAATAATTTAAGCATTTAAGCCAGGTTAGCATGAGCAGCAAAACCTGCCATTTAACAATTAAAGAGAATATGCTGTAACGTCTTTTCTCCCTTAAGATGACACCAAAGCACTCAAGGTTTCTAATGAAAGCTCTGATAAAAAGCTAGCAAGTGGACCTTGAGCTAAGATTTTTTGTCAAATTCAAGATTTTGTTTCTAAATGACTTCATGTTGTCTCAGAAAAACACAATTACCACATAATTGGTGGTTGATATATTAGGGTGTACAGTGTGGCAGGTGTTAAGCACCATTAACCCTCTATATAGATCCACAGCTCACTTTATGGGTCTTGTTGGCAGAATGCTTTCTATGAGGGCGATTTTTCAAGGGCCCTATCAATATCCAATGGCAGCATAAGCTCTGAGGGCAGAGTAGTGAGTGATGAGCACAGCGCTGTCATCATGCAGGGAAGGCTAATGAGAAAATAGTTCCAGCACCTGGTCCTGCATTGCATGTATGATTAGAGATATGAGGTGGGCAAAAAGAGGTTGTGTTAAATGACAGTAGATGACAAGAATATGAATTCTCAAGCTCTAAGGCATAGTATCAGTACCGTAAATGCTGTAATCTGCAGGCTGGTAGATTTTTGTGGAGCTGTAAAAGACAAGATTGAGTTACACTGACCTGCCCGTTTCCCTGACGTGGCCTACAGTGTGTGGGTGGGTGGAGGAAGACGAGTGCGTATGGGGTTGAAGGAGTCAAG
The DNA here is from genome assembly GCA_011952105.1 of Coreoperca whiteheadi. Taxonomy (NCBI): domain Eukaryota; kingdom Metazoa; phylum Chordata; class Actinopteri; order Centrarchiformes; family Sinipercidae; genus Coreoperca; species Coreoperca whiteheadi. The sequence goes on along the minus strand of CM022480.1, from coordinate 11,530,229 downwards.
GTTCCCCAGAGGGGGGGCTGGATGGTTATGTGGAAACAGGCGCAATTAATCTCCAGATGGGTGAGGAGGTGCTGGGCAGCAGAGTGTCTGTGTTGTGCCTCTCTATGCTGGGGTGTTTCATGATGGACCCCACAGCCTCCTCACTCTGGGCCCCTGGGGCCATCCTTCATTCTTATTTATGAGCTTCCACACGGTCACTCAGTTCTGCTGTACCACCATCGATCCCTCAAGGTCGACAAGGAGCTCAGCTGCCGCCGGTGAGCCATATGCACGAACAGCTATAAGAGGCGGGGTTGGTGTGTGTGTGTGGAGACTGTTGCGGCTTCCGTCTCTTCTGTTCAGGAAAATCCATGCAGTAAAACCCCATGGTGCCACACCCAGTCCCGCTGCAGAACCACATCAGGACAGGTTTTCCTCATAGGAAATAGAGACCCGCCCTGCTAAACGATACACAGAAGTCTTTAAAGCCTTCTGGAGGCGTACCACTGTGAAAACCTGGTACAACCGTGTGTTACTGCTCTGTGGAAAATGACACAGGGGAAAAATGAAACACCAAGTAAATCTTACCAAAGGAGATTAAGATAAAAGTATCTGACAGGCTTTTATGGCTTTTATTGAATGGTAACTTTTAATTGGACAAGCCTAATGACACTGCCAGCTCAAGCCTTTCTACTTCTTTCTAACTCCATACGTCAGAGCTACTGCAGCCTTGAGCCTGTTATATCCTTCTTTAACTCAAATGACAAATCTTCCAAAACTCTGTGCTTCTCAGCATCTGCCACACATGCCCGCCTGGTACATTCTGACTTAGGCAGCAAAGTTTTCCGTAAAGCTGGGAGCAAAAGTCTGCAGCGTCATCCCTCCTCCAAAGAACTTTGTGGCCGTTGTGCATAACTGAGCAGCTCAAGGTCAGAGGTTAGCAGGGAGTGCAGTGGGATTCAAGTTGGTAGCCAGGAAGGGACATTCAAGCTGCGGGTAAGGAACTTCCTACTCTCCCCTCAGGGGTGGACAGCCACTGGGTGGGTGTGTGACGCAGAGCTCATAAAACCCCTGCAGTCTGAGGCGCTACATTTCATGATCTTACTCATGTTGCTCTGGAGCATCTCCTGTGACTCTCAATCTGTGAGTCACACCTGGCTTCCAGTTTCCTGCAAACAGTGTTGTCTCCGGCTTTGACTTTCATGAGGAGAGATGATCATCTGTTCTGTCTCATTAGACCTTAATTTAAATAGGGAAGGCTATCGTTGCAATAACCACGTCTTACAGTACAATAGTTTAGGGTTGCTTTTGATAAAATGGCGTTCAGCAGCGAAAACAAGAGAAATACTGTATTTGTAAAGACGTGGAGGAAATAAGCAATAGAACAGGCTACAAATATCGCTGACTTTTCCCACCAAATAAAAAAGTAACTTCTTTTTACACTAGCATGTCCTCTTTTATATGTCGTAGAATTTTGCTTTCTTTACTGTACGTATAGTACTGTGGCCATTACCTGTATTTTCAATTGTTGCCCACCCTTTTGATTTATGACACATCTCGCTGATATTGATAGCATAATAGAAAACCGTACATTACTTAATTTCTCTTACGCCTTTGCTGTGTGGAACTGAATTATATTGTGTGTTGTACACAAACTGTACAGTTTCTAGTTTTACTGCCTTCCGATACACTTGCTTGCTGGTTTGAACAGTTGTAGAAACATACTGGCCGTTTATGGTATATATATCTCCTCTTGCAAAATGTCCCCAGGTGTGTGTTTAGACTCAGATGTTGAGAGCTAAAAGAAAACACCGGGTTATGGCAGAATAGGGGCACGTCCTGTCTCTTTCTCCTACTGTGCTATAATTAGCTTGGAAGGACAATATATTTTGGAGAAAAACAACAATGTGCATGGCATTTCTTGTTCAATATTTCATATTATATCCTCAAGCTAATAGGTGCTATGCTTTCTTTCCATTAATTTTCTTAGGACACTGTAAATGACATTTAGTTATTTGCCTTTTTTTTTTTTTTAAATCATTCATAATCTACTTCACATTTTTCCTTCGCATAAATCGCTTCTGTCCCTTGATGTACAAAAATTACATATCATACAGGCTTTTAAAAAATGTTTGGTCTGATAAAGGTTGTCGCTGTGAGCCTAATTAAATTGCTAATTTTAGTCATTCCACAAACTTGCATTATTGTCCTGGTTCACAATATATGAGGCAGATGAAAAATCCTTTGCCAAAACATGTGAGGGCAATCATCAACCTTGATACCGCCTCCCCTGTTTTTCCATTCATCACAGTGCCAATGGACCATGAAGATGCCTCACCATCACTTATAAACGTCAGTTTCATGCTAATGATGTGGTTATTGATTTAATAGCATTTGCATTGGGAAAACTATCTAGCAGGCACACAAGCATGAATCCCATTAGGGTGCAACTCATGAGATGCAAGTGTGAGGGGCAATTCACTATGGAATGAGTTTGGCAAGTGATAGGTATGATGTGAAAGAGTGTGCGCAATTTCTCAATGGAAAACACAACAGTATAATGCATTCACTCAAATTTTTGCGTGTATCATTTTGACAAGAGATCCCTTTGTAGAAAATTTCCACTTTACAATTTAAAAGCAAAATAGTTTGACAACAACCCAGACAGGAAGACCGACAGATAGGTAGATATGTGTACAGAGTTCATTTGAAGTTCTTATTTATCTAATTTTTGTTCAAAAGGAACTCCATATAGGGTAAGAATCATTTCCCTGAACTGCCTCCTGCATGGTTCAGTGCGCTTTGTCTATGGCTTACAAATTAAGACCTTTAGGGGACACATTGTGAAATACATGACTGTGGGTCCATTAATGCATAATGAATGACCTGTCCATTCATACATAATACTGTCCATGCATGCATGTATTCAGTTATACTAATATCTCCTCTCAGCACTATTTGATCGGATCACAATATGCTAGCAACCAATATGGACTTATGGAACCAATATGGCCGGCACATTGCATAGTGAAAAGACCGAGCCAAGTTTGAAAAGAGCATTGTGGGGGAAATTGAAGAATGCTGAGAATAAATGTTTGCTCTATACTATGTACTGGCCACGGTGTGCTGTGTTGGTGAATAAATGATGAAGAGGAAGAAGGCCCTGTCCTGCTGAGCTTGTCAGCTTTGAACAGTTTTGTGTGTGTGTGTGTGTGTGTGTGCGTGTGCGTGTGTTTGTGTGTGTGTGTATGCAGAGCTGACAGGATAGCTGGCCCAGCTGGATTTATATACAGGCACGTTTCAATGTAAAAACTGAATAGGGACTGAAACCATTTTTCTACATATTTGTTTGCAAACAGCAAAGATTTACTCACTGAGAGAAGATTCTCCTTTCCATTTTACAAGAATAAATTGTCTCAGCCACGAGCACCTTATTGCATTACCTTGTCTCTGTATTACTGTACCATCAATAAATTCGGGTTGTAGCACATGGCCTGTAGAGTACACAGACTACGTCTACACTTCCACTATGCAGATTTTCAAGTGTTCAATATTGTCAGTACAGTGTTGATTTTAGTAAAAATCTAAATCACAAATAAGGCTCATAATGAGAATGTTAATGTGCTGATGTTAAGCTGGGAAAAAGTTCACTATCTATCTTTGAATTACACAAAGTAAGGCTGCAGCTGAGTGTATTCGGAGTGTCTGAATATTTGCAGGTACTTTTTCCAAAAACAAAAATGTCAAACAAATTTTGGTGCGAACTAGAGAAAAGTCAAGGTATCACCTAAGTGATTACAATATATCCTGAGGGAACATGAATGTCTGTACTGAATTCCATGAAAAATCAGCGAGACATTTCATTTAAACCACAAATGTGAACCTCATGGTGGCACTAGAGGAAACATCAGAGGATCACCAATGATTTAAGGATTCATCCTCTGGGCACTATGAATGTGTGCACCACCTTTCCTGGCAATCCATCAAATAGTTGTTGAGATATTTCAGTCTGGACCAAAGTGGTGACTGACAGACCAACATTGCCATCCATGGAGTTTTTTTAGCCACGCTAACAGCATGGCTAAAAAACTCTACATTCAAAAATTTTGAAAAACTACTATTATTATTAAACACTGGAAACCACATTTTGAATATCCACATCTCCTTGCTGCAACCTATTATTATCATGACTATTGCTACTACAAGAAGTATTCTGCCCCACAGGGATAATTGCATTTTAACATGGTTCAGTAATGAGATAAAAACAGTGAACAGTTATCCATTCTGTGTTTAACCTTTTTTTTTTTTTATCTAAATTTGTTTTGCATGAAGCATGACAAAATATCGGCAGCTAGACTGAGGTTTCCTATTCATATATAAATTGCTCCAGGGCCAGAGTTGGAGAAGAATTCTGCTGGTTAGCTGTAAATCTGGGCTCATTACAATAACACCTCTATATCGGTTATTGCCTCTTGGATTGAAGTATTGAAGGCTGCATTGAGTGTTTGTATGCGCACATGCAAATATAAGCATGACACACAGTCTACAAGCATCACTTATGCAGCATGGAAACAAAAAACATCTCAACTGATAAGATTTCTCTCTAGGTTGTTGCCACTTAAGGCCCGAAATTTATACACTGAGTCTGTGGAAGCTCTTTACTGTATTTGCTCCAGATACATATGACAGACTCTCCAGAAGTACTCTAAGCAATGATGCGTCAGACAGTCAAAGCAGACAAATGGTGCTATGTCACCAATCCGTAAGGGATTTAGTCTGTTGCTCCCTCTCTAAAACATAAAGCAAAGATGCCAGGAAGTCAAGGACAACATGTCTGTAGACTGAAGTACGATGCTGATGTCATTTATGGCACCAGTAAGATGATTTCACAGATGCAAAGCTGACGTGCGCCACTCCACAAAGAAGTTTTAAACTCCTTGTGAACAAACACAGAACTGAATTGTAAAGGACATTCATGTTGAGTTCTTTGTCACATGCAAGAAGTGAGTTGATTTTTTAAGACACCTAAGACATGATGCACTTGTACCTACAAGGACATCCACCTATACTCAAAACTTGTGGTGTGGATGTGTGCAGTATTGTGATGAGCCATGGAGGTGTCACCTGCTACCGCGTGTGTCTGTGTTCCTCTGTGGTGTTGACAGGGAGAGGGGGGTTATGGGATAGTCTTTCAGACTGTAGCAGGTGCTGTCTGCCCAATGTGTTCCCTCTGTCTCCCCCTTCATCTTTCTCTCCTTCTTCCTCGCAACTCCCTGCTTCTTTTCCACATCCTCCCCTGTGGAGGCCTCACTGGGTTGTCTAACAATTGTATTCTCCCCTCCTACATGCATCTCTAATACACGTGTGTGAATAAAGGTATAGGAAACCCTATATGCAGTATGTAAATTATTAGAGTGTTTCGGACAGCGTTTAAAAAGTTAAAAAGCAAACTTGTAAATGTTTATACTAAAGTGAAATCCCTGATTTAATCACCAAATTCACATCAAAGACAAAAAATCCAGAAGCTATCTCAAAATATCAGTAAATACTTACATCAAAATAGAAAAAGACTGTCAAAACTAAAATATGCCAAAGTTAAAGTCATGGAGTGTTATCAAGCAGCAGTTGTTTAATGTTATTTCAAGTCTAGAGAGCTGGAAGATTTATAGGATCATGGTTTCCAATCAAGCACAGGCATTTTCCATGATGGCCCAACAGATGGAATGCCAGCCTGACTACATGTAACATGTTTAATATCATCAGATAAATGAACAAACATACCTAAGCCCTCTACCATCGTGATTTAAAAGCCCCTCTCCCATGAGTAAAATCATGTTACTGAAAGTGCAAAAAAAGCTTTTTCAGTAAAAACCGAATAAGAGTATTTTATCACTATGATTAGTACTTCCCGTTCCCGTTAGTTCATGCTAACTTCGGGGCTAACCACCTTTACTTTTACCCATCACTTGGGTATCAGGGAGCTGCAACGCAACATTGTCATCGTCCATCCTGATGTTTCACTGTGGACATTGTTATATGCCAATTTGGTAGACGTCGCCCAATCCTAGTAAATATACAACAGAGTGTGATTCATGGCCGAACAACTGTATAGGGGAATGATAGTCAACAGAACATATTAAGCTGACAGCTGTCAGTCAGTGTTTTATGCTCCACAAAGGATTAGTCTGCATTAACAAACACCTAATTACCCTCAACTGCTTTTCATTCAGATTCTATGAATATTTAATGAACACAGTAATGAAATTGTGTAGAAGTAAATTTAGCACAGCAGGGCTCAACAACTAACTGCAATTATTAAACAGCGCAGACCATCGCAGCATGAGGTCTTTTAATGCAAGAGTAATTAAAACTTGGCTAAATTATTGACAGCAATAATAATGCAATAACACTCACTCAGAGTTGAGGGCTTTAAAACATGATGTACATGCAGTTCTTATCATAAATCTGTCTAATAATTACATTCCTAAACCATGGTGTAAACACCACTAATGACTGATACAACAAAGGGTATGGTAAACACATCATTTATATGCTAAAACTGTGTGCTGGTACGTGAAGGAGCGCTTGGTTATTAAACCATACTAAAGGTAAGTTTCTATTGAAAACGTAGACGATGCTCTCTGCGTGAGCCACCAATTAGTGTCTTTTTTCTTGTGAAACCCAGAAAAAAAAAAAGACATCAAAGGGCTTGTTCCCTGATTTCCCGCTGCATGTTCACATACATTGTCCTGGACAGGCATCGATCCACTGAGAAACGAAGAGGAAGAAAATCAATAGCTTCTACATGAATGCACAACAAGCAGTTTTAGTATGTGTGTGTGTGTGTGCTGGATAAAATGCACAATAGTACTGCAAATGCACACACACCCAGACACATACTGTAAGTGTATATACAGTATATGCACACACTCACATGACCACAAGTCTGGATGCACGTGAATGAGTACCCAACCATATACGTGAAAGACTTTTGGTTTTTTTACATGTTCATGCAGAGACAACAATAACAACTGTGGTTGTTAGGGCCAGAACCTGTGACCTGCTCCGACATCCATTACCTCTGTGAGGGTGAGAAAGTTGGACCGAGCTGGCCACACTCCACTGGAGAGATTTAAGAGGTCTCTGGATTAAAGCCAGGGATTTCATTTCTCTGGAGAACCAGGGCTGACAGGGGCTTAGGTCCCTGGTGATACACACATTAAAACCATCAAAATGCATCTCTCAGTTTCTGTCCCACACTATCTCTCCCCTCTTACTGTCTTCCTTCTGCCTTCCTTCCTGTCTATCTCTCTTTGTCTCCTCTTAGTGAACTGAGAGACATGCAGAGCGGTCACAGGCCTGTGGCCGATTAGGTCTAAATGACCTGTCATTATATTTGACCAATGGCCAATCAGACCACATGGAGACACAGACAGACAGGCAGACGCCTGTGTAGATCTAAATCTACGAGCCAATGTGCCGCCATGGCAGAACGAACAGATCACCCAAACCACCCACTGCATCGCCCATCAGCTGCAGGTCTTGACAGCGTTAGTAATGCAAATGTTCATCACAGGCATTATGTCTTGTAGTGCTAATGTAAGGGTCTGCAACCTAACTTCTCCATGCTAATACATTTATTTTCTATTTTGACTTGTTATCTATCAAAGGACAGCAGACACATGCAGGTAAAGATTTGTTAAACCAAGAGTTGGGATTATCACGTTCTGCCTCCCTACATTGTTTTCCTCTATATTTACGACAGCTATTTTTACTATATAGATGCTGGAAAGTTTTTGGTTAATTACAGCCTAATTCAGAACCATTTTTCAGGATGTCATTTTGGGAATCACAACCATTTTCCGATTAAAGGGTCACACGAGCATTTGAAATGTCAAAAATGTTGTGGTGAAATAAATACATTACAGTGGAATCGTAGCGATTAGCAGATTTTCTCACTGCGGCAAAGTACATTTTTTTTTGCATTAGGTTGACACACAAATTTGCACCACTGACCTATAGCAAGCCATCTTGACAGTGCTGACCTTTAAAGGGAACTGAGCAGTGGACAGCCCAAAATGGAGGAAGGAAGCTGGAGGTGCAACACAGCTAATAAGCAAAAATGTATTAGCTGTATTGCACCTCCACTTTTATTTAAATATAACCCTCCTCTGTCAGTGTATAATCTGCTCTACAAAGGAGGAAGGGTTTGCAGATAGTTATGAGATAGGAGCTCCGGGTAATTGTGTCTTTTGTGTGTACTTATTGTCCTGTTAGAAACCAAGTTATAACAGAGCTTGCTAAGCTGTTTTTAATAAAGTTATACATCAATTGTTTTCCCCCCTTAGTAACCCATTCTTGGATGAAATGATGAACAATCGCAACAACAAAATGCCAGGGGGAGTAAACAGCCCAGTACAGAGAAAATAGAAAGATGCTTGGAGAGTTATTGTGACTGACAACCACTGCCCAGTTGGCTAGCGTGTTAGCAGTTAGCTCTCCAGCTGTACTACATTACAAGCTTATTCGCATATTTTAGCGAAGATGTGGTGATTCATTTTACCACATTCTGGAGTGACCAAGCCTTAAAATACTGTGCACAACAGAGTACACACATGCATAGCTACTGTGTATATATATAAAATGTTCTTAGCATCAGGTGCCTGGAGCTGGGTAGCACAAACTGGTGGTGAAGACATGTGCATAGCCAACAAAGTGGCACATCAAAAGCTCCTCTGAGTTACAGTAATCAGGAGAGAGCCTCAAATCTGCCAGAGTGTGAAGCAGTGAGTAATTAAGCCTTGCTGGCATATCAATCGGGTGGACAAACGTTTGATTTCACTAATTCCTTCTCTATTTGTCAGTGTAAACTTGTCAAAGTACACGGTGTGTGTTTGTGTGTGTGTGCGTGTGTGCATTCACATGTCTTTTCCCTCCTCTGGCTTCATACTATCTTTGCTGTGCATTTAATAGCATCAAAGTGTTATCATTCTGTGTATGTCTGAATATGATGAGTTAGTCATTCCAGTGATATTCAACACACACACGCAAAACACACAGCTGTCAGTGTTGGGTGTCTTGCAGTTGGAACAGAGGCTGTCATAGGGACCCAATGTCAGCGCAGAGCTGAAGTCACAGTTGAACCTGCAGGCATAACCAAAGTCCCTATCAATTCTCTTTCCTCTCTGTTCTCCATCTCTTCCTTCTGTGATGAGAAAATAAAACTCGGTTCAGACTTGTATTTTCATTCAGCCTGCCTGTTTTTCCATCACAGATCTTAATAGATTGGTGTCAGCGTCTTTCTAAATTACCATTTTAAAAACCAAAGACCCCCACAGCTCAGTGCCTACAGGCACATTAGTCACTATAGGCACATAAAGCCTTTGTCAGCTTGGGGAGTTGGATTACATCACATCTGAATCAGATTATTCTTCTGACCTTCTTTTTCATCAAAATAAAATGAACAAGAGAAGCTCAAATACTGTCAGTATGTTGCAAAGAAAGAGCAACTTAATGACGCCTTCATTTGTTTCTTTCTTTTTACCTGCTTTTGGTCTGTTTTTGAATTCCTGAGCACAACTTAAAGCTTGTGCATGTATATACCAGTATTTGATGTTTTCTTATTATCTCTACACTACTCTTTATTCATCTTCAAATATGCTTTCTTCACCTTCCTGGATTTGGCTTTGTTGGGATTTTGAACACTCATTGACATTTTTGACATTCTGGGATAAAAGTCATTCTTTTTTCATTTTAGCTTAACATCAGCATAAAGTTTGTAGGAACTAATTGATGGAAGCCCTAGCAAGCAAGCAACTGGCAGTGAGAATTTATTCTTGTCTACAGAGCAACTCTATTGGTTACACTCTAACAACTCCCTCCAGTTCCTCAGTATACTGTAGACCCGAAAACAGCTTGTCTTGCTATGATGAATTAAAACCGAGAGGATGAGAGAGAAAGACTGCACTCATCCATTTCAGAGTGAAAAAGAAAATAAACCTATAATGAGAAAGAAAGTAGCACATTTTCTTGTGGACATTGGGATGGATTGATTTTGGGTTAATAATTACATCCGTAAATTACATACTGTAACTAATTTGATACTTTTTTATCTACTTCATAAGGCTCCATCCAGGCCTCTCTGTCTATGATGGCTCTCCCATAATAATGTTATTTCATTTTTTTTTGTGATTCGGTCACACCTGTAAATCAACTACAGAAATTTTTGAGGTTGCAGATGGGGATTAATCTTATAAAATACATAATGAGTCAATTAATAAGATGACATATGCATGAAAAAGTATATGTTTATTTTATGTGGGTGATGAGTTAATAGGGCGTCAGGTTTGCAGCGTTGGAGTTTTAAATGGTTAAAAAGGGCATGCCAGTGGTTGTACAGTAGGTGCAGTAAGTAGCTCAATATTTTTTACAACAACAATGTATCAAATGACAATGTGAAAACAATGTGCCAGTGTGAAAGGGGGTCGCTCGTAGTGATGAACCTGCAGAAAATTGTCACCTGAATCTGCAGCTTCTCTCCGCTTTGCAGAGCTTTATAATGAGTTTTAGCTCATTGTTTAAATGTCTGACCCGCAACTTTACTATTCTGGTTCAATCTCACCGCTCTCATAGCATTGTTTTCAGCAGCAGCAGGCAGCTGTTTTCAGCAAAGAATCTCTTAAAACCCCACTGTAAACTACCTGCTCAGCACTCAACCCGCAGACAGGCACAGTTAGCGACTGGCTGGTGAACATAGTGGAGCATTTATCAGCTAAGGTGCCAGGAGATGGTGGAGACCAAAAATGGAACTAGAAGAGAGTGAATATTGGACTAATAGTCATCAGGCGACCACAAACAACTCCAAATGAATGATAATGTTGCTCCAATACTACTGGATGAGTAAATAAGCAACTGTTTGCTAGCTGCTATACTGCCATATTAACTTAATAGGTGATATTATGTCAATGTTGTGTTCACAATTTGTTCCGCTGCCCCCATGTGGCCAAAAAAAAAAAAATCAGTTATTGCAGGTTTAAACCTGTTTCTCTTACTGTACTTAAAACCTGCTGACTTACAGTACTGTGTACTTGTTTCTACAACCTTGAGGTTGACAGAGATTTAAATTAGAACAGAGGAATAATTGAGCTAGGAAAATTATGCACCAGGGTTGCCTAATTGAGCTGTGACATCATCCCTCCCACACCCACACAAACACATCAAAGCAGGTGTGAGAGGTTGGGGGCAGTGGACGGTCAGAAGGGTGAGTGAACCTAGCAACTGTTGCCACACTAAATTTTTAAGTAGAAAGCTGGAGGTAGAAGGTCAGAGAGTCCTTGAACAGGTTTACAATCCTGATCTAATCCACACATCTAATGAGGAGCAATCAGCTTATACTCTAAAGGCAAAGCCTACAGTACCTGGACCTGTATAGACACAACTTGCACAAGCAAATAAAAGAAACACAGTTCAAACTAAAGGAACATTAGCGAAGCTGATCATGATTTCTAAAAGAGCTTGTACATGGTGTGAGTGTGTGTGAATACACACCTATAGAGTACTAGTACAAGATACCAGTGTTTAAATGACAAAGAAAGAAACAGTTTCAACATACTCTATTGTTTCTCTCTCTCATGAGCACTGTGGTGCCTGCTCTGCTGTCCAAGTGAGAATGTGGATGATGATGTTGATTGCCTTGGACAACATCAACAACGAAGCACTGGCCAGTGACTCTGGCACTAGATTACCTCCAGAGACACTATTTTCACCTGCTGGCCTCGCAATATAACTGAAGATGTGTTTGTTTTCTCTGCCTGAGTCTGGTAAATGAGCTTCTGAGATGATGACAACCTCCTCTGCTTTCTCTGCTTGCCTTATCACTTGTACTATAATGATCAGGGTTACCTAACCAAAAAACCATTACACTCCTTACATCTTTTTCTGCTGGTCCCTTCCTCCCTCTCTGCACTATTAGTTTGTGCTCCCAGCGCCCCCAAAAAATCAATCTCTGCTCCTTAACAGTGTGAAGTTTCTCACTTCACTACACCTGCTGCTATGATTAAACGGACATGGGACGCTCTTGTGGGATCTATCTACCATGCATGTCTCACACTGTATGTGTGTGGGTGCAGGATATACTATATGATCGTATGGTGATCTGATGTTTGGTTCTGCATTTGCCAATCAAAACGTGCGTTGAGGTCACAGTAGCATTTTGGTATCAATTCATTTTGTGTATGTGTGAATGTGTGTGTGTAGTATTTGATTTGTAAGGATGTGTGAGTCAGTAAGACTGGAAATGTTTTTTTATGCACCTACATGCACTGTGTGTGTGTGTGTGTGTCAAGCTTCGATCACTTGAAGGCTGCACGTCAGGCAGCTCAAGCTCTCCAGACGTGGCCAATGGTCTCCAGCTCAACATCTTATACATCACCCCAGGTGCTACTTCTCCATTTTTATGTTTGTGTGTCTAAAAAGGCCAATATGTTGAATTTTCATCTCTCCACACCAATTAATCAGCTTTCCTAATTAGACGTGCAACATGGGTGTTGTAGCGTGAGGGCCTGAATGCTTCGTGCATAAATGCGCTTTCAGTGAGGAAGTTTCTGTGTGCAAATTGGACAGAAATAAATCTGCAATACCCACTCCCCTCCCTACTGCGTCTACCTCACTCTACTTTATTTCTGCTTCCTAATTCTACACGTCTCCCCATCTGGCTAGCTGCTGCATTTTCATTCTTTGCATCTCTTTTAATTTAGTTTTCCTCCCCTTTGTCTTGTTTTTTTTCATTTCCTCCCTTGAATCCCTTTGCCTTGTTCACCTTGAGAGGTCTCCTCCTCCCCCACCTCTTCCTGTGAGAGAGAGTATCGGTTTCAGAGCCAGGAACACATAGAAATGCTGCTAGTGGACAGAAAGGAAACATCACCACCCTCCTCGCCTCTCCCTCCACCCCCCCTCCTCCTCTTCACAGGGATCCATGCTGTCTAGATAGATGTGAATGAAGGTCATCTTGTGGCTGACTAAGAGCCAAACACATTGCTAGTCTTCCTCAGCAATTCAAATACTGGAGCACTGCTCTGTTTTCTCTGCTTAAACTATGTATACAGCTGTGTAGACAAACAGCATTGACAGTTTCTGCAGTAAGCTGATACTACAGCATGTGTATGTGCATGCATATGCTTGCGTATATTTGTTTGCAACATGCTTTCACCTGTGTCTGTCTGTGTGGTTGACATGTGAATTGCAGAGACCTGTGGTTGCAAGGGGTGATTATAATTAACAGCTTATTGGTTGATACAATCGAAAATGTGCTTGAGGCTAACATTTTGTTATTGATGGTCAGCAGGTCACACCCACTGAGGCATGCAAAGTGGCTGTTTATATGCCTGACAGAGGTTTCATGAATAAAATCAAAATGGCAAATAATTGCAGAATTGAGGGATCTTTGAGTGAAATTAATCTATAGCAGTATCAGTGCTGCAGAGCTCTTATTTTCCCTTTCACCAATGACCATTACACCACTGCAAAAAATAAATCCCCAAGCCCTAGCACAGCGAATAATTTCTATACATTACATATCTTACTGGACATCCATGTTCCCTCTCCAATGAGGCTATTGGACATCTCTGCCTTGGCTCATAGGAAAGAAAATTAACTGGGCAAATCGGTCTTAATCAATCTAAATCCGCTAATAAATAAAATGAGCCCTCAATCAGTCTTCCAAGCGGTTTATATTTCACCTTCTCCCTCCCAAATGCTCTGAAGTAATGTAAGAGAGGACCTCGGGGAGGACTTAGCCGATACAGTGCTTGCTGTATGTGTTCATTCACTTCCATAATCCCTCTCATATTTCATACATTTCCGCAGAGTACACGTACTATCTGAGGGATGTACTGTAATTCTGGTCTGATACTGATTTTCTGCATGTTCTCTAACTTTTCCCAAAGGCCTGCACAAGTATGGGTTTTCTGGGGGAATCTGACCCTCACAGGAAATATGATATCATAGGTAACACATGGATTTGTATTTTTTCCTTCTTGGTTTCTTGGTTCATAAAACAAACATCTGTTGTCAAATGTGCAAACCAAATACTGGGGAAACCTAATTAAAAAGAATAGATGTCCTTACTATTGTATACACACACTGTAGCCCTCACTAGGGCTTGAGGACTCTAAGAGAGGTACATTTCATGCTTGATTAAATCATTACATGGCAATAACAAGGTTGTGTATTGATGTGCTTTATGGCAACAGGGTCATGTATTGATCCGCCTTTGATTATCATGACGGTCATTTATTGACGACTTCCAGCCAAGATCAATCAAATCAATCTGTACCCTTTAGACAGTTCAATAGTATGCTGCCCCAACCTCCTGCACCTCTTCATCTTAGTTACTGTACCAAAAACAAAAGGGGGATGGGACAGTTTGAACAAGGGAAGACATGGTCTGAGTGCTGAAAAAAGGTCAGGATATGACTAAGGATGGGTGTTGAGTTTTTTTCCAAAATTTTTCAACACATTTTTTTAAATTTTTTTTCTTATTCGAATCGAGGGTCTAAGGACAGAGGGTGTCGTATGTTGTACAGATTGCGAAGCCCTTTGAGGCAAATTGTGACTTGTGATATTGGGCTTTATGAATAAAATTTATAAAAATTCCAATACATTACTGGAGTTTTTGGTAGCCAAACAAAACTTTTTTCAAGAACTATAGTTCGAGAAATATAAATATATTTTTCAACAAAACCCCTTCATGATTTAGCAGAATATGCCTTAATAAAAACTTAAATGAAATAATAAGTCATGATATGGATCAGGAAGAATCTGATTGAAAAATAGGTAAACAAGACTGAGACCATTCGATGCCAAGTTTCGATACTTGAGTCTACAGACACATTTTGGTTGGTACTCAAAAACTATTGAGGTTTGATACTCAGACAAGATGGGTAGAAGCTGTTGAACATTTCAATAGCACAAATAAATATTGTACAATAATTTCCCAGAAATGATAGTACTTCTCCACTTAGTATCCAGAAGACAATATCTGTGTGTGTGTGTGTTGTATGTCTGCAGTGCAGCCTCAGCACCCAGATGAAGTGTCCCTTCAGGATCCCTGTGGGATTCCTCAGCAGCTTTTCACAGCAAACCTGCAGACTGTCAGCAGTCAGCACTGACAGGGCCGGAGTCTAAAACTAAAGATGGAACATGCTACTCTCTCTCTTCCTACCTCTCTCTCTCCACACACACGCGCTTAAATTCAGTACACACAAACACACAACCATCAGTCATCAAAATGCATCTGTCAGCTTCCAGTGGAGTGTTTTGGAGTGTTGAGATAAGTCAGGCAGTCATAATTATTCTAGCTTGCCAAAATGTTTACACCCTCGTCTACCTTCCAGAGTAATTGGATGTCTTTCTTCCCCCTTTCCCCAACTTGTGCTCCAGTTGTTGTCTTATTCTCCCTCTGACACAAACATGGAAATGGACAGCTACTTAACAAGCTCTCTAATACAGCGCTGTGTGTGTGTGTGTGTGTGTGTGTGTGTTCCCTTGACAGGTAAGACACTGTCAGAAGTAGTTAGACTTTCAAAGCTATTAATTGGTGTTTGTGGCACCAAATAAAGACAGCCACTTTTATGAAGATATAATAATACCATAGATACATTTACCAGTTACTTTAAACTACCTGATATGTGGCCCATTAAAATACCCAGTAGTAGAATATTAAGTGAAATAAAATAGGTCCAGACAGAGCTGTATTTGTGGGCTGTACGGGGGATGTAGAATCATTAGCTGACACAATCACCCTTCCAATGCAACACAACGTATCTCAGAGCCTGAAGGACTGGCTGGTGAACATTATAAGAAGTAATTAACAAGCTCCTCTCTTTAGCTAATTGGAGATTGGATGTGTGATAGTCATTAGCAGCTCCCATTTTCATGTCATCGCTGCACTGCACAAAAATAAAAGAAATGGTGAACACTTTGTGGGAGCGTATGCAATTCAATTGGAAATTTCTGGAAGCTAACATAAGATGTGAATATAAAAAAGACAAATTAAGAGGACATAATATGAATGCCGTTTTCCTATTAAGTCTTGCTTGCCAGAGATCGCCGGCTCTGCCAGCTGGCTTCCATCCCAACTCACCCTCCATTGTGCAACTGATGTACTTAAGACATCCAGGATAAAAGACCAATTCAGCAAATCAGTGTCTTTCAATGATCGCTTGAATGGAAGATAAGGGGAAAAATCATGTTAACACATCTGTGTGACCAGAAAGCAGCAAATAGAAAGATATTCTCTCTTAAAGTATGGTATAATCACATCTAACAAAGCAGAAACGATTTAGAGGATGGTTCCTGATGTGCTGATAACATTCAGCGTCAACACGTTTTGTTACAGCCACTCTGATGCTTGTCTTTTGTAATGTGTGCATCTGAAGCCTTAATAATTATGTGTGCTTTTTGCAAGTGAGGAGACTCCCTGGGCCTGTTTAGAAGCCTTTTTGCCCCTCTGTATGGTGAGTATTAAAACATAAAAGACTCACAGCACAGAGAATCAACATATCCGAAAGGTACAGATAAAGGACACATCATCCTGCTAAAAATGACTTGGCATGAGATCAATGCTGCCCAGCTAAAAAAAGCTGCCGCCATGCCTGGGATGATTTCAATATGGTGCAAATGTTCTACTTAAGGAAGACTTGGGCAGCTCGGAAGTAAAGAAAAGTTTAACCAGGACTCCTTTTGCCCCTCTCTCCCCTTGGTGCTTTTAACTACCAAAGATGCAGAGTGTAAAAAAAACCCCACAAGGACTCCTTCCGAATCACACAGCAAACAGACCAGAGCTCCACTGCTTACCCAGGCATCAGAGGTTACAAATTCAGTTCAATCTATTGTCTCATGATTATTTAATTAAGCACTTTGATTTTATTTCGGTGTACAGTTATTTTTGAGCATCATTTGATCATTCAAACATTATGCAAAACTTGTTTATGATCGTATTAAGAATAAAACTATTGCCTTTTAAAATAAAATACCTATATTTTGTCGTCAATACCAGTTTTGCTATATACAATATGAACATTATTAATAATATCCACAGTGCTATGCATTTGGGCATCATAATGGTTTGGATTTAATTTTAATTTATCATTTTATACATATACAAACATACACACACATAGTATTTGAGTTTTGTAAGAAATATACCATTATTTTTGTCTAAATTTCCAAACATCCAACAAGATCCACACAACTACCACACACACCGATAGTTTGGCAACACAGGTAGGATGGCACAGACATCCACGGATACGTCTTTGAAAGCTTCAAAAGCAACCGCCTCAACCTGGAACCACTGGTAAACTCTCTAAACCATGTTATGTATAGGCTTATACATACATAAATCCAAGCACAATCAAAAATAAATAACTTAGACCTGTAAGAATACACCAATATGCATGCAAAAAATACATAAATATACAGTATATACAGTACACAAACACACTTGCACCCTAACATACTGCACTGAACACAGTGCCACAGTGATTGTACTCTAGCTTTATACGCAAAAGGTGATATTATCCAAAAACATTTGAATAGCAGTCCAAATGCTGTAACATTAAACAAGTCTGTACTCTGAGTGGAGCTAGGAATTTGAGCTCATTATGTATTCATTATACACTGTTGTGGATAAGACTATCAACATTAAAGCACAAGTATTTTAATGTAATGTGTTCACTTCACTGTGCGGACAAGCTAGCATCGAGGAGACTGACTGACTGTCTCTGGCTGTTTACATCAGATGCCTCCATGATGACAGAATTACTCCTTAACACCTTCGATGTTTATTTGGTGACATCCCAGGTCCTTCACTTTTTGTAGCCCAAGGACATTTCTTGTCATATGCCTGAATGTATGTGAGTGCTTGGACATGTGTGTGTGTGTGTGTGTGTGTGTGTGTGAGTGTGCGGGCATATGTGGTGTAGGTGTGTGAGTGTGTGTGTGCCTGTGTGTGTTTGTGACATTCTACTGCACTGCCAGCATCAGACACATATCCTCAAGGTCACAAATCAGGCCAGGTGGCCATTCGGAAAGATTAAGGACACATTCCTAAAAAAGAGACACCTTTGATTCATCATATCATGCCAACAGCCATGGCGATCTCTGCTATAGAAGGGCAGCAGTAAGAGGTTATGAAGTGGGGATTTGGGCAGACGCCCAAGAGATTTTAGACTAGATTCCTAAACACTTCTACATGTTACACCCCAAAATGGTGGTGAAAGCGAAGGAGGGGATATGAGGAAGAAAAGTGGGAGAGGGAGAAGGAAAGACGCAGAGTGTAAGCGAGACTAAGACATTAAACCCCCACTAGTCCCCTCTGACAGATGCTAGCTAGGGCGGCATGCCAGGGAGGCGCAGTCTTAAGGTGACAGGCTCTGCCATAGTGAACAAAATTGATATCGCCATATGGCTAGAGGAGAGTGGATTCCAATCACGAAGCCACGAACGAGGAAAAAGTCTCCCGCCGCTGATGTAGGACATGGTTTCAATGCCCTGTAAGACTCGAAGAAGGGGAGAGGAAAAGAGGAGCAGGGAAAGGGAAGAAGGTGGAGGATATGGAAAGAGGAGGGGGATCTTGCAGGAAAAGCCACCACTGATGACACCCCCCCCCCCCCCTCCTCCCCTCTTGTTGGGTGCAACCCTCTCAGTGAACAAGCAGAAATATACTCTATCTGCAAACTCTGGCGGTTTCCTAGATAGTTACACAAGAGCTGACATACGTAACTATTCCTTGTGTTACTAGAATCTGATACAAAACGTGCTTGTATTTAAGAAGAAAGGAAGGCAGGTGGCACTGAGCATCCATTTTGCATACACACACACACACACACACACACACACGTGCGAAATGCAGACTCACAGTTACCTTTTCCCCAGGTACAAAGAGGGACCAGAGGAGACAGGGGGAGGTGGTGGGCCTATTCTGTGGCGAGAAGCAATTAATTTGGAATGTGCAGCACTGGGGGCTGGGAGGTTAGACTTAAATGGAGCATAGCCAGCTACAGAGACTAGGCTTAATTGTTTGATTGATTGGCCAGCGACTGCAAGGCATATTTCTAAAGCCCCTCTGGGCCGATCAATGAGTCAATGTGTGCCTCGCCAAACCTCGCAGCTTCCCGGCCTCGCAATTCAATTAATGTGGAGGCCTTGGTGGCCCCTGCCTGCGATCGTGTTACAGCCCTGGAGACCAGCCTCTGCCGCTCCCTCTCATTGAACTGGGAGCTTATTGCGGCAGATACAGGCCAGGGGGCCGGATGTGTGGAGAAGGGGAGGGGCTAAGAGGAAGGAGCAAAGGGGCGGGGATGTTGGCTTTATTAGATTGGTAACAGACACTACATACTGTATCGGGCACAAATCGAGTTACCCTCCTAATCTGTCATTTAAACAAATTATCTTTGGTGGTGATGCATCAGCAATATCGCTCCTCTCCAGGGGGTTGCGGTAAGGGGGAGGGATGGAGGAATGGAGAGAGGGAGGGGCAGTGATGGAGGGCTGAGGCAAATAGAGACACAGGAGAGACTGACACTTTGTCAAGAGAGCAATGGAGGGAGGAAGAGGCGATGAAGGGTGACTTGGGGCAACACGTTAGAATTCAGGATACAAGAGGTGTTTATATTCACCTCAGTCCTGATCATGAATATCCCTGTAAACAGACAAAACGTCCTAAAAATTGCCATTACTAGCAGCCTAAAATGAGAGGAAAGGAAGCAAGACTGACAAGAGAGAACAAGTGCACGCTGAGGAATGAGGTAAGAACTATCAAGTGTATGAAAGCTGATTAATTTTCCACAGTAGTCGAGGAGAGAGAGATTCAAGCTGGACTGGAGGCAATGTTTGCTGGCTTTTAAAATCGCAGACAGCTTTGACATGATGTCCGGACCGGGTCAGGGTCAAGGCTGAAGCAGCCATTACTGAAGATTGACAGGTTCATCGAGGGGAAGACATACAGAACAGACCAACAGACACACCTACAGGGGCTACAGTGCATTCCGTTCAATTTGTTGTAAACATGAATTACAGCTGCAGCCACAGCGTGGTATCGTGTTGAATAAGCTACAATACAATACAATACAACAGAGCCACATATTCTAGCCCAAACTACAGCTACTGACGTGGAAAATGTTAGCACAACATTTAAATGATGCATGCAAGTCTTACCAGTATTTGTACTGCTTTAGAGCACATAATTATATGATAGACTGTAACAACAAGGATCAGGCTGGTAATCATAGAGAAAGTTGTGATTAGTTATTACGCTACTACTACTAAAAACCTTTTTTTGAACCATTGTTTTTTTTTTGTCCTTTTTATTTGCATTTTGAACGTCAATTTCTAAAGTTAAGTATTTTGTGCATTTCTAAAAGGACATCAAATTGCCTTTGTGTACTAAATGTACTGTACAAAGCCTAAAATGTTTAATTTTCAAGCCAACTTCCCTGTTACAGAATTTTCTGTTGGATCTCTGATGTGGGCAATGATCTACCTTAAGACAACATGCCCATTTCTTTATCATAAGTCATGGCTCAATATACAAGATGT
Organism: Coreoperca whiteheadi; assembly: GCA_011952105.1. Taxonomy (NCBI): domain Eukaryota; kingdom Metazoa; phylum Chordata; class Actinopteri; order Centrarchiformes; family Sinipercidae; genus Coreoperca; species Coreoperca whiteheadi. The sequence goes on along the minus strand of CM022480.1, from coordinate 11,509,652 downwards.
CAAATACACTACAGAATGGTTAACGGAGCTTGCCAAGACCCATAGAAAAATGTTCCAAATGAATAATACTTCAGCAAGTACAAGAAATATGAAAGCTTATCAGAACAGATTCTATACCTGCCAGGTTTTGAAATTTCCACTTCAGATTTATAGATTACACTTCATACGACAGTGTTTACAGTGTTTGCAGATAGTGGTTACAATATTGCTGATTATAGAGCATAATCTGTGGAATGCAACCGCAGGGGGGCACAAGCCAGTGTCTTCATGTGCCAGTCCCAAGTCTGGATAAATGCAGAGGGTTGTGTCAGGAAGGGCATCCGACGTAAAACACATGCCAAACTAAAAATGCGAATCATGACAATGACTTCCATACCGGATCGGTCGGGGCCCGGGTTAACAACGACCGCCACCAGTGCTGTTGACCTACAGGGTACCGGTGGAAATTGGACTACTGTTGGTCGAAGACGAAGAAGGAGAGGAGGAAGGTGTGTTCGTAGGCAGAGAGAGAAGAGGAAAGCTAAGAATGTAGGACTGACAGTAGGGACTTTGAACGTTGGGACTATGACAGGGAAGGCTAGAGAGTTGATTGACATGATGCAGAGAAGGAAGGTGGACATACTGTGTGTCCAGGAGACCAGGTGGAAAGGTAGCAAGGCTAGAAGCTTAGGAGCAGGGTTCAAGTTGTTCTACCATGGGTCAGATAGGAAGAGAAACGGAGTAGGAGTTATCCTGAAAGAGGAGTTTGTGAGGAATGTTCTAGAGGTGAAAAGAGTGTCAGACAGGCTGATGAGCCTGAAGCTGGAAATTGAAGGGGTGATGTTCAATGTTGTGAGTGGTTATGCCCCACAGGTAGGATGTGAGTTAGAAGAGAAGGAGAAATTCATGTAGGTGAAGGGAACAGAGGTGATGAGAATGTGATGGGCAGGTTTGGTCTTCAGGACAGGAACGCAGAAGGACAGATGGTGGTAGACTTTGCAAAGAGGATGGAAATGGCTGTAGTGAACACTTTCTTCCAGAAGAGGCAGGAACATAGGGTGACCTATAAGAGCGGAGGGAGAAGCACTCAGGTGGACTACATCTTGTGTAGACGTTGTAATCTGAAAGAGACCAGTGACTGTAAAGTAGTGGTAGGGGAGAGTGTAGCCAGACAACACAGGATGCTAGTGTGTAAAATGACTCTGGTGGTGAGGAAGATGAAGAAGACAAAGGCAGAGCAGAGGACGAAGTGGTGGAAGTTGAAAAAGGAAGAATGTTGTTTAGTTTTCAGGGAGGAGCTGAGACAGACCCTGGGTGGTCAGGAAGTGCTCCCAGATGACTGGACCACTACAGCTAATGTGATCAGGGAGACAGGTAGGAGGGCACTCGGTGTGTCATCTGGAAAGAGGAAAGTGGACAAGGAGACTTGGTGGTGGAACCAGGAAGTTCAGGAGTGTATACAGAGAAAGAGGTTAGCAAACCAGAAGTAGTGGGACACTGAGAGGACTGAAGAGAGTAGACAGGAGTACAGGGAGATGCAGCGTAAGGTGAAGGTAGAGGTGGCAAAGGCCAAACAAAGAGCATATGAGGACTTGTATGCTAGGTTGGACACTAAAGAGGGAGAGGTGGATTTGTACAGGTTGGCCAGACAAAGAGATAGAGATGGGAAGGATGTGCAGCAGGTTAGGGTGATTAAAGATAAGGATGGAAATGTATTGACAGGTGCCAGGAGTGTGATGGGAAGATGGAAGGAGTACTTTGAAGAGTTGATGAATGAGGAAAATGAAAGGGAACGAAGAGTAGAAGAGGTGACTGGTGTGGAGCAGGAAGTGGCAAAGATTAGCAAGAGTGAAGTGAGGAGGACGTTGAAGAGGATGAAGAGTGGAAAGGCAGTTGGTCCTGATGACATACCTGTGGAGGTATGGAAGTGTCTAGGAGAGGTGGCAGTTGAGTTTCTGACTAGTTTGTTTAACAAGATCTTGGAGAGTGAGAGGATGCCCGAGGAATGGAGGAGAAGTGTACTGGTGCCAATTTTCAAGAACAAGGGAGATGTGCAGAGCTGTGGCAACTACAGAGGAATAAAGCTGATGAGTCATACAATGAAGTTGTGGGATAGAGTGGTGGAAGCTAGGCTAAGGGCAGAGGTGAGCATTTGTGAGCAGCAATATGGTTTCATGCCTAGAAAGAGCACAACAGATGCAGTATTTGCTTTGAGGATGCTGATGGAGAAGTACAGAGAAGGTCATAAGGAGTTGCATTGTGTCTTCGTATATTTAGAGAAAGCGTATGACAGGGTGCCGAGAGAGGAGCTGTGGTATTGTATGAGGAAGACTGGAGCGGCAGAGAAGTATGTTAGAGTGGTGCAGGACATGTATGAGAGCTGTAAGACCGTGGTGAGGTGTGCTGTAGGTGTGACAGAGGAGTTCAAGGTGGAGGTGGGTCTGCATCAAGGATCGGCTCTGAGCCCCTTCTTGTTTGCTCTGGTGATGGACAGGCTGACAGATGAGGTTAGACAGGAATCTCCATGGACTATGATGTTTGCGGATGACATTGTTATTTGTAGTGAGAGCAGGGAGCAGGTGGAGGAGAATCTAGAGAGATGGAGGTCTGCTCTGGAAAACAGAGGAATGAAGCTTAGCCGCAGTAAGACAGAATACATGTGTGTCAATGAGAGGGACCCAGGTGGAACGGTGAGGTTACAGGGAGCAGAGGTGAAGAAGGTGCAGGACTTTAAGTACTTAGGGTCAACGGTCCAGAGCAATGGAGACTGTGGAAAAGAGGTGAAGAGGCGAGTGCAAGCAGGTTGGAACGGGTGGAGAAAAGTGTCAGGTGTGTTGTGTGATAAAAGAGTATCAGCAAGAATGAAAGGAAAGGTGTTCAAGACGGTGGTGAGACCAGCGATGCTGTACAGCTTAGAGACAGTGGCACTGAAGAAAAGACAAGAGGCAGAGCTGGAGGTGGCAGAGCTTAAGATGCTGAGGTTCTCTTTGGGAGTGACGAGGATGGACAGGATCAGGAACGAGTACATCAGAGGGACAGCTCATGTTAGATGTTTCGGAGATAAAGCCAGAGAGGCCAGATTGAGGTGGTTTGGACACGTTCAGAGGAGAGACTGTGAATATATTGGTAGAAGGATGCTGAGGTTGGAGCTGCCAGGCAGGAGGTCTAGAGGAAGACCAAAGAGGAGATTTATGGATGTAGTGAGAGAGGACATGAAGTTAATTGGTGTGAGTGAAGAGGATGCAGAGGACAGGGTTAGATGGAGGCGCATGATTCGCTGTGGCGACCCCTGAAAGGGAGCAGCCGAAAGGAAAAGAAGATAGAGCATAATCTGTGGGTGTTTGTGTGATATAGTGACCTATGCATATCTGTATACAATATTTTTTATACAAGATGTGAGAGCACTGACCTGGAGATCAAGGCAAGTCTCAGAGGCCCACTGCCTCCCTTTGACCCTCCAACCTTTGGAGTCCCAACTCCTCCATCCTCCTCCATCTTCTGCCCCTTCAGCTCCCTCTGAGCCCAGCCATGGGATGCTGAGTGCACAGTATCCAACTCTGCCAATTCAAGGGAAGCAATGGGTCAAGAGTAAAGTTCAGATTTAAATCTATGACCCCTGCGATTTACACATGACACCAGTTTCCTCTGCAGAGCTTTGCTTCCTACTTGGTTCTCTGGATTTTCATTATCACCAAGTATTTATTCAAACAGCTCCTTCTATATGTTTTTCTCAGCATGGTACATTTGCTGTAACGTCATCTAACTGTGCCTCCCAGGCTGCAGAGCCTTTTTTGAGTCACAAACATTTATGCAGTAACTGTACACACAATTGTTAACACAAGTTAGAAAATGTAATTAAGTAAAAACTATTATTTAAATTGACTGTACCATCAGTGTATTTCCAATGTGCTTCTCTTCCAGAATACCCTGTTTCATTAATGGCATTGTGTCCTAGAGTAAGACGGTACTTTTCACCATCTGGTAATGTGCATATATTTAATTGAAAATTAATGAAAAATGGTATGACCAAAAAATCTGAATTTCAAAATGTATCTTCAACTCGATGAGGTTTTCATGTTTTTTGCTTCAAAATAAGACACCCATGTACCACATGCATGTCCATTTCTCTATAATAAACTAAAGTTCTAGTGTCCTGTTTTTAACAAGACGCTGCACATGGGAGAGCTGTCCTCATTAGGGCTCCTACACCTACACTCTTTGATTAAACACAGCATACATTATACAAGGGCAAACTCTCTCACACATTCATGCAAACAAAAACACAGTAATTGGCTGTTATAGACTTGTTTCTCAGGTTCCGCGGAGTCATGACCACGAACTTGGGAAACCGGTAGTAACAGAACACACACACACATCGTGTCATTTGCAAGTGGGACCACTCACTTTATCACGTAACTTTAGCTTCCTCTTCGTTCTTTTGCTGTTTCTGTATGAACTACCCACCAGGCAACACGTATATGTAAAATGTTCACTTCTGGTGTTACAATTTATTTCTTAACATACAGGTCATTAATCTCAAGGTTAAATATAAAATTCTACTCTAATCTAGATTCGATTTATTAAAGAATATATCCACAGTCATGAGTGTAAATGTTTTATAATTCTACACAGGATCAGTTTATATACTTGATAAAATGTATATTGAAATTGGAAACTCCTGCTTTAATGCTTAATACAGGTAACCTAAAATATTTTTTTCTCTGCTACATAATTTGATATAACCTAAGATGGGGTATGTAAATCTGTCTTTTAAATTAGTGACATGTGAATTTATAATATTACAATACAATTTCACAGTTCCTACTATAAGTGTAATAGACCTTTTCCAAATATATGAAGTGATGAACAATATATCTGTACGTAAAACAATGTCAGATTACACAAAATGTGTAGTATAATGCTTGCTACTCCTAACGTAATCCTCCAGTATCTGCAAGAGTGTTCCTTAAACTTGTGGTTAGCAGAAAAGGTGTCCACCCTTCTAAACCTGACTGCAAAGTTTAAACTGATGCGTAATACTGGCACATACACAAATAAATGGTTGCATGAGTCTCTGTGCATTTTACCAGTAATACATGGGCAATGGTTAATGAAAGTAGAAGGCTGAACATGTTACGTCAACTGCAGTGATGCTAATCCATACAGGTTTACTGTAAGAGACTCGGACTTTGACTAGCGCCCATTTCCAGGCTTACCAAACACATCCAACAACACATGAGCGTCTCAGTTCACTGATAATAAAGTGAGCAAAACTAAATTAACTTAGTGTTTATTTAGTTTTGCTAAAATTATTTTCCTGGAGACGTTTGGGACTCTGGCTGTAAAGGTGCCAGCACACAAAAGTAATTAGCTCCACTGCCGGAGCAATATAACACCAACTCTGCACACGAATGCAGAGATTTCATTTTCTCCTAATTGCTTCTGTGCATTGAATAAGTGAGTAGGTTTTTAGGCATGCTGTGGCAGAGTGCAACTCCACTCTGAATATGACATTCAGCTTTTTGTCCCCTTCATCTAGCGGGTAAAAAAAAACCAAACAACTGTGCTGAATAAAGCTGAGGCTCATCACAACACACAAACATACAGAGACTCTAGAAATTGAAATTGTGTGTGTGTGTGTGCGCGTGGCGGCATTTGTTTGATGCAGCAGGACCTGTTGTTGAAGTGCTTTGGTTGGTATTAATGTGTGTATACCTGTGCATGAGAGTGTATGCTCCTCAGCCCAAGTGGCTGTTCAAATATGCATGCATGGTGTAACTGCCCTGCTATTCCACTTGCAGTGCTTCTGCAGTCATTGTCTTATCGCAATGAGCTGTGACAAGGGAATTCAGGGGGAATGGGTCTGCTTCGAAAGCGTATTTCTACTGCCACTAATTGTCAGTCATCCCGAGCTGATAGGCAGCAGGACACTGACAGACAGAGCTGATCACTGAAGGAGCCTGTCTTAATGCCTGAATTGAGAGAAAGTCGGAGTTCCATTACACAAGATTTTTATGTAGCTAAGTCTACACCTGCACAAAGTTATTGACAGTGGTGAAAGAAATATTCAGATAGCGTATTTAAGTAAAAGAGCCAAGACACCAATGTAAAATATCCTCATTACAAGTAAAAGTCCTGCTTTCAAACCCCTGTGTTCAGTAGAAGTACAGCCGTATCATCAGCAAAATGTAAAAGTACTTATTATACAGAAAAAGGCCCCCTGTGACTGATGTTATGATATATGACATTATCAAAATGTTAATACTGATGCATCAATGCATGCTGTAAGATATTTTACAGTTGTAGCTGGTTGAGGTGGAGCTAGTATTAATTACTTTATGTACAATTAGATAGCTCACAACATGAGATGATTAATGGGATAAAAAAGAAGAATAAACAAGTTCTGCTAAAAACATTTTTTTTCATTTATGGACTTTTCATTGATCTTCAGTTTGTTGTGAATTATTTGGATAACTTTACCTGCGAGCCTTAAAACAGTTAGTTTAGAGGGGAAATCTTTGGTTGAACTGCAAACAACTCAGACATCTGAAACGTGACAAGGGACCCCAACCAGACACTATTTTTTTGCAAGCCAAAAAGGTTGAGAACCACTGGTTTAATCTTCAACAATGTGTTGTATTTTATAAGCTGTCTGATAAATGTAGTGGGAAAAAAGTACAATATTTCCTTCGAAATGTAGAGGAGTAGAAGTATAAAGAAACACAAACTAGTAACACACAAAATTGTACTTAAATACATTGGTTCAGTAAATGTACTTAGTTACTTTCCACCACTCTGTCCAGAAGTTCAACCTAAAAAGCAACAGCACACAGCAGACAAACACAAACAATACATTGTTTGCCTCATTGCCCCTTGGGGCATAAAAACAATTACAGACCTGAGATGAAAATTAAACTGCACTCTGAAACCACTCTCTGGTTCCACCTTGTCATATTGCTGCTTTGATCTGTTTTATAAAATTTAGAACAGCGATTTTAAGACGTTATCTTGGGTTTTAGGAAATTATTTTCTTACATTTTATAGACAAATTGATTAATCAATTAATATAGAAATTAGACAGATTAATCGATAATGAACATAGTAGTTAGTTGAAATATTTCAACAGTTTTTGTCACTAGCAAGAAGTTGCTTGAAGCTTTTCTGTATTGCTTTGTCTAAAAACATTCTTATGGTGCCCTTTAAATAAGTCACACTACCACCAACACGTGTTCACACATGCTTTGTCGTCCTGTCAATCCCGCCCTCTCTTTCCACCCTCTGTATGCAATTCCAGGTATAGAAGACAAAACGCTCCCTATGGCATTTAAATGAACTCTAAAGCCCCAAAGTCAGTTATATTTACCTCGCTGACACATGGTGGGTATTGGATGACACTGACTGACCTGCTGTGTTGGCGTGGGGCCTGGCTCAGGTGTGAGAGCGATACTGAGCAAAAGGATAACGCAGAATGGAAAACACCTGTCTGGCTTGCTTGTGCAGACCACAGGATGCTGATTCGACACACTCAGGTCAGTGTAAGGCAGCTGAAAATACTGCAGCCATGCCTAATGACGGCAGGCTGGTGTGCTGCATGTGAAAAATGTACTGTTTGTGTACGTGGCGTCAATATCGTGAATAATTCTCTTTGTGAATGTCTGACGGTCTAACTTGGGTGGAGGCTTATTACTTCTTAGGTGTAATAACTTTTCTCCACATTTTTTTAGTTATTTTTTGTTTCTCAGTCTCTATCTCTGTCAGTTTCCCTGTTTTATCTCGGTCTTTCTGAGTGGTAGCGTACCCAGGCTGAGACAGGAGCGACGTGTTTCTCTTCTCCACATCTTTGAGGATCTGTTGGTCCGGGCAGACGCCCCGTCAGCTCAGCTGACCCAGTCCAATCCAGATCCTGAAAGCAGGGAGCTCTTCAAACCTCCACACAGGCCTGGATGACAGGCCACCCTCCCTTTTGTCTGATCTGGGAGTAAGACCATTGCTGTTGTTTCAGCTGCATTGCAGTCATCCCGAACACGTCTATATTTCACTGGGGGAAAGAAGATAGATCGAAGAAGGAAAGGCAGTTGAGGACAGAGCCGAGAGAAAATAAGAGATAGAAAAGAAAATACTGTAGAGGTAAAACAAAAAAGAAAAAGTTCAACTAATGAACAAACGTGATTTAAGGGTTTTTGACATATCTTATACATCCCTCAGTCATTAAAAGGGACACATCAGCACGGTGCTCAACTCCAACCACCCCACACAAATAAAAAAATTCATGGACACAATTTTCCCTACCACTCACTCATTCACTCATCAATTCATTAGATACCTCCCTCTTACTATTCATGACATTCAGAACTCAGAGCTGCACAAATTACATTTCTGCAGTCCATCAGTTGAGCAGACAGCAAGCGGTAACTTACTGTTTTTCTGCGAACTGAGCTGCAGCAGGTAACTCATTTTCCTGAGACCCATTGGCAGGGAATTAAATAAGAAAGACCTGGAATCAGACAGTTGACCTATAAATCGACAAGTGGGCCACGGGGGGGAAAGGGGAGCGGACAGAGAGAAACAGCTGAAGGAAGAGGGAGATGGAGGGGTAGGATCAAAAGTTATGGTCTAAAGAGGCGAAGGAATAAATAGAAAGCGACAGAAAAGGACAAAAAGACAGACCTATATGAATATTTTTCCCTTCAGTTATCAGACAGGACAAACACACCCAGACGGTGAGATATTACACACGGGTGTGTCCCGTTCGGCCCACTTTCCCCCAGCAGCTCCTGTAAATGTCTAGTTGGCCTGGCCCTAATCCTCTCTCTGAGACGGACACCATTTCTGCCCCCCTCCCTTCTGTACTTTTACACGATAAGAGGTTAAAGGAGGACGTGTAAAGAAGACGATTTTCCATGCAGATGCAATGCTTTCATTCTTTTGACAATCACTGCAGAGATTTGCCGCAGCCAGGAGCCACAGAAATTCGAGGGATAGTGTGCGAAAGAGGGAGACAAAGTCATGAGTGGCAGCAGAAAAGCACAATGACACAAGTGGCATTTGTGATGCTGTGAGGCAAGCGTTAAAACGGACCGCAAAATGCAAATAACACTGAGCTTTATCTTTACCAAAAAGTGTTGAGACACATAATTTTTAACCTACATATCCTATCTCCGGCGATTTCCACTGAGAAAGTCCCTCTGATCTGCTAATAGACCTTGGTAGTCCCTCAAACACGCATGTCGCTGCACACTGGCAGCTTCTAATGAAGACTGAATGAGAGGCGAGTCTGCTAGAGACCAACACATAGTTCAAACTACTGTATGTGCAGAGGGTCCTACTGTTAGACATTATGGAAAGGCAAGCTTCAGGTTTGTTCACATCAGACAGGACCCACTACAGCAAACCAAAGGGTTTATCAATGACTCTTTGCCATTGACTAACACTGACAACCCGGAACCCTGAAGTTCAGGTTGAGGGACTATCTGGGGGGCCAATTCGAATGCTCCCTTGCTCGATAAACCCAACTGTCTAACTCAACATTGAATTTTCAAGCTAAAATAGAAAATACAACTGCTGCTGACAAAGACAGCTGACTTGCTAAATGTGTACTAATCATCAGCAAACATGACAAAAGAGCAACATAACGATAATTAACCCGTGGCAAGTCATTGAGAGGAGAGTCATGCGTAATAAAACCTGAACGTGAACCTACCCAGCTCTGTCACATTCATTTTCACTGGGATTAAAAAACGCAGCCGACACTGGGAGGGATATATGATATGCAAGGTAAGGGTGCAATTTAACTTTAATTAAATTTCACTCCTTAAAATGAGCCACTGAGGTTTGCTATATCATACTTTGTAAACTCTCCCCAGATGAAATTAGTGCCAATCAGTTACTTTTTATAAGTAATGTGGAGGAGAAGTGGGAAAGTGCAGGCTCCGGGGGATTTGGGCAGAAAATCAGAGAGCGGAGAGGGAGATTGCAGAGGACCAGTAGTGGAGATCAGCAGTGTGACCATATCCAGAAAATTAGATTAACTGAATTAGAGGGATTAGATTGACTACAGCTGGATTGGACCTGATGCCTCTAAGAAAAGAGAAAGATAGAGCAAGAGAGGGAGCGCACGAGAGAGAGAGAGAGAGAGAGAGAGAGAGAACAAGGAAAGGGGGGTAGCCAGAAGAGTAAGATGTAAAGAAGTTTCTTTGGGAGTTGGGTGGAAAAGTCGTATTGCGGTAGAGAGAGGGGAGGAAGACATAGACAGCTCAGCGGATTTAAGTATCATGGGCAACTTTGGGGCTGGCACTGAAGTGAGCATCTGACGCTGTTGCGCCCCGGTCCTCGATCCTAAAGGTTCAGCCGAGTTCTTCTGCTCCACAGGACTCCGCTTAAGCTGCAGCGCCCCTTAGTGGTTAAACATGGACATGCATGCTGAACCTCTCAGCATGATATGGTGAAGAGTCATGAGGGCAAGGAAAGGACAAGAACAGCTGTACAGACTCTAATCAAAAAAACTATTAATGGTATTATGCTTCAGCTTAAAACTTAAAATTGATTGTGATTACTTCTCTCTGAATTATTTTATGTTTTGGTACTTAGGTGCCATTCCTTTCTCGACATTATCTGGTCTGTTTTGACCGCCTCCTCCTCCAGCGCAGCAATGCTTGGAGACGTGTGATAAGAAGTCATTATCAGCCCATTATCCTGGACAGAACTAGTGTCATGTAGGAATAACAGCTCAGGTGTGTGTGTGTCTGCGAGAATGTGCAGCAGAGAAAGACAGAGCTCTTACCAGAGGGAGAAGAAGCCTAAATCAATGTGATTAATTCATGTTAATTGCTGCCCCCTGGTGTCAGTGCCGCGGTTGTCGTTACTTTGCTGATACACACGGCTTTGGGCACTGCCTCTTTGCCCAGAAGATAAATTTCCCACGTCGATAGAGAGACGGATACAAACTCGTGCTGCTTCACACTGCGGTTACCTCCGGCCCAGACACAGCAGCTTGCCTTGCTAACCCCCCCGCCCCCACCCCTCTGGTGGAATTTGGAGAATACTAACAAGGCTATGGTGATGTATCGAAGACAAACAGGAAGTGACAGATTTTATGAATTTTCCCTCCTGCATATGCTTCACGCAGCCTGCACTGCAAAACTGTAGGACGTTGTCTGCATACTGATGTCCTGCTCACTCTGAGCAGCAGAGGCTTCCTACGATCGCTTCAACAGGACTATCCCTCACACAGCAAACGGAGATGTTATAGAAAGCGTTTTGCATATAAACATTCCTTCAAAAGTAAACTGAGCTACTAAAAAGGCACAGGCTAGGATATAAATGGAGGTTGACCACATCTGAACTGATTCTGCCTCCTCCTTTCACAAACTCAGAATTTGAATCGGCCAATACCTCCACTGGTCACAGATCAATGTAAACAGAGACTAACTGGAACTGAAATGAAAGGATGATTAATGGCCTGCAATCATTGTAGCAGTCAAACCCAAAGACATTATTTTGAGATTCATAAATCTACATGTACATTAGCTTAAAAAAATAGCTAATAACTGCTGAGTATTTTATTAACACACTGGATGATGCTCTTCATTCCCATCTCATTGGATGATGTAGGTCAGTTAAGTTGTTCATGAAGTAAGCAAATTCAAATTCAATGGAAATCAGTTGTCTAGTCTAAAATGTGCATGAAAATACAACAACTTCCCATTTGAAGTAAGGTTTTAGAAAAAATATTTGATCGGTTTCTGCCTCTGTTATAATTCAAATTTTAATTTGATAATACAATCATTTTGTGTAAGAGATCCTGGATCATTTTGTACTGCTATTCTGAGCTACTGTAAAGAGTTAGACAGAAAGCTGGAAAGGAAACCTAAGTTCGGTTCAGGTCTGCACCTTTGGGTGCTAAAACAGTTGTGTGTGTCTGCACTTCACTGGAGGAACACCCTTCAAAAGGGGCAGACTGACTCACGTGTTTGAGCATTAACTGCACCCAGAAAAAGGGAAAGATTGCATGTCGATGCTTATTTGAAGCCAATCTGTTTCTTCAGTCAAGTCAATGTTGTAACAGCTGGATACACTAGAGGAGTGGGCCGCTGGATCAATAATGATGCCCATGCAGGTTTGGAATATCTGAACACAGACACACACAAACAACTACATACAAAATCCTTCCTTTTTTTTCTATACTGTGTTCCCAAGGCTTAAAAGTGATACAGACATCAACAGAGACCATGTTCTTGTATCACACACTAGCATTGCAGTGGTCTTCTCTTTCAATTTCACAGAAACAGCAAGCATCCCTAATGTTTTACAACTTGTATAACAACAGTAATCCTGTGTGCACTGTATTGTGAACATAAATGGCATAAAAAAGGTCCAACAGGAAGTGGGTCACTGCAGATCTTTTCCCACCACCCCCATTTGTCTTCTGAAACTAGTCCCATTTCCAGCAGGAGCTTAAGGTGGTATTTATACTCCGTAAGCAGAGAAGATGCCTCTCACAATAAACACAACAAACTATATGAGGTGTTTTTTCCTTACCCAATGCAGAATTACACATTACACAAAGCTAAGCACGAAAAACAACAAAGTGAGTAAAGTCAGTAAATTTTGACCCACTTGCACAAAGACAGGACCAATACCAGAAAAGAGAACGTGTGAGTGAGGTAGATATAGATATCAGGATAATGAATGATGATTCCAGCACCGGTGCCATTGCACTCCACAGGAACCCAAAGGCAGAGAGGAGAATGGGAGGCCCAATTTAGAGCGAGCAGCTGCTGTGCACTTCGCCTCGCTATACATCTGCCAAGTCACTGTGGGCAGGGCGCTGAGGTGACTTCCCAAGCTCCACCAGTCAGTCTCTGCATCTTCCTTACGCAAACTTCAAATTCTCTGTGTTAACATACTAGCGTCGCAAACACACACCGGACATACTGTGGGCACCTACTGAGGGGGCGCACTATTTATTAACAGGCCTGATCAGCAGTTCTGAAAAGGCACGGACTCCTCCCTCCTCAGTCTGTTAGTTCAGGAAGCTGCATCAGATGTGCTGACTCTGTGCCTGTCTGTCAGATGTAGCTCTTGCTTGTTGGTGCCATGTGACTGCACATAGGTCAGCTCAACCAAGGTAGCCAACAGTGTGACATTACTCTGCCTGGGTAAAGGCTACACTGCATAAGATCAGGCAATGGTCTTCTTCATGCTGATGTTTGAAGCTATGCTTTGCTTCTGGTTTTGTATTTCAGTGTTTACAATGAATCCCACGATGTGGAGCCATCTTTGCCGTTGTCCACCTGTGACCATTGGAGTACGGCTGCAACAAACAGGTTAAGGCTAGGCTTCTTACTGGTTATAACGGACGACATCACATCACCCCAATCCTGGCTTCTCTCCATTGGCTCCCTGCTTGTTTTAGAATAGATTTTAAGTGATTATACGTGATATCACTTTTAAAGCACGTCTGGGTCTGGCCCCAAGCTACACTGCGGAAATGTTGACCCCCAAATGAGCCAGCTGGCAGGTCGAGGCTTAATCTAAAGGTGACAGTGCTTCTGCCATCAGGGCCCCTCGGCTTTGGAACGACCTGCCTGAGGAGTAAAGGCTTGAAAGATCAGTCACCTCTTTTAAATCACTTCTTAAAACCCATTTTTATAGACTTCCTTTTATGTGATATCGTCTATTTGTTGCTCTTATTCTTTTCATTTGTATTCATTGTTGTTTTTAATTTTTACCTACACTTTGTGTTGCCTTTGTTTGGCCCCACTGTGTGGCTTTCTGTTGTTGTATTGCCTTCTGGGTATCCTGGATTTGCTTTGTCTGTCAAAGCACTTTGTAAACTCTGTTTTTAAAAAGTGCTATATAATTAAAGTTATTATTATATCAATCTGTTCATTATGTTGTTGTTTTATTGTATATTTTTTATTTTTTGACTAATTGATTAGTCATCTTTTTCAAGAAGCTTGTTATGTCCATCCAACGTTCCAAAACCCAAAAGGTAAATGATTTACAATCATATAAAACAAAGAAAAGTTTCAAATTTGAAAAGATGGAAACACAATGTTTTTACTTAATAAATGACTAACAATTCATTATCAAAATTGTTGCTGATTGTCTGCCTCTCAAAAGCCACCTTTAATGTACTCTGTCCCACTTTAGTCTTGGCTGTTAATATAGTTTACACATTTGTTTTATGTAGTTACATGTATATGTATTCTTGAACCTGTATTAAATATAATTTAGCCAGCCTACTCACACAGATGCATTGTGTGAATATAGAGAATGACAGCATTTACATTTGGCTTGCAAGCATACACTAAGCACTACGTTACGAATTAAACGCATATGAATCAATACTGTAAAAGCATCATAATGCACATGCCACACAACAACTCAAGAATAATAAATATGGACAGCTACTACAAGACATTTGCCATTAATAAATATTGCACAAAGGTAAAAGGCAGTAGCAGCATTAAAGCGGAAAGTGCCAGCAGACACTGACCACAAGCAGATCAGCAAGGAAACAGCAGCACCAGCAGCCTCATAACTTTATCTTAATAGCAAAAATATCGCTACCTAACTGGCGACTCATTTTAGGTATGTTTGCACAAATTAACTGCAAATATTTTAGTTGTTGGGTTTTCAAGCTGCCTACAGCATACACAGAAAAACTCTCCCTTCTGGGCTAAAGGACATATTTGAGACCAATAGAACGGTATTTTTTTTTTTATGAAGCCAAACAGCAGCAAGTGTTTGAAGCAGAGATACAACAGAGTTAGCAATTTAGCAGTGCGGCAGCAAACCAGAGCAAAACAGTGGGCAGAGGAGCAGTCTAAGTAAACTGCGTTGTCGAAAAGGGTGCAGTGGCTATACGTTACAGTGAATAGAGTATGTCATGTGTGAGTTTAGCAGGCAAGCTGAGTTTGTTTGCCTGAACAAGCTCACAGGCGTTGCTTCAGATCGCATTAGTTAATTAAGGTAGATCACACATGTGTGTTGGTTTAAGTTGGGTTTTGGACAATTTTCTGTGTGGTTTATGGGTTGTCAAAATATGTCAATGAAATATAAAAAAAAAAAATTATATATATATATATATATATATATATATATATACCCTCTCTCCCCTGCCGTCCCTGTCTCTCTCTATTGTGACTATATAATGAAGCAGAAAATGCCAAAAAAGATAAAAATCTATAAATGCATGGATTCACTTGAAACATTAATAGAAAGGGTCATCTCTGGGCACTTTTTTTGTTTTACTAATAGCTATACAGATTTCATTTAGCACATACAACAACACTGAGGTAGAGCTATTCCTAACCATGTGAAAAAGTTTTGTAGAACTCCTGTCCAGACACTTTTCTCTGGATCCCACTTTCCCGAATACCTGAGGGACACAGGCAATATCCTGCTGCAGTTATTAAACTTTTGACTTTGGGGCAAAATCCAGGCCTGACTTATAGGACAACTCAAGAATCATTGCAGAGATTTGTATGTGATAATGAGAAATAGAGGTGCAGTCCCAATTCATTCAGCCTTCTCACCTCTGGGTGTAACGTGTAATTACTCCTGTGGAGCTTTGGGGATGTTGGCAGATTAAAAAGGAGTCGCCCTGAGGCCAGTTGGCCAGCCGGTTAGTCAGTCGGGCACCCACAGAGCCTCTCCTGAAGTGACACCACCTCCCTGGCTGACAGGAATGTCAATGCACCTCTCAAGGTGACACCTGACCGGAAACATTCTCCAGCCTGGTGTTAAGATAACTCAAGATATGAGCACCTCCAGTATGTCACCCGCACCGGTGTTTCCTCTGCATGTGAAAATAAAAGATAAGTGTTGAGATAAATCTAAATGAAAAGTTAGAACATATTATATGCAGTGGTAGAATGTAACTAACTGCATTTACTCAAGTAGTTACACCACAATTTCTAGGTACTTCGAGGATCTCCATTTCTGTTACTTTAGACTTCTACTCCATTTCAGAGGAACTTGGTACTTATAATTCCACTACATTTGAGAATTGTAGTTAGTGGCTACTTTGCAGATTAAGACATTAGAAACAGTGATGCATTTAGAAAATATGATGCAGTGTTGTTAAAGATCAAAATACCCAGCAGTATATAAAATTAGCTTCATTCTGATGAGCTACAACATTAAAACAGTGTTTATATATTAGTGCATCTGTAATAATAACTTAGTGATATGTTATATAATATTATCAGACTCCTGTATAAAGAATAATTTTCCTTTCAATACATTTTACTAATAATACTTCTGTATTTTTACTTGAGTAACATTTCTTTGCAGCTTGTACCTAAGTAAAAGTCGCTGATTGCTTCATCCACCAGGAACAATATGCAACATCTGCATCACATACAAAGAAACTGACCAGACAACACTGACAGGTATTTAAAGGGAAAAAAATAAGGCAATTCAGAAATCTCAATAATATCCTCTATCTTCAAGACTTCTGCTGGTATGTGTTGTGCTCCATCTGCAGGTTGGGAAAATGTTTGATGGCTTATCTGCCCGCTTGCTCTGTCCAACTGTAACTCAAGCCCCTGTCAAGACATTCACAGTAGCAATTACTGGTATTGAACAGCTTTCAATCAGGCCTTAATTTACGCCTTCAACCTGCAATCAATGTACACATTAGACTGAAATTACACACTAATTATCAGTTCCACAAATCAATAAACTAATGGGCAATAAAGCTAGCTGACAGAGTTGATGGGTCTTTGTACAAGAGCAGTGCGCCCTCCAGTGGTGTAACCAAGGTAACATAACTATGTTTGGTGTATGTGTAAAATGTAGAAATTTATTCCAGCACTCCAATGAACCACGTTACAATCTTAGAGACATAATCTCTTCCAGGTGCCGAGACATAAGCCAATAAGGTCTGTGTGTGCTGAGTTTGAGGACACGGATAGACACTTGGTAATGTCTGAGACCTCAGTGTTGCTAGAGCTGGGAGGGGAGAGCTGAACGTTTAGAGGTGGTTTTTAAGAAGGGAACAGGAATGATTCACAGGAGTTGGCAGAGTGAGCAATGGTAGCAAAGTCATGCACCGGGGCTCTTATGAGGTACTTACTCCCCCTCTGCAACACTAAAAGCTATAGATCATGTATTTCATCACTGTTACTACGCTTACTGCCCTTCTGCTTGCCAGATTGGTACGCATCATTAATTGGAAGATTAAAATACTATTAAGTGGTGGCAAGCAGAGAGAAGATAACTGAGATGGTTTGATAAGAATTATTTCTGCTCACTTGTCTTTATTAGTGATCAGGTTTACCAGTTTCTACCTTCATTCATTGAAAACAGTGCATGGGTTCAAAGCACAGGGTCCTTTGGTATAAATACAATATGACTACTATTCTGTGCTGGATGTCCACGATTTGTAATTGCTTAGGATGCTGGTAACAGGAAATGTGTGTTACCAAATGATGGAGTATCTTGGATATGGTTACCCTTATAAATTCCCAGTCTAAGTAAAAGGATTGAGGAAAAACTGATCAAACTAAGCCAACTGCATAAACCAAACTTTAACGGTTATCACTGGACTTTTTTAAAAACCAATGTCTGATGACGGCACTTCAGTCACTATAAGAGCTGCGAACCTAAACTCAACCTGACATCAAACAAGACACCCAAAAACTAGAGCTGTTAAAGATGTTTTATAAAAGGTCTTAAAGGTCAGTTTACTAGTCATGGCAAGTACTGCACAACAGTTGTATAATGTCCTCTGTGGCTCTTGAGGAGAACACGTGGTATCATCAGGGTTATTACAGCTTGTGTTTGAACACTATACATTTTTAAAATCCTGCATTTAAAAAGTTGGGGCTTAGAGTTTGAAAGACATGGGTATTTACCATTTATGGAGGGAGTAAAAACATTGAGCTGAATTGTGGGAAATGTAAGAGCCAGCAGTTTTGGAGCTAATTAGGGAATGAACGTCAACTTTGAGAATTGTATTATTTGAAATGATTTTTGCTAGTCTTTCGACTTTAAGAACAACTAAATAAGTTTAATACCTCTTTGAGTCTTTTACAAGCCAAACCTGTGTTTGAAAAAAAAAAAGATAACTTTGTCACTGCTCCACTGACAGCAAAACAGAAATGTAATTTCTGAAGACCGATTTAAAATCTGAATTCTGTATATAATTGATCACAATTCAAATGGCTGTTTTACTCCTGTGCTTACAAGAAAAATAACTAACTGGACTGAGGAACACATGCACTATTGCATGCCACACACACACACACTTAAATTAAACATTGAATCTTGTTAATTGTCTGCTTTCAAGACTTGCTGCCTTATACTGCGTTAACATTACCCTCTGCAGGGGAAACAGGACAATCTCACATAGAGCAGTTGTACAGCCCTTACTGTTGACTGCAGTGCAACTGTAGGTTTCCTTCTGGTGTGAATATTTTATTCAATTCAACAGACAGACAAGACGTAAACAGTTATTAAGACTCCCTTACTGTTTTCACCCTTTAAAAGAAGAAATATCAACCGTTTTCATTTATGGAAGTAACATCACCAGTACCGAGAAACAATATGCACAACTTGAAGAAGAATGATGTTTGATACTTTTTTTTTAGTGAGGTTGACAAAACTGAAATGTAAAAATTTTAATTCCCCTAGTTCTCAAAACATTTTATCTACAATAAATAATTAAAAACAAACACAATATAGAACAAGTAACTGAATTTAAACGTGGTGAAACAGTAGACAGTAGAGGTAAGCATGCATACAATATTTAACTATTTAAAGCTATCAAATAGTCAGAAACATCTCAAACTAGGTAAAATATACAAGTAGTCATATTTAAATGTCCAAAATTTGGCCAAGAATTACCCTCACCATTGTACTTTGCAGAACTCTCCCTGTAGTATAAACACAATACTTGGTATTTCATTCAATTTTAACCAAAACTTAAAAACACTTCGTCTTCATTGATCCTCTGAGGCAGTGTTACCCTGGGTTGCCACATTAAGCAAGACAATATTAACTGTGATTTGCAGACTGAGGTGAGACGTTAACAGCAAAAGGCATTAACAAAGAACCTTTTTATTTGGATTGTGGATCGGACTTTATTTTTAATCTTACAGTATTATAGAGACTTAAGATCAGTGTGATATGAGCATTGTTCAAGCATGAAGTGAGACTGAGACAAACCGACCCTTTAGACACATTAAGCTTTTGGTAGCTCATTGTTTATGAGTAGAGAAAATCCATGTGAGTAAAATACACAAATGTCATAACAATGACAAAGAACACACAAAAAAAATTTACAACTTCTATTCCATTGTTTGATGGAATTGCTAAAGCTTGTTATAAAAAAAAAAAAGGACACTATTTTTATATTTTCTTTATTAAAACAATAAACATCCAAAGTGTTAAGAGAGAGGAATACAAGCACAATATCAGTTAGGCAACTGGAACGTTTCGGTGTGAACTCAACAGTGCTCTGCAAGATAAGGTTGTCGGTGCATTTTAATGTCGTGAATTAGAAAATTCAAAATATAAAAAGAATCAAATACCGCGATTGTGAGGGTGTTATGTTACCAGTGAGGAAGCCAAAGTTACAGTCAGTGTCAGAGCAATGACACAAAAAATACACTACTGCGGATATTTGAGACATTTCGTCTTTTATCAGTAACCAAAACTATACAAAAAGCATAAGATAAGACTACTGAATGTTTAAAGTGGAAATACAGCCAGAAGTTATTTAATACATCCCATTAACAAATTAGCTCTACATACACTGAGATAATTGTGCTCGAAAAACGACACGTTTAGCTTTTTACAATGCAGAAGCTGGTTTGCTGAATTGCCAATCAACTCCCATTAACATAAATTATTACACTTAAAAAGCTTATTTTCCAAACAGAGTTATTCAAGTACACTTTCAAAAATGTTGGCAACTGTATTCCATGTAGTTTTGGTTTTTTTTAAATGGTAAACAAGTCTAACAGAGGACTAAAATATTTCACAGTTGTTATATATTCTGTCACCCAAACCACTCTATTCAGTCTCATATGCAGTTTATGATATATGTTGAAAACATTTTGACTAATACTGTTTTAATACATTTTGAAATGATGGACAGAACAACAGACCGAAAGACTGCAACATCCAAGAGTCAAAAGAGAGGACATAATAAATACTTCTGGATTAATGATGTTCAGGGGTAGAGTTAATGTTATTTTCTCCACAGATGTGATTATTCCTTTCATCTGACATTCCCCTCTTCCAAACGTGTTGCCAAAATATTTATCTGGGTACAACCTAAGCATCAGGTAAGAAAATCTAGGCTATCTTCAAGTACGTATGTGTTATACACAGTATATTGGTGTCGTATACTGCCAACCAATCCAAAGTCACACCTGTGAAACCGATAAGAGTGTCTGTCGCTCATAAAGGACCCTCAACAACTAATAACCTGTAAGACAAGCTGTTCCTTGTCTTGGGAGTGATTGCTGATAATAACTTGTCAGCATGCGTGCCCTTACATTAGCGTCTGGGCATATAAAAAGGGGGAATGTTTCTGAGTGGTCGTTGTTGTCAAATACAGTCATGACTGTGGCTTATAACTTTTTTTGGCAAACAGAAGCATGAAACATTCTGCAGACAGTCCCAAGTAACATTGTTTACCTCCCTTCCTCCCCCCTTGCTCGATGCGTCACCATCAGAAGATGTACCAGAATACAATAACTCAAAACATTAAAATGTTAACATTGTTAACAAATAGTAATCATATTAAAAAAACAATTAAGAGAATAAAATCTGGAATCCTTCTCCTGTACAGCGACTGACGATTGTTGATCCCCCCCCACCCCCGGTTGGTTTTGGCAGTGGTCTAACACTTGTGCTTCATGGCAAGCTGTAAAACAATTGGGATGGGGGTTGAGGAGTAATACAGTGAGAATTAAATTTACCCTATCAGCTAAATGCTAGCCAGTGGATATAACAGACTGTCCTCAATAAAATGCAAAAGCGAGCTAGTGAGTAGAATGAGGAAACATAAAAAGGTACAGATGCGAGTACTGTAGTACCGTTGCACAAAAGGAGAAAAAGCGGTTAGGGACGGTTTATTATGCAGCAAGGGGTCCTGGTGTTTTTTTTATGCAGGCAGTGACAAGGCAACTTCATTTATCTCATTAACGAGGGTTCTAGTGGCTGGAGGCTCGTTAGAGAGATGACCAGGGCCACCAATCTAACACAAAGCTTCAGGGTATGGAGATGTGAGGATGGAAGACATATGCATTTACACAAACACACACAGAGACTACAGGCTGAGTCTGAAGTATGTTGCTGTAGAATGAGCAGAACTGAATTCTACAGATCAAACAAGTGGGGGCAGTAGAGCAGCATGCAGAAATGAGGGGTCTTGATTCAAACGGAGCAGCGCAGCTAAATTGGCTGCAGTCACAAAGGGAAGCGCAGAAATGGGATCGCAGAAGTGAACTAAGAGAAAAAAGGTCAAGGTGACCCTCTCACAGTACTGCAGACGTTTAGCACTGCACTTGGCTATTATTTGAAGCCAGACTGTGTGCAGAGGTCCACTTACAACACATGCAGATGACTCGAAAACTAGGAAAACTCAGGTCTTTCACAATAGATCCTGTCAAGCCATCGTCAATGTCATCCTCAGACAGAAATAAAATGCAGACTGTCAGGAATGACTTCTTTATCCATCTGTAAGTCTACCAACTGGCTTTAACAGAGGGCTTCAGACATGCAACAATATGTGGGTCTTGATGATAATGTGCAAGACAAATGATAAGTCATAAAACAAATAATATAAAAGCAGCAAGTGAAACAAGAAACGACAGGCAAATGAGGTTCTTCATGGGGGTCCTACAGTCATTCTCTCCTGAAACCACCAGAGCCAAGGCATTTTTCTCTGCTTATCACAGTTTTTGTAATTCATCACAGTGGGGAAGCTCATCTGTGAGGAGTAAGAGGGCCGTGCATGGCTCTTGAAATGTCTTTCAATTATCCCAACAACACTAGTATGGCATTATGCATCATTCAAAACAGTGATTTCAACAGGCAGTGGATGGCTGTACTATTAAAGTCACTGGCATCTCACTTTAGATGGCACATGTCTCTCAGCACACAAGCAGCCTCATTTTACACAAGAAGCCAAGATGTGAACCCAGGCATGTGTGATATACTGTGTGGTATTAGAAAGACAGCTATGAGGATCATAAGCAGGTGAGCTCGTTACAAAGCAAAAGATTTTGTCTTTTGTTTTCCAGAAAATAAATAAATAAAAAAAATCATTTTATGCTAATAGCCTCATTAAACAGCATGCAATTAGTTTCCATGACAAACGAGGGTTAGATGGAGGATGAGGGACCACCCTACAGAGAACTACCAAAGAGAGAGTAAATGATGGAAGAAGAAAAAAAGCAGAACGCACCACTGCTGAGAGGCTGGAGTCACAACTCTTACAAATATCCTCAGGTTTAAGTAAAATATTTGATCTTTTGGCTGAACCAATAATGACGGTAAAATCATGGCTAGACGTTCTATAGCATATTCTATATATTCAAAGTCAGAATTTCAATGCACTGTGTTAAAATGCATAGAGTACGCCCACCCTGAGGTTGGGCATTGTAGTGTATCTTGCTAACATATTGCCTCACCTTATGCGCGGTGACAGCGAACTGTTCGGCACTGTTCATCATGTCTGCAGTCCTCTCTTCAGCCCGACCTAATCGCTCGCCGCGCTCGTTCAGAGCCTGGCTGGCCTTCTGTACAGCACTCGTCACGCTGTCTGCAGCTGAGTGTAGTATACTGTTACCTGCAGATAAGGGTGGGAGTGAAGAAGCAAGACCGAGCAAAGAATTGTGAAGGAGAAAAGTAAAGTAGGAGGCAAAAGAGGAGAGAAAAGACAAAAAGGGGAAAGAGATTGTGAATCCTTTGGTGAACAACAGAATGTAGGAGGCCAGCTGTGACAGATGAACCTGTGACATGAGATGGGTGTAGTTTCATCAGTGACCCTGAGCATTAGTGTTAATGGTGGAAGACAAAAACGTGGCAAAGTAAACCGCTTCCATCAGGTGCACTGTGGGAAGGTGGCTAATGAGTTTTCTTCAAAGCTGATTTACTTCAATGAAAGATCAAGTCGAATTAACCTTTTCAAACTTGAAAGAATGCAATACCGGATTTGCCTCTTTTTAAGAAAGCATGTCATTCGTCATTTGTTTTTTCTTGTGGTGCCAGCTCAGTGATTACTTTACTCTTTTCTAAACTATAGTGTAAAAAAGAGAGGATGTGTGGTTGGCTGCATAAGCCGCCCTGGTGACCCAGTAGAGGATATAAGACAGAAAACACATCTTTCGATAACCGTGGCAGCCCTGCGGTTGTTTCTTCTGACAAGGCATTAATCCACCGCACATCGGGAGTGCTGGTGTTATGCACTACGCTAGCAACCAGACTAGGAACAGCAATATTCCTGCTGCTTTCTTTTTGTCGGCAATACAGTTGCATTGTTCCAGTGGGTTATAATCTGTCATTTTATGTAGATGTATCTGAGGGCAGCATGCCAGTTTGGGAAAAAGTCTGCATTGTTTTTGAAGTTGTTTGCTTGCTGCTCATGTTAACTGAAACCTTTGTTTTTCCAAAAAGAGTCAAAGCAGACTTTTGGTCTGTTGTGGCAAGGTCCTGACAAGTCATTTTAACACCAGAGTGGCACCACAGGGTTCGCAACGTGAGAAAAAGACTAAATAACAAATGACTAGGAGCACAATATTCTGCCTATTGTAATATATATCTCTAGGGTATTTGTATGGTGATGACCACCCCAGCCACTGCAGTAAGGTCAAACACACAGTTTAGTTATACCAAATAATGTACAACTACAATGTCTTCTCCTGTACCTAACTTTAAAAAGTAGACGAGTGAAAAATAAAGAAAAACACAACAGACACCCAGTGAAAAGATTGAAAAGAAATGAAGCCAGATTCGATTTTATAAGGTCTATATCCTCAGATATGAGTAAATGAGTTTGAGGGGAAGAAACAGCCCGAGCAAAACTTGAAGGTACTGACTGTATTAAGACTTGACAAGCCTGATTCTATCTGCTCCCACAGGAAACTGCAATATAGCGAGTGTATGTCCTGTGGCATCAAGGCAGGTAGGCTGAGTGACAGATAATTGGGACAGCTCTGCTGCAGTGGGTTATATGACAGCCCAAAAGCAGACGGCGAGGCCAGCTGGTGTTCCATCAAAAGAAGTTAACTTGATAAAGTCAAAGCAGTTTGTGTAGAAACACACAGATGGATGTATGGACGGCCATACCCACACCTACGCACACAAAAGGAAATGGAAACACATGCACATACCAAGGCCTTCCTTCAGTCAATTTTCCAGAGATTACAGTGAACCACAGACTGCGGGTAGTAATTACGCATGACAAACACATCTGGACCAATGATGAAATAAGCTTCACACTTGTCGGGATTCCTTTTTCATTTAGTCAAAAGTTGAAATATTAGAATCTGCCCACAGCATACAAGAATGCCACAGTCTACAGCTACAATGTGAATGTAGCATTTACTTATTTAAATAGGAACTCTGTAGCCATTGTAAAGTTAATGTGTAATTATCATACATTGTAAATGTGGATTCTGGTTTACATTTGCTAAAACAAATTTTTGCTCTGCTTCTATTGGGGGGGGGGGGAAACTCTCTCTGAGAAGCTTTAGGTCTTCACTAGAAAGGATAAGACCTTTTCACCTTCAGACAGATTCCTCTTAATCCTCTCCTCCTCCGGAACCTGGGGAGTAATACTCCCATCATCCTCAATATAACCCCCCACTCTCAAAACCACTGCACACCATGCGCTCAGAACATC
The DNA here is from genome assembly GCA_011952105.1 of Coreoperca whiteheadi. NCBI lineage: Eukaryota > Metazoa > Chordata > Actinopteri > Centrarchiformes > Sinipercidae > Coreoperca > Coreoperca whiteheadi. Next base: position 11,484,802 of record CM022480.1, on the reverse strand, counting down.
TCCCTTTATTTGTCTGCACACTATTTTTCCTTTCTCTGGTGCCTTTCTTCTCCTCCATTCTCAGAGATCATTGGCAGGCTGCAGCGTGGGCTCCCCCAGTGGAAAATGCAATTACAGAGAAGGCAGGGTGGGGACATTATGGAGAGGTTATGAAGGGTCTGCAGCATCAGGTGCTGAATGAAACATGTGTAGGAGTACATAATGTTATGTGGTGCCATCGCTGTGATCCAAACTCTGAGCCTCAGTGTCTCTTAACTTGTGGGAGCTGATCAGCTAATCACTGTTATCATCGGGGATAATAGTGCTTCTTTTATGTTACTTCAGGGGTTCACTGGTATTAATACAGTCTGCATTTTAATGATGCAGGAGTTTATAGTTTTCCCTGTTATGACACTGACGTTGCACTCAAATCTAGTAGAACATTTCGTTGAGGTTTTATCAACCTACATTGTTGATTGAGAATGACCTACAGTGCGAGGCCAAGCCTCGTACATCCATGACACGCCTCTCTTAACAATGCAGGAGGAATGTTGTTGCTATACACCATGATATCGTAATAATCCAGGGTTTCTCTAACAATGGAAACTGAACAATAAGGAAAGTTGTTTGCCAGCAACAAAATACTCCAGAAAATGGAGCAAAAACAATCATAACAAGGAAGGGGAAAGATCATTCAAAGTCAGCCCCTCCTTTTCCAGTTCTGCTGTAAGCAGTATATTACAGGCTGCGCTGCTGTGGCACTAAAGAAAATAAGCCGATGGTTATCAACAGGAACATGTCAGATACACTTGAAGGGATGCTGACAGCAAAGTCCCAATTTATGCTCAAAGCATATGGGACAGATTAGATTGGATGGTTAACTTCAAGAACAAAACACACCTACACAGAAAGATCCATTCAAACAAAACATGCCTTTAGTATTTTCACTCTGGCAGCATACATGATCATATTAGCACTGTGCTGCGGGGTATAATATGCATGGGTGTTTGAAGAGTGTATTATTATAGTATTATTGAGCACATACTTATCTGCACTTCAAGTACCATTAAAAATTATCTTATTCATTCAAAGAAACATATGAAACATTCTATCAAGGATTTCTGTAAAGGATCCAAATCCTTTTCATAGCTTTACCTACATATCCAGAGCCTCTTGACTCTGCTATTATGAGAGAGGCAATATTAAAACATATCATGTATATCCTGTAGATTTATGCACTTCCAGTTAACAGAGAGGACAAAACATGATTACATTTTCCTAATGTTAATCACAAATTCAAAAGCATTTCAATACAAGCAGTAAACAGCCGGGGGGGGGGGGCGGGGCAAGGGAGAATAAAAAATTATAATGGTATAACATTCAATACTGATCTATTCACACTAATGGTCACAAATACATAATTATGTCAAATGTGGCTGTTCCACTGTGTTAAACATTAAGAATATTTTCAATATAAATCAACAACAACCCATTTTCCTTATCACAAAGTAGAGGAAAGGCAGCCAGAAAAGTAAACAAGGAAGTGTGTGAGGAATACTAAAATGGTATCAAATACATTTCTGCATTATAACTGCAATTCTGTAATAAATTCCATCCCATTCGCAACTGTATTTACAATTTTGTGTTACTGTGTTAAAAGAATGTCTTTAAATTTATTTTCAAATTCAACAGATTGAAGTTTCTTTTGCTCTCTGTGCGCGACAGCAGCACCTTCTCAGAAGCGGAGGTATAAAGCTGTAAAGTAAATAGGTGACATAAGTAACACAATAAATCATCATGATGGCATGAAGGCCAAGGCTGAAAAAATGTTTTTAATAAAAGCAAAGCATTCCTCCATTAATCGGTCTGTGGGCTGGAATTTTGACAAGTTTTGTTATTTAACAAGATTAAAATACATAAAATAGGAACAAAATCTTAAAAATTCTACGTGTTTTACATGGTTCTTACTTATAGTTCATACGTTGTTGTGAGTATACATGCTGTTTTGCAAGGGACAGTTTCCTATTTTGAAATCTAGAAAAGCAAGTTTACAATAAGCAAAGAAGGTTCTTTAAGTACCAATGCTCCTATTAGTAATGCTCCGGTTTCAAATACATTATGCATAAAAGAATGATGCATAAATCGAGAAAAAATATTTAAAAGGAAATGGCTAATGTAATCGACATCATAGGGGCCTAAAGACAGTTGTGCAGCTCCTGCTGCAAGATAGACTCCCGCTGCTGTTTAATCAATGCAAATCTTGACATTATACCAAGCAGCATAATGAAACTACAGCAGAGGTTCAACCATGAAGGGCACCTCCCTCCGGCGCTCCTGACACACACCTATTACTTTTCTATAGCCTTTAATCACTTTTCTCCACATTCTCCCTGCAGTGAATCCCTATGCAGTTAATTCTCTCTTTCAATGGCCACTCTCAGACCCTTTATACAGGGCAATTCTCACTTTCTTTATGTTCTTCACAAATTATTAAGCCACCTGTACCCCCCCGTGAAATATATACTTTATATGCCCATCATTACATCATTATCTTTCAAACTTCACAATGTTGCACCTCCCCGTCCCCACCACCGGCATCTTCGAGTTGCTTAGGGTGTGATCAGTAGTCACATGCTATCTTCATTTCATCCTGTCAAATGTGTGATCCAGTGCTGAGGTTTACGACTAACGATCCTATTATAAATAGAAGTGCAGCTGCTGAACTTCATTTTATTCACTTTTAATGTACATATTTATGTGTCCTAAAGATACTCTCATTTACTTTGAAGTGAGGTGGATGTGAAGCCTGAAGGACTCCTTCAACCCCTTGGTTAACCACTCAGAGAAAAGCAAGATCAATCTGCCCCTGACATTTTTTCACGAGGGGTAACGCTTGACCTTGCTTGCTCAGTCGGCCTTTAGTTTAGTCACAGTGCCTTGCTGAAGCCTTTTTAACCAGCATGACAAAGGACACCAATGAGGACAAATATGGACATCCTGTCCTGAATGTAGCAAAGAGCCATTCCGACACTGACAGAAAAATAGCTAGGTACATACTAGGTATTCTTGAACAGCCTACTCTCAGTGGCTTTAGATCAACACAGATACATTTCAGCATCACACAATGCATTGAACAAGACTTGACTAAAGTTAAATGTTAATTTGTGAAATGCTATACAGAAGTACAGAATACTGAGGAAACCATTAGGGAAGAAGCAACCATGGCACTGCCCTTGTACGTCAAAATGTGTTTTAGCTCTGCACAGTATTAGTCAGTGACTCTGCACACAGTCTGACAGTAAGGGGCAAGGGCAGTGAACATAACTCACATAACCTTTGGATGTAAACTTAAAATCCCTTTCAGCATGTACTCAACCCCCACAGTGACAACACAAACTGGGGAAATGTTGACCTTGTGCTCACTGGGACCATATATAGGAAAGCTCTGTTTGTAAATGTTAGCTACAGTATAGGCCTATCCTAACAAGGACAACACAGGTCACTTTAAGTCTCAGAGCCAGGAGCAGAGCCCTCAGCTCAGAAAGCAGGGGACAGACTTCATTTGAAACTTTTTTTTTTAAATCCAACTTTGCAGAATAGCTCCATTTACTGTAATCAGATTTTTTTTTAAGCGTATCTACTGTATTGTAATTCTTTAGACATACTCAACATAAAATGCTGCCTTTTTTTTTGCAAAGAATTTGCCCATTGTTGCTAATGGTCAAATGGCTGATTTCATCACTTGTTAGAGGGGAATATACTTGCTTGACTTAACCCAAGAGACGTTGTATACCACCTTGATTTCTGGAGGAACTCAACACTTTAGGAAGGGATTTAACGTTTTACATTTAGTCCAAGTAGTTTTGTATACTGTACCACTGGCTTACCTTGTCTTAGTAGATGACCGTGGTGTGCAACAAATTCTTTCCTCATTCTGTTCAAATAGATCTTGCAACGGAAAATGACTGAATCTACAGCTTGGTCTTCTGTGATGAGAAAATATCAAAAGTCAGCTTTGATGTTCAAAACTTGACAGTTTTAAAAAATTAGTCAAGAGGTTTTTACGGTTTATGGATTAAATCATGAGTTAAGTATTGAGGGTTCAGTTCTTTGTAAATGTCATGCAAAAAACTGAAAATGGTTACTGTTTAATTATTCATCCATCCATCCCCTCACACAAAGCTTTGAGGTTAACTATAGGGACTGTCCGACAGGAGGCTGGAGAAACATGTCTCTGACTCCCGGACCATCAGCAGCTGCCCCCCCCCCCCCCCACAAGGCTGCGTTCTTTCCACTCTGCGTTCTTTCCACTCTGCTATTCTCCCTGTACACCAACAGCTGCATCTCCAGTCACCAGTGTGTCGAGCTCCTGAAGTTTGCCTATGATACCACCCTCGTTGGGCTCATCTCTGATGGGGACGGGTCTGCCTACAGGAGGGAGATTGACCACCTGGTGACCTGGTGCAGTCAGAGTAACCTGGAGCTGGAGGTTTTGGATTACAGGAAGAAATCAGCCCCACCCGCCCCACCTCTCTCTACAGGGGGGTCACACAGGGAGAGTCCTTCCGCTTCCTGGGCACCAGCATCACCCAGGACCTAAAGTGGGAGCTGAACATCAGCTTCCTCAACAAGAAAGCCCAGCAGAGGATGTACTTCCTGCAGCAGCTGAAGAAATTAAACCTACCAAAGACAATGCTGGTTCACTTCTACACCGCCATCATCGAGTCTATCCTCACCTCCTCCATCACCATCTGGTACGCTGCTGCCACTACCAAGGACAAGGGCAGACTGCAGCGTATCATTCACTCCGCCAAGAAGGTGTTAGGCTGCACGCCTCCAGGACCCTGAGGCGAGCAGCAGGGATTGTGGTTGACCCCTCCCACCCTGGACACAAACTGTTTCAGACACCCCTCCAGCAGGAGGTTGCGGTCCATCAGGACCAAAACCTCACGGCACAACAACCGCTTCTTTCCGTCTGCAGCTGGCCTCATCAACAAGGCCTGGGATCCCCAATGACACTGCTTAATCTTTCTTTATATATTTCTACTGTTATTGTTTTTGCACCAAAATACCAAAGCAAAGTCCTTGTAAGCGTAAACCTACTTGGCAATAAAGCTAATTCTGAGACAAGTTTGCCTAGCTTTGAGGGTTTAGAAGCATCCACTTATCTCACAGATTGAACATTTTGTTTACAATCAAGGCATGAATACAGCGAGATAGAAAAGTTCAGGTGGAAATTGGGGTATAACAGTACAACAGTGTGGCCAGCAGCGCAAGTCAGCACTGATAACAAGGCATTAGAAAATAAGCTGCTTTGATTTATAGACCAATTACATGCCCCATCAAGGACCAAAAACATGCGCCTGTGCATATCCCCCATGTGGCTCCAACAGAAGTCAAAAACTCTGCAGTATCAGTTCACCTAGTGCTTCACCTAAAACTCTTTTTAAACTGAATACATTCCTAGAAGTTACAAGGCACGCACAGATGGACAATTTCAATCTAGAGTTTTATTTAAACGGTTGTGCATTATAATATCAACTCCTCCAATAACTAATAACATTGTAAGACTCGGGATGATACCGCCTGATGATTAAATGTTATACTAAATGTAATGCTACTCCGCAGTCTATTATCATTTTCAACTCAAGCCTGACAGGACCTCTTGTAGCAACGTAATCAGCATGGGGAAACAGTGCAAGATTAAGATCAAGTAAAGAACAAAGCTGCTGGCATCCACAAACGTCATGACATCTAGTACACACATGGGGAAACACCAACAATAACCTCAGATTTGTGAGTTCCACTAATATCATGGTCATTCATTCTATGCTCCCTATCTTGAATGGCAAAACATACATCCTTCTAGATTACTTAATAATGGCAATTACTGTATTGATATACACGTCTTGATTCATCGTTTTGTATAAATAAAATGTGTATTAACTATCTATCTTTTTATCTTTTGTGTTTTCCCAGACGATTCTGCAGATAGGGTCTCCCACAGTTATGGTCCCACACCTGAGCAGCGTCATGATTTTTGTTTTGCACTGGTGTGAGACTTAAACCGGAGTGGACAGAGTTGGCAGCAGGCTGGTATCCTCTGTGTTCCTCCTGCCACAAAGTGCGTGGCGAGCTGTCAACTTTTTCGTCTATCACACACACAAAAAACATCCTCTACTCACTGACAGCCAGGAGTTCATTAGCATTAAGTGTTATGGCCAGATGGACCTATGGCATGGTGTCAATAGCTTGATCAATACTGTAGCTGTTTCTACAAAACCCCAAGTGTATTTAAAATAGGACATGTAGTTTTTGTGGGTAAATTCGTTCACATCAAACACAGTGCTGCATGACCTCTATGTGTCATTTTCAGATCTACTGGAGGCTGTGGTTGATAATAATATCCATAATCCATCCTATTCTAAAGAGCCCAGGGTTCAGTGTTCACCAGGACACCACTACCTTCTCAACTACACAAGACTATAGAATGCACCAGGATTAGTTTAAGCTAGTTAAATATGGACATGGTTTTCAGAGTAGGAGGGAGGTCAAGGCAACATAACAGAATGTTGAAGACAACGGGCAGCTTCATCATCAATGAGAAGATAGTGGGTTCACACACACACACACAGAAACAAAAAAAGTCGAAAAGGAAATTTGACAGTAACTACAGTGTCTTTACACACACATTTCACATAGTCTCATCTCTCTGCCATGTACTGTATGTTCAATAATACTAATAATCTCATCTCTCTGCCATGTACTGTATGTTCAATAATACTAATAATATGCTGCAGCTTTACCCAGATCTCCCAAAAAAATCTTTTGTTGCATCAAGATTGAAAGCTTTCACAAAGCACATGCTACCAGTTACAAGAGACTCATTATTCATTCTGTGACTTGCTCACAGTAAGATTTCATTTGTAGCGCAACCATCTGAAGTTTAAAATCCAGCAAAGTAAACCAATTTTTTGTTTTCAAAAATATCTATTTATGGTAATTCTTGTATATGTGGGGCAGATGGACACCCTGCAAGAGGATGTGTAAATAAATAATTCCATCAATAATACAACAGGTTGAATGGTGCTGAAAGATGAGGCTTGGTGGTAAACAGATCAATATCTGATTAAACTGCAGAGCATGGCTGCAATCTCTACTGGGTAGAGGAAACCATCAACCAGCACCAGAACTTTTCCCCTCCCATTTGACATGTCTAAAACATTTGGGAATTAGTTATGCTTTGACTTGTTTTATCAGCCTGTCTTCACTTATTAGTTGGGTATGAAATTAATATTATTTTCAAAGGGAGAGGTTAGTTTTCAATTGACTGTTTTTTCCCCCACAGTCTCACAGTTTTAATATCAGTGTCAAATAATAATTAAACTGACTGTTACAGCTCTTACTGTGATGGTTAATAATATTATGAAGTGTGGAAACCAATTTAACATAATGAGTTTCAAACTTAAGGCACACAATGAAACGTGTCAACGTCACATAAATTAGGGGATAATTATTATTTTGTGTTTAGTGCTTTAAACCAGTTTATCTATGTCAGATGCTTTGAGTCACAGCTGATGCATTTTGTTGGACATCCTCATTGACCTCACTTCAGCAGACTGCTCAACAGATGCTGTGTACAAGGAATAAGCATGCATTTACATACACACCAGGTGCTGGCTGTCATCATGCATAATCAGATTGAGACTGGCTTATAGCACAGTATGACAGCAGCGGGTCTGGGATTGCAGAGCCACTGTGTTCTGAACAGAAATATTAATAAAGTTCAGTTAGCAGTGTTTTAAGTTTAAACTGTCTTACCCCCCAGCAGTTTGGACTGACAGTTGACGAACTCTGGTTTCCGCGCTGAGCTGTAACGCTGGCAGGTGTGGTGAAGAATCTGGATGAAGGTGCACTTCTCTCCTGCTGAACCAGCAACCCACTGGTCAAAAGCATTTTCAAACATCAGGTCAAACTCTGGACAGTCCTTGGAGAGAATACCAGTAAGAGAAAGACATTAGTGAGAGGTGCAGGCAAAGAAACATCTAAACTATCGGGGGGGTTGGTGAAAATACTAATTTTAACCCAAAGGTTTCCCCTGACTATATTTACTATGTAAATAAATAGCAGTGGTTGAAGGGGACTAGAAATTACATACTTTGTTTGGGTCAATGCCGTTGACCTGCCGTAGCTGGTCGATTGTCCACTGTGACCTTTTTATGAAGGCAGAAGATCCTTGGAACTGCTTCACCTTAGTGATGGATAAGTGGGACGGTTTCTTATTCGTCACTACGAAAAAACAAAAACAATAAAAACACATCAGATAAGTTTGTTGCAACAATTATTAACGCCAAGGATAAATGGACAGTTCAGGTCACAAGATGGGTAATATTAAGAGACAAGCATAAGTACAAGCTTCCTTCTGTGGGCGGCAGAAACAAAGGGATCCATTAACAATGGACAATTCACTTTTGGAGCCAACAGCAACAGAGACCATGATAAAAATGTTGTATGAGAAGACACAGCCTAAACTAAGAACAGGCAAACCCTGTAAACGTGGGTTTGTGCAATGATCTTAGATACAGTATATGGTGCAATAAGTTTCAGTTGTGTTCCAGCTGCATAAGGAACATTCTTCCACTCTACTGGTTTGAAGAACATAAACACTTGGTTATATTGTTCCTGCCAAAGTATAAATTGCTGAGCATTTTTACACTGTGCTGGACACAACTCATTTCTCTTGACGAAAGTGATGTATTTCTTCACTGTTCTGGTGACCAAATCTAAGCAGGTAACAAATTACACTACACTCAAGCACAGGGGTATTGCCTCCAAGAGAAAAATGGACATAATGATAACACAATCCAAAAGTGGCACTACATTGTTCTGCAATTACAATTATTGTATTGATTGTATTATTGTGGAGATTTATTAGGTGCAATAACAATCATGCTTAGTTGGTTCATAGCATTTTCTGTGTAATTTGGTATATGACCGAATGAGGCTAATGTCCTACAGGCTAATAAAGTAAAACATTTATGAATAACCAACTAAGGCATTTTAAGGTGCCAAGACTTTACTCTGACTTTTCACCTGTCCAATAACCTTATCATAATTTTGTCGTCAGCTTAGTCTCACTCATCTCAGCATTACAGTAGTGTACCTTCACCTCTATTCCCATGGATATCTGTGCCTCACTCTTCCCATACAGAGACCAACACCACGACCACATGTTTACTGATCATTGAAAGTCACAGTTCTATAGTGTGTCTGGACTGCTGGACGTGTGTGTGAGGCTGGAAAGTGAAAAAATTCTCAGCGGCGTCATGCTCCTGTGATGCTTTCTTAACCCCGGCAGAAAACCTCTGTCTCCGCTCTCCCACATTTGCCATTGTGTCATCTCGCTTTCACTGCGGTTGCTCTGCTTCTCATCTCTCCAAAAACCACTAGCATCCATGCTGGTTGCTATGTTACATTTTGCCTTTTATTCAGGTTTGCTTGTGAAAGATCTACCACACCTTTCTCTCGAAATGATTTTGAAAATTTAGGTAGGGCTGAATGTTACATCTGGTGATACATTCAGTAAGCAAACTCCCCAGAGAGGAGGGATGTTTGGATATGCTTCGTGTATCCATTTAGACAGCTGCAGTTAATACTTGAGGTTGCTGGCCTGAGGTTGCAGGTTGGAACAGACAGACCGAGGCAGACAGATACAATACAGCCATACTGCCTGTCATTTCTTTCTCATCTTGTCTTTGAGAATTTATTTTTATTCTAACAGTCACAACCATGACAAACAGATGAAGTGAGCGATCAGCTCCGTCTTGGGTCACACAGAAGGCTAATAGAAGCTCCAGAAACCAGAAAATCGCATAAAGAGGACGACAGCTGGATGTGATGAACCAGTATGTTGAAGGGTAGGAGTCTCGAAACTCAGGTCATCCAATTCCCAGCAAGAATAATTTGTCTCTGAGCTACAGTCGTGGCAGATAATAGATTATAGCACTGAGCCACTACTTTCCACAAACTGATAAAGAAGAAATGGGGTTTTATTGCTCTCGCTTGGTATGTGGAGGACTGGTAGCTGAGAGATAAAAGACTGACATAAGTACAGTATGAATTCAACTAGAAGTCATCTTTCTCTTGTCTCCATCTTATCCTACCAGAGACGTCCTATATTGTATGGAGCTGGAACAAATGATTATCATCATTATTAATGAAGCTGACCCTAATCTTTTTCAATTAATTGAAATTGCTTGGTCTATTCTAGACGTTCCCAGAGCCCAAAGTTGTGTCTTCAAATTGTTAAAGATATTTCATTTACATTGATATTCAACAAAAAGCAGGACATCCTCAGATTGTGGTAGCTACAACTGGCAGTTTTTATAATAAATTACTAATCAATTGTTACAGCACAGTCCTATGTGAAAGGTAGGACTGTTGCGGTAAATTGTTGCGCTTACAGCGTACTATTCAACATAACATGAAAAAAAAAAACAATCATGATTATGAATGAGTGCGGCCTCCAAGCCTGAGAGGCTTTGACTGACACATTCCGGATTTAGCATATTAACTGTCATATCACAAGCTTTGTGGTGCGCCTGCTTTCAAAACAAGCACACTGACTTTAGGATCAGAATAACCGTAGCAAAACCCTGGAGAAATGCATACTAAATGATCCGTTGCTCACATGGGGAGGAAACTGTACTGCATGTTCAGTCGCAATCTGGTAGCGCTGTTTGGATGTTTATCTATAAAAAATTAAATAAATAAAACTTTGACATTACACTGAGACCCAACTACTGAAACACATCAGTGAATATGTGAAAGAGGCCTGTCTTCTAAAGGCCATGGAGCTAAATCGCCAACACAGGTCTTAATCAAACCATCAGACACCTTTGAGCCTCTCAATAATCAATTTCATGTTCAGCTGTCGACTCCCACCTTGTCTGAGTTGCTCCCCTGCATATTAAACAATAACTGAAAGTTAGTGGAGTTTTTGAGGAGGAGCTTTATTGAAACAGCAATCGAGGAGAGGACTGAGGAAATTAATACTCAAGCCCTTCTACTAAAGTGAAACCTCAAGTTGCTGCACATAATAATCGCAATCACACCCTGAACACAATGTTACAACATAATAAACCTTATGGGAATGAACAAACACTTCTTGTCTATATAATCTCTAGAAACAAGAAATGACCACATCTACTGAGAGCCTGCCAAAGCCATTGTTTCCATGTGGTCAGTCAGAGGAAGGCCATGCTGGGGTTCCTATCCTGCTCCTTTCTCATGCTCTGATGGTGACATGCTCTCACTTCCTCCAGTGGATCAGTCCCTTATTGTGCTTGGCTATGCACGAGTGCTACAACCTGAAGGGAAACTTGTACTGTACCATTCACAGACATTACACGGAAAACGTTCTCAGGATCAGCTTTCCCACAAGGAAATATTATCATAGCTGTGGTTGTTGAGAGAAATATGAGCACCAGGAGGAGTTCTAGCAAAAGCAGTAATGACATAAATGATCATGTGAGAAGTGTCCAGATTTTCGATTATTATGAAGGCATACAGGTACATGTGGAAATGTTGAATATAGCACTATTAAACCAATACAACCAATGTTACAGCAATAATGGAACAACTATGGAATTCATGCAGAAATATTCGAGCTTGCCAATGAGACGATAAAAGCTAACAGAATATGGAGACGGACCACCCGCATGGGCATAACATTAATAACTTTCTTTCCCTTATATAATACAACTTAATCCTCGTGTCAACACTGATGCCTCTCAAAAAGCCCCTTCCACAAGGCAGAAATATGATAAGCATCAGCATTTTGGCCCATCTGAGAGGGATATATGAAAATCCAAAACCACAGAATAACAAAAGATCCCATCAGATATGGAAGATATTGTGTAATAAGATTCACCCACCAAGAAGTGAAGCAACCACTTCACAAGATAAAGATGTACACATACACATTAACATTGCACAGGTGACACGTAAAGCCAACATTAGCTGACAGTTTGGAAATCACAGAATTGCAGTGTATCTGTGTGGTCAGTACTGCAGCATTTTCTCATGACAAATTTTGAGTTTCTGTAGGTGGCACATTTTTCAGTTATTTTGGCAGCGTCTGCTCACACCAAGTGCTGAAAACTGATTGTATTTATTCAGAACCAGCTGTAACACTTTCATTTGACTTAAAACTAATTTTTCCAAGGCGGCGGATGCCATTTTATAAACCCGTAAATGATTTGCAAGTGTATGAACAGTTAACAAATGTTTTATAACACAATGAGGATTTTTGACGTCTGTAACCATATATCATTAAATATGATAGCAGCTATGTTACTGTATACTGTGTTATCTGTCATTGTCTGTTTATACACCACAAATACATTAATAAACATTTAAAATGTTGTTATATCTGCTCACAGATATGGGGGAGGTTTAAACAAAGTGTTACCAAACATGCTACTTTTCATGCTACTTAAAACATAAAATGTGGTCATTCCTGTGCACCGTAAGATATTTAGAAGCAAGAATTATCTGACTTCAGCTGTCTAGAATGGTAAATATGAAAACTAAGCTTACTAAGCTTTGTATTGGCAATCTGTGATTGAGTTGCTAAACAGATCTTAGTTTATATTACAATTTCTGATTACAGTTTAAGAAGAACCTGTTAGTCAAGCTTAAAAGATGAAAGTATGTTTTTAATCATTTGACTCCCATCTGTCCTCCTTCAAAGAAGCACTTCACATCCTCCATCTCAACCAGGTGTGCTAAGGCTCTCTTGACAAATCAGACCCCTTCAGTTAGCAGTCAGTTGGCTCTACGCACTGACATGTAGTAGACACGGTTGCCCTGGCAATTTCATTTGCATGGCACAAACAAAAGGACACGTGAGAAGCGAGGGCTTGCACCTGGACAGGTTCATAGAGGGACAGAAAGCTAGGACGGTTCACATGAAATTTTGACTCTAGGCTGGATCACAGTTAGCAGAAATCAAGTAATTTGGACATCACTAAGACAGTCGGAAATGCTAATGGAAAAAGTGCTGGGCTAGGTTTGTTTGGCACAGCTAAACGCCAGAATAAAGGGTAAAGTTTCATGTGATTTAGGAAAAGACTATGCAGAGGAAGAACTTGTTTCACACTTTAAACTAAAGAGGCAGTATTAATTGAGTTATGCTACACAGATGACATACTGTGTACTGCATATTTCACGACCACGTACCCGAGTTAAAAACAACAACCTAAATGATGCCTGCTATATTTATGGATTAGAGATTATCTTAGTAGCAAGGACAGCATGTTGCAAGGTAAATATTCAAACTGTTTGCTTTACAGGTTGAATTTTGCGACTTGTTATTAGAGCTGTCGTCTGAGGGCACGTCTGACACTTTTCTCCGTCTGGGTCTGTGATTACAGGTCTATTTTAAAGCTGCCCCCACTCTGCTTGAGCTGGAACACACTGTTATCTTCAGAAAGAAGCTGTCACAGGAATGAACCACAGCACTGGCTAGACTAGCCATGACACCCCGGAACAAAAGGACTCTACAGTCTATTCATGGTTTTGAAAAGGCAGTGACCGCTGTGTACAAGGCCTCCTCAGACGGGATGGCGCTGATGCAGTGGCAAGGCACCAATAGTAAAAGGGAGTGCATATACCATGGCAAATAATAGCTATAGAATACAGACCAGCTTCATTCAACCCTTGGAGAGGGGCAAGTTACTCACACAACAGACACAGACACCATTAGTTTAACACGACAGCACTGTAACAATGGAGCAGTGCAGTTGTACGTAGTCATACGACAATGAAACATTTATTCAAGACTAACAAAGCAGCTGCATTAAATCTGATTTACTAAAAAAAAACTTGTTTGACAGAAAACTTGGTAGTGTTGCATGATTTAAATCAACGTTAAGTTTGATTTTAATCAAGTTCACATTAATCCTAAATAACTTAATTCCATGAAAGAACATTTAATCAGTGCGCAGCAGACAGTAACTATCTGACCAAATTGTGTTGACCCGTTAAATGACATGTTTTGCAAATGTTTTGAGAGAGAAGAATCCTCTTTTGAATATTTGACGAAAGCATTTGTCCTTCACAGCGGACTGGCAACTGAGCAATACGTTACAAGAAAAAAAGTTCCTCATACAAACTTTCTGGTGTGTTTGAACTTTGATTTATGCCACTGCATTTCTAAATTTAGTAACTAATACCCTCTAAAAACAACAATCATGCACCACTGCATAGGGGTAGAATATGCATGGGGTACTGCTAAAGGCTGTTAAAATGACTACAGCACCAGGAGACTAGGAATTATTGTTGAAAAGGAATCTCATTTTCAAATGAAATAAAACTGAAATTGCATGTTTGCATTTTAATTAACCACACTAGGACTGACATGGCATTGATATAACCTTGTGTTCCCATCATGTTCACACCATATGTTTAGAATAAAATTAGTTTGTGTCTTTGAGGATCTTTTGAAAGTCAAGTCATTCCTTTTATCCGAGCTCCTTAAAACAGTAAGAATTCAAAACCCAAATGAGCTGTTTAAAACATAGCAGCCTTTTGCCTCCAGTCACATCTGTTATCCATCCAATTATAACACTCACCCAAGGACAACACATTAAAAGGATTCTGGAGGCTTGACAAATCATGTGCGTCAGCCAACCAAAATGAAAGCTCTCATTTGAGGCACCAGAGCTTCTTTAAGTTCAACTTAAATCATTGCAACTCAGGAATGACTTAATTAAAGAATGTGGCTGAACTGAAATGTTTAGACAAACCGTGTGTAGGGTATGAGCATCCAAAAAAATGTACTTGTATGGATATCTACAACAGAAACCACCACAAACAAGAGGACAAAAAGGGAGGTTGCATCAGACTCTTGAGAGAGACAATCAAGACCTATTCATTAAAGAATCTGTAAAAAAATTTTTTAAAAAGTAGGATGTGTCAATCATACTTAGAAAAAAAATGTTTGTTTATTCCAATTATAACCCCTTACAAAAAAGGTTTAAGACCAATATCTAAATTTAAGTGCTTGGGTGATAGAGTGGTAAAAATACAGAATGCCTCTCATTTCAGAAGGCTGTTGTTTTCACTGTGTTCAATCCCAGTGTATCTCAGTGCGGATGGGTTATGCTGAATGAGCTGAAATGCACAACCACAGGGTCCTTTAGATCATTAGTATGTATGCTACTTCTATGCTCTGAGACAGTGTGTTGTTTCTCCTATGTAAGCCAAGCCACAGGGACATTTGATCATGTAGATGACATTTTTGTATTACAAGTAATTATAACCTTGATACTGAATTTTTAGTAAGTACAATTTTTTGTTTGTAAACAGCGCCTGAGGGATCTTTGAAGACTGATTTCAGATTTCAAAATATACCAACGTTGCTGGACAAGCCTCTGAAATTCTATTCCCAAAGGAGAGTATTGTATAATGCAGGGGGACCTTTCGTTATCGGAGTCAATCGAAACGTTACCCAATTGAAATTGCTGGGAAGTATTAGTACAGTGTGCAGATCTTTTGTCGGATTCTTGAACTGAAATGTTTAACACGTCATTTAATAAAAAGGTATGAAGTGTATAATATATGTATGACACTATGCAGCATTTCTTTAATTTAGTCATTTACCTGTCTGTCACACAACACGAGAGCTACTCTAAATGAAATTATATGAAATGAGTGAGAAAAAAAAAAACGAATCACTCAATTCAAGTTGAAACGGTGTCTGTACATCACATAACGTGTGTGGCAGTGCCATGTATTGTAATCTAAATAAATGTATTTAAATGTGATCTAAGCGGTCTAGTTTCCTTGTTCAACATCTCCATCTCTTCTGTGGAGATCACAGTTACAATAAACATGACTTTGCTTTAATCGTAAATTTTCATCGTAGCAACTGAACTGGAACATGGTAAGACAGCAACACTTATGGTTATGGGGTGATAAGATGCCCTGTTGACATACAGTGCAAACATGCTACTGATCACGGTGACATTTCCCTTTGATGTCTGAAGTGCGGAGTGCAGCTTGAGGAGCTGATTAATGGAGTAACGTGAAGAGTAAAGCTATCACAGTAAAATTATCAGAGCAGCCGTTGGTGAGGAGAAGATGAAAAGGAAAAACTGAGCATGACATGTCAGGTGGGAGATAAGGTGAAGAGGGATAGAGGCTGGGGCAAAGACTGGTGAGAGCGTTTGTTGAACCAGCTGGCTCGGTGAAGGCTTCAACCTCCCCAGTAGTTGTAAAGGTCAACAAAAAACTGCCTAATGACAAACTGACCAATTGATAGAATTATGTAATTTAGCCATAAAAAGGACTAAAAAAAAATTCAAGTAAACACAAATGAAAGATTTTTTTTGCCTTATAGCAAGTGATAAATGGTTTCAGACCCACAGTTCATCAGGCATAGATTACATTTAATCACGATGAAGGACAAGCAATACATCTTAGAAACCTATGAAGAGAAACCAAAGAAAAACAATCTCAAATACCCTCTCTGTATTTGATGTTGTTTCAAAGACACCAATCACACTCTCCACAGAGGCCGGTCATTATGTTTCTCTTTCTCATCTTGCTTCCTGCTCCTGTGCACATCCATGGAGGAAACACAAGGTCTCTTGTGAGGCCTATATTACACGTTAGGACCCCCTGAGCTCATCCATCACCCAGTGCCCATGGACCACTTAATAACCCAGCTATTCAGACTAGGCTCCAGCTCACATAGTAGACATTCCTCTAGAGCCAAAGCCCACGGATACAAAGAAATATGTAATTACACTAGGGCACCGACATGAGGCTGCTCCCCTATGTGATGCTATGGGACGAACTTAACGCCCATCAGCCTATCATGGCTGCCCTATTGGCCATGAAAAACCTGAACTGATTGTGTTTCCACATGACTCCACCAGGCTCAAAGCTATTAATTACATGTTTTTGTACAGGTTTGTTTATCGGCTGGCATTTCTAAATTTCTATATTCAACTTCATTAAAACAAAAAGTAAGAAGACCGGTAAATACAGCTCTGTTAGCAAGATAACATACAGATTCAGGATATAGAGTGAGGGATAACGTCAAAAAAGCAAAGAGGTGGTGTCAGGTCACTACATTTTGCAGTACAGTCTCTCAGCTCGGTGTGGAAAGAGATGAAACGCATACAAAACCTGTTGCATGGGCCAAAACTCTGGTGAGTGTTAATACACAACCTCACAGCAACCCAATCTGGATATTATCACAAAATAGCATGTGTCGGTATTTCAAACAGTCAAAACAAAACGCATTCCTCAGCACTTACTTCTTTAGGATGACCTAAACTGATGTGCCTGGAACAGAGATCCTGAAACTAAAAACAACCTCTGTGTCAAACCTGGGTCACAGAATATTAGAAAGAAATGGTAGTGACAACGTGTTTGTGAGCCCATAATGGATAGCTCTTTTAGATAATTCAGATGAAGTCAAATATGTTGTTCATCGCAGAAGCATACTGTACACTCCCTGACTTACCATAATTCTGAAACATCTCTTAAGGAACTTAACTGCTAGTTCATTATGTCATTCTAAATCCAACCCCCCCCCCCCCCCCCCCCCCCCCCCCCCCCCCCCCCCCCCCCCCCACATCTACCCGCTCTTACAAAGGATAATAAGCAAGGGGGGGATGG
>CM022480.1:11388198-11467104 GCA_011952105.1 Coreoperca whiteheadi | reverse complement strand
CCCCCAAAAATCCTCCATCACTCATGGTCACTTTGAAGATACAGGGGTATTTATCTCTTGTCTGGGTGGTCTGGCTTTCGGTGCTGTGATGTTATCAATC
Organism: Coreoperca whiteheadi; assembly: GCA_011952105.1. Taxonomy (NCBI): domain Eukaryota; kingdom Metazoa; phylum Chordata; class Actinopteri; order Centrarchiformes; family Sinipercidae; genus Coreoperca; species Coreoperca whiteheadi. The sequence continues at coordinate 11,467,004 of CM022480.1, read as the reverse complement.
TAGGAATTTAAATCTACTATTCTACTACTCTACTAATTTATCCATTATCCCAATATCTGAAATTGTTCACAGCTATTACGGAAATGTCTGGTGGAGTTGGATTGAATACTGGTGAGTCATTCCAGGGAGTTCTACCTTAAGCCCTAAAAAGTGAAATGAAATGATGAATCAAAGCATTACAGTTCAGGCTTGTTTCCAGATCTCATTTCCTGGCCCATCTGTTCTGTTTTAGACAAGGTTTAGTGAAACACTGTCTGTATCTAATGCGGAATGAGTGACACAGAGGTTCATAATGCACAACTCACTTCAACTATCCAAGAATACACACTGCTTACAGAGTTACAGATGTTTCATTGTAATGGTTTAGATGGGTAAATTCAGAGAAAGATATTTTTGGGACTACAAAAGCAAAGAAAATGATTGCACCATGTAATACTATGCTGCAGGGCACTTTGATACACTGTCTACTTTTCATAAGATTAAGGCTAAAAAAAGCATTGGCATTTGTTTGTTGTTTCGGTTCCAAAGGACGTGCTGCAGCTTTGGTCGAAGGGGAAAACATATCTTATTATGTACTGAAAAACACAGTTACATCGTATAGTTAAGAGTCCGTTACTGCTTGTGTGCGTGTTACTATATGTCAAGGATTGGGTGAGGGCTATGTTCACTATTCCTTCCACATACCTTATTCAGACAGGATTAGAACCCCACCTGAAATGCTTTCTTGGGATTACAGACTGAGCTCAATATGTTATGCGGAGTAAATGCAAGTTCACATAGTAGAAAATCAAAATCTATTAAGAAATCTTTGAGTTCCCTGCTCCACGAGCAGCAGAGTTAATATGATCATATGAATGCTCACACAGGCTGAGAACCTGAGTGGATGAACTTCACTGCTACACCTGCCATAAAAAACTTTTTTTCAGGTTTAATTCACACAGCGGCAGAAACGGTTTAAGATGACATATGCAAAGTTTTGGGGTACATGAAAGATGTGGCATGTCACCAAAGAGGGACGGATGGTAAAGATCATCTATCACCGGTGACAGACGCCACGGAGGACTCCTCAGCAAGAACCTCCTCCAGAAATCTAGACCACACTATGATCATGGTCATGAAGTTATATAAAAACATCCCTTTGCAAAGAACAGAATGCTCCATTATGTATGCTCCTTAAGGAACAACAACAAAGCCCAGTTATTATAATAGCATTTTTATTTCCAGCAACCTGGATTATTCACTCTACATCAACTGTAGCTACACAGCTACAATTATTACTATGACAGGAGCCCAGGGGATGTCATTTTATGGCTCTGCTGGATAGATCTTTCCCCTCATAGCAGCCCCATATTTGCCAACCACCTTTACAATAGTTATCTAAAAGATAATACAGATGACATAACCTGACGGCAAAAATGACGCAATGGTAACAGATGTGTGCAACTAAATGATTTGTATTCCATATTAAACTGGAAATTGATGATTAACTGAGGGGTAGTTCCCGAAATGATTTGTTCAGTAGTAGAAACTAGTGAAGAGTGGAAGGTTATCCCAAACATGAGGGTCACACAATTCAATGTTATAAACACTCTTCTGGAACAGGATGTCCATCTCCTTTTGCCTTTACTCTTGTTTTAAATCCATTACTCTTGTTCTCGGGAACATTTGGTCAAAGCAGGAGTGGAGAGGAGGATGAATAATTTAGTACTCCTTACAAAAGGGGCCATAGGAAAGAACAGAGAGAGGGGTTCAGTGTGACACTCCGTAACACAACCTGGATCTGTATCATGGAGTTTATGAACACTGTCACAGCAGATGTGTCTAAAGAATAAATGCAGTGTAGGGCCTGTATCTATGACTAAACAGCAATGTAAATCTAAAGGAAAACACCTGGAAACTCGTTTGGTTACACTTTATCTGAACACTGATTAAAGTATTATGTGAGCTTGTGTAATGTAGTGAGGTATGGTTCTGAGCTATTAATGGGTGCATTAAGCAGATAAAAGGAATGACCGTAAAGGAATGGAATATTGGAGAAGCTCACCAATGTCAACAATAACAAACCTGAAAACCAGATCAATACTTTCTTCAAGTATCCAATTAGGCCTGCTGGCTCACTCACCGGATATTTATATTGGTTTTCAGTCACTCCCCTCATTAGGGACACCTGTGAGGTTGATTTTGTCATGTCGGGGGTGTGTTATGGGGGTGTTGCTTTATTTATGTCTTCCTAGGTCACTGTATTTTCCTAGCGCCTTATGTTTATTCTAGTCCTTTGTTGTATCTGTCCATGTTTATCGTATTCAGTCTTGTCTCACATTTCATTTTTCCATGTAGTTCATGCTGTCTGGTTACTTCCTGTTTTATTTTGGTAGACGTCTGTTTCCCTCTGTCTCTGTCTCTTTACTTCCTGTCCCTGATTCCCTGAGTGGGTTCACCTGTGTTTGTCCTGCACCTGTGTCTCGTTGCCTTCACCTCCCCTGAGTATATTTAGTTCATGTGTTTCCTTGTCTCGGTGTGGGATCATTGTCGGTGTCAGTGTCGCGAGATGTTTGCGTGTTGCCTTGTCTGCCTTCCCAAGTGTTTTTCGCTACCTCCTCGTGTTCTTGGTTTTCCTGGTTTCCTGTCTGTTGTTTCGAGTTCGCCTGTCCACCACAGGGTAAGAGACAATAAAGACTCCGCTTCTCAGTACTGTCTGCATCTGGGTCCTCCTTACCTCGCCGTCACCACCACCAAACCGTAACAGATTTAACTTCTAATTCATCTTCAAGAACTTTCGCAAAAAGGACTGGGAAAAAAGAATGACGTATTCTTGCTGATGTAGGCTCAACACACATCTAAAAGACAAAGCTAGTCCCCAGCAAACACAAACAGATATGGTACAGTAATCTGGTACAGTACAACAACTACACCTTGACAAACACTAAACACTACGCATAGACAAGTCATACATAAGTCTTTCTTCAAATGATTGCTCAGGCAATTTGAGAAATTCACTTTGCTGTTGTAGCCAGATGAGAAAGCCTAATTAATTTCATCTCTGTACATCTAGTACAGAGTCACTGTAGGTTGGCGACGGGGTTGGCCAAGCTTAGCTCAACGGTAGCTAAGTAGTCTAAAAATGCTTTCCTGCAAATCCAAAACGTGTGTCTTATTTACACATCTTATCTTATTTATGTACGATGTATTAAGAAAAAGATTAAGAGAGATTGTTGTTCAAGCTTAACCAAGAGCAGCTCGGCAAAAAAAACTTAGCAAAACCAGGTTACTCTTGGTTGTAAAGGCAGCTAGTTTTTGACATAAGACGTGTCATGTTTTGTATTGTATATCCAGTAGTTTTGGGTTTGGTGTAGGGCAGTTGTTTACCCCTCCTCACACCTTTGAGCTAAGCAATGTTAAACACATCCTGGACCCACTCTCTGTATGGCATGCACAGAAATGGAACGGATATTGATCCTCACATCTGACTGAGTGTTTGAGGGTAAACAAGCATATTTCCCAAAAAGTCAGAGTTTACCTGAAATGTGCTATACTTTGATCTTAAGATAATCCCAGATGGAGTTACGGTGTAATGACTGTATGACTGCAGAGAAAAGATGGCAATATGTGTCCTGGGGGGCCCCACACACACACACACACACACACACACACACACACACACACACAGAGTGTCATGGAAAGACACAGATTGCTCCTCTGCCAGGATGGATCAAAAACATGCAGAACATTTTTTATTTGTTTCCTCAGTCAATGAGTTTCCAACTGGTCTTCCTATGAATTATGTTCTATGTAGCAGGAAAACAGCTAGGGGTTTCAAGAATGAAATTAAAGTATGACATCATTCTTCCTGCTGTCTTTAGCACAGTATTAAGCACAGCGGGAAAAATTAGAACCTCAATTATTTTGCCCTCAGTTCATCTTGTAAAACTCACTGACATGTGAGATAAGCAATCTCCAGCAGCTAAAGTAAAAAGGAAAATGTTTTTAAAACTATCCTCAGTTCTTCTGACCTCACCTTCCACTTCCACCATGCATAAATGAAAGAAAATGTCCAACAGATACACATTTCCCTCTGAGTGTATGTGTGTGCTTAGCATTGCACTAGTACTCAGTGTGTACTGATATAGCGCTGTCAGGGAGCCTGCAGGGGTGCTAAGCCATGCCCTTAAAGTGAAATACCAGAGCAGAGCCCACTCTGCGCCTGACAGAGGAAGTCTCAACAGTAGCCTACTAGAGTCCCTGCAGTCTGCTGTCACCAGGCTATTCAGCCATACAGGTGCCTGGAGAGAGTGAGATGCCAACGTGCCAGTCCACATCCTGTCTAACCTTTAAATCCTGATGAACAGTAAACTGGAAGTTGCCTGACTGCCTTGGTGTCAGCCTGAACACCTGCTACGAAAAAGTCGTGTAGAGATAAGATCTATATTTATATAATTAATACAGCACTTCTGTCAAGTGCAACTTTTATAAAACTTTGTCTAGTCCCTGCAATGCATCAGCAACTGTTTGTGAAGATTAAGAAATCACCCTACTGGAACTCTCAACACCCGCAGTAGCATTGCATTTGGTTACATATTTTGTTACATGCACTTTCACTAAATGCACACCGCTTAAGGCCTCTACCAGTTACAGGTCTGAAGAGTGTAAACTTGAGGAGTGTTCAACTTTATGCATAATCATTAACAAACTTGCAGATCTCCTGTTAAAAAAATGTACCAAATGCATGGACTTTATTTCCCTTTGCATTTCATGACAGATATTCTGTATGAGGCTCTCAATCTCACTGATCTTTCCTCAGGTGCAGTGATAAAAATTAAAACAAAAAATTGGAATACATTTTGCCCAGCTGTTAGTCATTTGACAGTGTTGCAGGGCGATGCTGTCTGGACTTTCATGATTCTTTCATTTTCAGATTAAGTAGAAGGAGAAAATTCTCTAAACTCTAAAGCTCAAAACAGTTTCAAAATCCTTTGGCTTATCGTAAAAATGCATTGTCACCTTGCTCAAAAAAAGGTTGTTTTTCTTACTTTGTGAACGGTTGGCATTTTGAAGATAAATGGCTTTCAACCAGACAGTAACAAGAGGCAACTGAGCAAGCTATAATGGATGTGGCAAAAATTGAGTATTTATGTTCACTTTGTAGTAAGAATCATCATAGGACATCCCGACATTTGCAAAGGTGGTGACTCAACCAGTAACCACAATCGAAATGCAAAATGCAAATGCACACAAATTACAACAGGATGCTCAAGAGAAAAGTTGATGCATTAATTCATGCATTGATTGGGAGCACAGAGCACCGAGTGATGTTGTTTACACCGTTAGTACAGGAGCTTTGAACTGCCGAGAGGAGGTTTTAATGCTGTTGTTGAATTTCATTTTAATTTTCAAGTTTACATTACCCTTTGGTTTAAATCCCGTATACGCTACCATAGAATTAGGATCCACAGTAACCACAGTCTTTACTGAATTCCACAAACAACAATATTATTTTCCTACTTGAAAGAAGTTGTACTTGTAAGTCTGGATTACTCTGATGAGCCACTTTTATCGTGTCTGTCAAAGAATTGAACACATCGCCTACCATTAAATGGATGAAAATAACACCACACTTGGATGTGCCCTCTGAGACCTTGCGAGCAGTTTTTGCAGCAGTGACTGCACGGTTACTATTGGCTGACTGCTAGGTGGATGTGCTGTAAACGTCTAAAGTATTAAGTTACAAGTTACATTTATCAGGTGGCCAAAAACTTCACTAGGATGTTTAAGTCGCTGTGTTTGCTGCTTAGCAATGAATTGCTAAATTACTGTAGCCATACCTTCTTGATAACAACAATATCTCAGGGTTGTGTTTTTTTTTAGTTTATTTTGGATTCTTTCTACTCCCCTAGTGGTTAAAAATCACTTAATGGCCTGACCTGACCAAACACACAAGACAGCAACTTTAAATAAAGTGCATCTATTTGAGTTCATTTTAGTTCAGATAGTTCTCTCTCACTTGATCCTAGTTGGCCAGCGGACCTCATAGTATCTCACATATCTTGCATAGCTCCTGGTTCTGTGATTGGATTTCTCAGTGGCAGCCCTGAGAAAGGTGTGAGGTAGTGGGTCAGGAGCATATGGTGTTTTTCTGTGTCCTGGTGGGGTTCACGCCAGGCAGCAACGTCCCTACAGGGAGTGTTGTAGCTACAGAGAAGGACTCCAGCTGCTCCTCTGGGTGACCTTCATTACCACAATTAACATGCATGCCAGTCACAGGCACACTAGGCTGGGGTGAATCCTGCACTATAAGCATGGGCACAGAGGAGATGGGCGAGGGGCACGACGCGGCTGGCCACTGAGCAAAAATGTTTAAGAAATGGGTTAATCAAAACTATAAAGTGAATAAAACTAACAAAAAGATGATGATTATTTATTTGATGTCATATAAGTGCAAGCAGGTTGGAACGGGTGGAGAAAAGTGTCAGGTGTGTTGTGTGATAAAAGAGTATCAGCAAGAATGAAAGGAAAGGTGTTCAAGACGGTGGTGAGACCAGCGATGCTGTACAGCTTAGAGACAGTGGCACTGAAGAAAAGACAAGAGGCAGAGCTGGAGGTGGCAGAGCTTAAGATGTTGAGGTTCTCTTTGGGAGTGACGAGGATGGACAGGATCAGGAACGAGTACATCAGAGGGACAGCTCATGTTAGAGGTTTCGGAGATAAAGCCAGAGAGGCCAGATTGAGGTGGTTTGGACACGTTCAGAGGAGAGACTGTGAATATATTGGTAGAAGGATGCTGAGGTTGGAGCTGCCAGGCAGGAGGTCTAGAGGAAGACCAAAGAGGAGATTTATGGATGTGGTGAGAGAGGACATGAAGTTAATTGGTGTGAGTGAAGAGGATGCAGAGGACAGGGTTAGATGGAGGCACATGATTCGCTGTGGCGAGCCCTGAAAGGGAGCAGCCGAAAGGAAAAGAAGACTAGGTCATGAATTTTTTCGAAGTGGGAAATTTGTCTCTGCCAAATTAACTTATAATATATCATACTGTACTTACTTTAGACAAATAAGACCGTGGATGAGCATGAATCAATACACAGGATATATTGCATTTCTATCCCTTGACTGATCAGCGTTTAATACAATAATGAGAAGACATCAGTCTCCACTGTCATTAATCTGTAACACTACAAGACAAGCAGATATATTTACCCACTTGAGCTTTCAGGGTGAGTCAGTCATCAAGTGGTCACAAGACCCATGACACCCCAAGAAGGCTAAATTGCAGAACTGTATTATCTTTAATGTTATTGCAACATGAATTTCCACAACAAACATATTGCAAAGGGCAATCATCATATCAATGCAAAAACTCAGAAAACTGGCAGCTCCTGGTCCCCCTCTGACTGCTGTATCAGAGCTATAATAAAGTCCAGCCCTCAATCCCAAACTTAAATGCCAACAAAAGACACACTGAAAGATGTAATAATATAGATGCAGACCAACTTTCATCAAATTACACCAAAAACCCTTCTTTATCTCAGGAAAAAGCCAGACATGAACCCAAAGGAACAGCGTAAAGGATTTTGCAACGAAGCAGTTATAGGAACACTACATTTTTTTGTTAGCTTGGAATGATACAGTAACTCTAACAGGCTGTATACACATGGCACATCTCGCTGCGTTTGGCGTCCACATTTCAAGTTTCACTTGCGCTTTACGGGGCATAACTGTGACCCACAGCAATTTTTAGGCTTCAAGTCTATTCATCTTATGTGCGTAAAAACAGTGATTGTGTTTTGGGTTGCGAGTGCTGCAAAATGTGGCTGAATGTGGCTAACCCAACCCCACACAGCAGTACTGTGGCTATGCACATGACCAAGGACTACAGCGACTGCTGTTGTGCCGCTGAAGCGTTTTTGCAAGGCGGACAACAGAAACAAGGTTCAACTCCAATCCTCATGGGACATATCATCTCAAATGCTTAATTGAAGATGAAGCTGTGATATGGGATGAGTATAAACAAACATTAAAACTTTCTCCAAATCATGCACAACATGGCTGGTCAACTGAGACTAAATGTAGCATTATCAGTCAATGAAATACATGACTGTGTCCACTCTTTGTACTTAAAAGAAAAGAGACAAGTCATTTTATAGAGCTACGACGCCATTACACATATACATTACAGATTTTACTGACATTAAGCTTAAATGTCTCTTCACAAATCTGTCGTCACCATTCAACAGTCTGATGAAGCCCAGACTTAAACACAGAAAGTTGGGTTAGATCATCTGAAAGGCCTATGGTCTTATTAACAAACTCTGCTTTCAGTCAAAACTCTGACTATAAAAAAATCAATATGGAAAAACGATCAGCTTGTTGCACAACAGCTAATGGGGACTTTCTTCAGGTCCTTTTTTTGGTATTCTAACGCTGATCGACCAAAGAACACAGAGGCCAATCAAGGTGAACACAGAGACCATTACCTCCTAATTTTTACTGCTTCTTAACACAAACCCACTAATTTACATGCCTGATCAGGTCCCTCGAGACATAAGCATGGCAAACGAAAACAATGCTTAACTGGTCAGTGAGAGGTTCTGATTTGTAATGACAGAAGAACTGAGCAGTACTAGACTGCTGTGTTGTTTGGAAGGAAGACCTCCCACATTTTTTATTGATCTGCCTGTCTTATGTTTACAGACTATAGGGGAAGCTAACAACCAAGTTTATCTGTAAAAGTGCGGTCACCACATATGAAGGTTGTACTGTTTACAGTTGATCTTTAAAACAACAATGATCTGGAGAAAATATCTGAGATTTGGTGTATCAATAAAATACTTTATAAGAAGCGTATCATATGCAGAGCAAATATGAAAACGGCAACTGTAGGCTTGTGGGTTGCAGACTACACCTATGCAAATTACAATAGATTTTTTGGTGGCGCACATTATTCAAATATGACACGGTGTCAGATTACACTCTTTAAACATACCGCTAGTTCATGTTCTACTGGCCACTGCCCCAAAGCCATAGACTTTTATTGATATGCAACTGGCAGCCAAGCCAAAGTGAAACTGCAGTGGTGTTCTGATGTGAGCTTTGGCTTCCTGTCAACAAGACCACTTTAAAGTCTCAAGGGCTTAACACAACCATGGTTTCTACATGAAGCTGTAAGTGACAGAGACATACGAACTTGCACCTCAGATCAAATCATTATTAAAGCATCAAGCATAAACCGTGCAGTTCTTCAATGAATGATGATCAAAGGAGTATGCTCATAAAACAAAAAAAGAAAATACTTAAGTGATGAAATATAGGGGAGAAAAACAGCCTTGCCTTTATATAATTGTTTTCAATATGAAACACTTCTCACAATCATCATTTTAAGACTTTCCTGTCCCAAAAAATGTTGTATATATTTTTTTTTTTCCAAAAAGGAAATTAAAATGACAAAAATGCCATAAACATGCACACACGTAACCAAAGATAACAGGTCACTGGTGTGTTTGCTGGGCCTCCAACGGAGGCCACTATTTGCCTTCCTTAGCTTCAAATCCAAAGAGTCCAGCTGGTCATTAGATAGATAAGAACCAAAGTGAGCAAGTACTATATGTGGGAGATGAAGACCAACAGATGTTGATATAACAAGGAGAAGGTCAAAGACATGAAAGTGAAGAAAGTTATGAAGAAAGAGGGGATGGGAACAATGAATGGGGGAAGGAAGAGATTGATAAAAGAGTCATCACAGAAAAGGACAGCGAAAGATGAATAGATTAAAGTTATGGGCAGGAACAGTCGTATCGTTTTAGCCCCCAGTTGTTGTTCAGAGTTCGGGGTTGCATGGGAGGCGAGAGTAATGGAAAGTCAACTCCATTGGAACTTTTATTAGGTCAGAATAAAGCCTCACAACAGCTGGGTGAACTCCATCTAAACATCAGCTCTGGGAAAAGCGTTATCACAATTTCCTTGAATTCATACGTCACTGTGAGAGAGTACATATGAAAACAGTAAACCAGCATGATGTCATTAATGTGTTAATTAAAAAGGCATTTGTGCAGCAGTATCATTTTGAAGAGTCGATGTACATTCAATACAGAACAGTCTTTTGGTCACTTTTTCTGGGATTATAATCAAACAGCTCTGTTCTGATTATTTCATTTCACAAATCTGATAAGTTTAACAGAAAGGGCCATATTCAATTTCATGTTCTTTTGGCAAGATATGCAGCATGTTGGTATATTTCATGACCATCATTAAAATGCCTTGATAAAGGACATCTTGTTTAAAAAGGAGAACAGCATAACTGATCGTGTTAAACAGACATGGTAACGCCTGCCAATTATGAAGACGAGAGTGGAGAAATGTGTTTCCCTTTTTATAAGTTACAAAACTGCAAGTTGATGACTTAAAGTTTAAATGTGATTATAGCTTTCAAATTTTATCAGAATACACCAATGAAATAAACAGATATCGATCCAGATCCTCCCCCCCATAGCAACTTAAAACTAAGCCTTTACATGAGTTATTATAGCTTCTCTGCTTTTGACTTAGTCTCTACATCTTGAAAACACACCCACACATACTACATTGTATACTGTATCATCGAAGACATTCATGAACAAATTGCATTATATACAAGTTGACCCAGTGCTCTTGAATATAATATGATATGAATAAATACTTCCAACTAAAGTTTGATCTACCCAACCTTTAATGTTGATGATGAGCAGTGTGTACTTCCATTTCGAATTAGGCTGGTGCAGGTTGTTCCTTCTCAAGACAGATTTTTGTGTTAATTGCAAAACATACTTAGGTGTACGATATTAATTTTAGTTGGTCATATTAAAGAAATAAGAAAGTATATTTGGGGCTTTTCAAGAGTTGCAGATCACTCCACAGATTTTAGACCATCCAACATGTTTCTGTCAAATGTTTCACTGGGGTGAAATTTACCAGTGGAAACTGTTGGCCTTATGTTGCTTCCCTTTCTGTCAGACTGTGGCTTACCAAGCAACCTCTCTTTCTGATAGGTGACCGGAGTTCGACTTGACCCCGATGCTGCTCAAGTTTTGTTACTGACAAAGCGGAAAATCTTTGTCAGTAAAGAATGATATTATGGGAAGCATGTGTGTGTGGGGGGATGCTGTCATACTCAAGCTCAGTAAAATCATTGGTGTCTGTTTGCATCAAAGATGATCCCCATCAAATGGCCTGATCTAACCAAACACACAAGGCTGCATTCATAAACAAGCAGCAATCCGTAAAGGACCAACATGGCGTGGTTCATATATATAGCCCAGCCTGCACCCTTGGATGAACTAAGAGGGACTCTGGCCTACCTCCCAGACATGAAACAAGCAGCACACTGGACAAGTGTCCTGCACAGCTGTGCACATGACTCTTGAAGCTGCACTGGGTTACTTGTCCAACAGCTCCAACTGTCACTCAGCCTCTCCAGCTCTTACTTTCAGTTCTCACTCATGCTCTTTCATTCAGTCACTCACTCGCTTGTGGCCACTGAGGGGGAAAGGATTAGAAAAGACTAAGTCTGGGATCCAGGAGACGGTCTTGGATCGTGTCCCAATCGCTAGCATAAGCACCTTGCACTGTTAAGCACTAAAGTTGGCTCATGTAGATTTAGCCTTGGGCGCCTGTTGCTCCGGGAGCACAAACCATTCCCTGTGTTAACCTCCCTACTGAAGCAGGTGCAAGTTGTTCTGGATCTGTTGACTGAAAAAGTTGTTCATTACTCCTCATTTCCAACACCACAGCTCAAACTCCTCTTTAATACGGACAAATAACAAAACTAAAAAAAAATAAAATAAAAACAAAGATGGATACAACGTAGGGTACCGTGAGGTATCAAATCCAACTCTCTGCACCTTGTCTTGTAGATTGTAGTTGACTCAGATCTGCTTGGAAGGCAGAATTCTTCTCCGTTCTGGGGCTGTAGATAAATCCTCTCTCCTTTTAAAAGAAACTGATAGAGTTAACTCCAGATGCACTGGCTCAGCAAACCCATGTGCCCCACTTCAAAATCAATACTAGTGTCTTTAAATGATATAAGAATCATCAAGCTCAGCGAGCACATAACTGTGGAATCAGATAGGACTCTGAATTCATCACATCTGATGGTATCAATCCTGCTATCCCTTATTAGGACCCCTCACAGAGAAGCTTTTCTTACTCTACTCCTTTTAAATCTTCCTTGTTCTCTCTTGGACAAAGTTGTATTCTGACAGCTGAGAACATTTCTGCCAAGTATAAGAGGTAAAAACAGAAAATTGTTTGGGATACACCACAAGACAAATCATATCTATTAGTGTATTTTTATCAGTGACTTGAATAAGTTCACTATAGACAAGAGCAATATCCACATTTAATGAAATGGTTATTACATATCTGTTTTCAGTATGTACAGCATTCTACATTTATGAAACGAATTTGATCTTATTGTGTGACAAGAAGTATGTGGATTATTATGATATCCTCTATTCACAACCTATTACAAATGAATGCTTCTACATGCATTCTGTTAAACTAGCCTATTAGACATAAGCTTTGCACAAAGCCTGCAGGATAAAAGGAGGATGCATCTAAAACGTATCATGCACTGAGAAGATATATTAGAAGCAACTGAGGCATCAGGCGCAGTAAGAGCATTGAGAGGCTGCATGCTTAAGGAAGTTCACCTCTGTAGTATGCTATGTAGCAGCATGAGATGTTGCACAGTGCATATACGTATGTGTATGAAGATCGGCATTTGTACAACCTGGAATTCCTGTAGAAATTCATGAGAAATGAGACATGCCAGTGATAGGATTCTTTGAAACTGCCATGGTATCAGTTTGTGACGCGACTCCTCATGCATTAAGAAAAAAAAAGTCAAATCGATAGCTGCACCTCAGCCCTTGCAGACAACAATCATGAATCACATAGATGGTATGGATGGATCAGCAGTTCTACTTGGTCTCTTTATTTCTGAGTAGAAGTGGGGGGGAAGTTACTGTAAGAGCTGCAAGGGCTTTTCTGCAAAAGAGCCTAATCGATAATTCTCAGTCCTTGCCTCAATTACTTACAGGCAGTTAACAAGTCAGTTCCTCTCCCTGAGCAATGGAGGTAGTGGTGGAGGTGGTAAGCCACCCAGATCCTGATACATGTCATCTTATGATCACTGAAATTTGTAGATGACAGCCTAAACAATGAACATACTTAATGGATTAATTAACTACAGATAGAATTTGCTGTTTTTTTGTTGGTGTTGTTTATTAACAGTGTATTGTGCACGGCACTATTAATATGGACTTCAATCTTCACTTGGCAATACTTTAATTTCAATGTCGCATGAATAAGCCATGTTCATTTATGTTACCGACATCCTGAACTCAGCCAGTATCTCTGCCATATTGAGAAACACACACACCCTCATGCACCAACTACCATACTCTAAAGATATTTAAACAGGAGATAATTAGACAGCTAGAAGTTTTCCAGCCAGGCAGATGAGTCCTCAAGGTTAATGCATGGAGTTTCCAGTCTTACAGCTTTTTGTATGGAAGTGTTCAGATACAGTATGCTTTCAGCTTTATTAGCCCCATAATACAGGCTTACATGGAGTTGGCAAGCGACAGAGACAATTCAATGTTAGATGAGTAAAGAGGATGAATAATACTATACAAAAAACAATTGAAAAATAGGTTTGAGAGAAAATGTCTACTAAACCACTGTACATTACAATGTCTCAGTAGAGAAAGGGAGGAAAATGGTGGAGATACTGAGCACTGAGAAACATGTGTATATCTGTATGCAGACACTGACATTGGAGAAGCTGACAATTTATAAAAGGACATGCATAAATTCAGCTCCTTTGGCCCAGGCAGACATTTTCTATATGCAGCACTCGAGGTATTAGACACCTTTCTGGCCATAAAAGGAATTGTAAATCAAGGCAAGATACACACATCAACACCAGGAGTGTGTAGAAAAAATGTGCCTCTTAACCTCAACAAAACATGACTCTGTAGAAAAAAGAAATACTAGAATAATTATAGATAATACATTACTTCGACCTAATTATGCTAACACCATATAATTTTATACATTTTAAAGCAGAGGATTAAAATGTGAAACAATTAGGCATACACACTCTGTGAAATACGGAGCGTCAGCAAAGTAATTTCCTAATCATTCTGCATCATAGTTCCACAGTTCATAAGAGGACCATTACTGTATGGCAAGTAACACACAAAGACATTTATTTGTCTTTCCATTCCACGTCACAAGAAAAAAGTATTTCTGACTCATGTTACACTTCAAAAGCTCAAGCACAGTAGATTAATAAAAGTATTAGCTTTCCAACTTTTACTTTCCATTTCAAACCCTACTTATTTTCTATAAAGTCTATCAGAGGTTAGGACCCTGGAGATCTTTCCCTCCCTTTCTCCCCCTACATCTCTGTCTCTTTCACTATCCACAGCTCCCTCCCTGTCTCCTCCTATCCCTGTCTCAGCGGCTATATACTGTATACTTCACTGAATGGTCCTCCTTTAATTCTTGTCTATAGTTCATATATCTCAGATAATAATCAGATAAGTCTTTCATGACAAGCAAAGTCACAGAGGGACTCCTGACTAAACAGATTTAATGGCTGCACCTGTAGATTAACACAAGGGAGATGCGGCCAACTCAGATTTGTCATTTCTATCCATTAAAATTAATCACTTTTATTCATGAAATATGGTAGACTTTAAGCTTTTGGCCTCTTACAAATAGATCTTACATTGCAGGTGTTGCAGGAAGACACATCTTGTAACAATTTCCATCAAAATTTCTAAAATACAGTACAAAATGATTATTTAAGTAAAGTTGAATAAAATCTTGTGATGGGTATTTGTTCCAAGTACAGACCACGATTAAGTATAAATCCAGACAAACTGACTCTTTTAAACTGTGTGTAGTAATAAAAACAACTCACTGTACCCAGAGTCCAAATAATATGCCATCTGGCAGCATTTTGAGCCATATGCTTTCATACAGCTGGATACTTTTTGTAGATGTACCAAAGTTTTGTCAGCCAAACTGATGATAAATTGTACAGGAGGCATGAAGCCAGGATGATTGTGTAGTGTCAATTTTCCAGCCAAAAGACTCCTTGGTAAGTCCCTGTATGCTTATTTGTGTCCAACAGAGAGCGAGTTAAACTTTTGAGCGAAGGCCAACACAATATGAAGTTACCTTAAACTACAAAACATTTTCAAGATTTGTAGCTACTGTTAGACATAACTTGCTGCTGTTAGCATAACTCCCACTATCCCCCTACACTGGTTCTTCCTTTACTCCTTTCCTTCAATTCCTAACCTATTCCCTCTACTCTAATGATGAAGTTCATTATATTAATCCTCTACTTTCCCCAGTCTGCAAACAAACAAATGACCCAATTAAGAACACTAAAGCCAGTGCAGTCAAACGGAGACAGGTAAATAAATTATTTGAATACCCAAATCATTCTGTTTGTGCTTTTGTACGAACTTGAAAGATAGATGGCACTGGCTGCTGGGAAGAACATTACCAAGCTGCGTTTTTTAAAAGAGTTTTAGGTAGTGCTGTGGCTTGTGAGACTAAATGTGTTCGGTCTGCAGCAAACATGTTGCAACACTAAACAACTCAACGTCTGCAAGTGAACTACAGCCAGTAAATGTTTTGTGTCATTTGAGTAGTTGGCCTAAACATTTCAGCATAACCACATACTACAACAGTCTTTAACCTGAACGGTCCAATATGAGAAAGTTATAAAATGAATGTGGAAAAGGATATGGCTACGCTGGAGAGGAATCTAGAACAAATATTTGTTTAATTTATACTCGATTTGTTTCTTTAAGTCCACAGAAGTAATATGAGAAAGAAAATTCCTGTTTGTTCAATTACTGCTTGAAGAACACAACACTGAACAGAAAAGAAACAGCGGAGGAAATGTATGTCTGTTTAACGGGAAGCAATATTCTGCAAGGGGATTCCATCTTAAAAACATCTCAGAAGTTGACAGAAGAGAATTGTTAGAGAGCAAGCAGTCCAGAACATTTACTTTGACTTCATTGTTGTGATGGCAAATGTTTCCCTCTCCAAGTCTACATCAAATTCAGTTATAGAATAAGGGGCCAAGTGCAGCAAAGAGGATCCAGAGAAGATTGGGGACTTGAATTAATGGGCTAAAGACAAGGTCTCAAGAGTGTTAAAGACACAATCTATGAGTGCTGTTTTCCAACTGGCCTAAATACAAAAGGAAAATAACTAGTTGTGTCTGTTTCTTTCCCTTATTGTAAGATTACTGCACATATAAAATAGATCCATAATTAATTACACTCAATTAATGTTAGTGTAAAAAAAAAAGTAATGTGTTTGCCAATTTGACTTACGTGGTTACTTCTTCCATTTATCTGGCAACTCCTTGACCTAAAGGAGGACTTTTATTACCTCCAAATTCCTGTGACAGACAGAAAATATAGCTATGTGAACATTTCTGGAATTACAATGCAGGACATTTTTTAAGAATCAAAGAGTGTCAATACGTTGTGTAATAAGTATGAACTCTGCTGAAATAAGCTTTTATTTATTGGTTTTCAACCCAGACACAGATCATAAAAAAATGTTTCTAAGCCATTTGTACTTTCAACATCTTCAGAGGCAGTTTTTATACAGCCAAATGAAATGTGTTGGAAAGTCAGATGGCTTGAGTAACTAACGTTGGTTATTAAATGTGTAGTGGTGAAGTCTCTCAGTTTGACAAGAACAGAGCATCAGCTAATTATATGGATGGTTGACTTTTATAAGAAGGCCCTATGCTCTTTTATTACAGCTCTCTCTTCTTCCCTCCTATCCTCCCTTTTTCGCCTTCATTTCACACTGCACAGATGAGAGGAAGGGTCTGGGGTACAAGCTTTGTTTGCACAAAACAAAAGCTGAGAACACCACGAAGATGACTATTCCCAGGTACACAGGGAATTGTGTTGACACGGTCTTTGCTCTATTAGTGAGCCAATACATATGGTCAGAGTACACAGTATCAAAAACATGTGTGTTCCTCTTCTCGAATAATTACCTCCTCAATGATCCCTAAGTGGCCACATCACCTCATCTCCCTGGGCCATTCCCTGCAGTCGTGTGCCATCAACACTTCCACAACAACAACGGTACACCCCAGCAAGGAGGCCAGAAACCAACCTCTCAACTGTAGACACTTTTGGCAAAACAAGAAAGAATAGCAATGAAGTCTTCAGTTTAGGAAGAACCACACCTTGTTCTGTTGTTCTGATGACCAGCTGGGACTGTGAGTGGACCCCCAGCTAGGAATCACCTCTTTATGTATTCACTTTCAGATCAAAGACTTGTTTTTACAGTGGTTTTGTTTACCCGTCATATGGATTAAACTGTGTGCTCTAACCATTCCTCCTTTTAAAAATAACGTATGATTGAAATAAATTTCACCAAAATGATTGTTTGACACACACTCTGAACAGAAGAACAACTTCCCTCAAGACTACCTAAATTTATAAATATATAAGGATAGAAAATCCATCACTACACCACAACAACTATAAAAAACTGTAAACAAAATAAAACTATCAGTTTCAAACCACAGCAAACCACAAATAACTCCCTGAAGTCAAATACATTCTCGAAGCATGAGGTGCGATGAAAGAATACCCTCAGTCCCTTGTTTCATCTCTTTCATTTCCATCTCTCATCTCCTCTGTGTCTCCAGTGTAAGCAGGAACCCTCCTGTTCTACACAAAAAGTAAAAAAAAGGAGTGGAGTAGCACCAACAGCAACCAAAGAGTGAACGAACAGTTAGTGGGAGCTGAGGGGAGTCTTCAGCCTCCACCACACCAAACAACAGATTCCTGCTAGAAAGAAAGCACCCTACCGTTTTGGCTGAAAAAACAAGACACACACACCCAAGACAAAAGCAGTGGCAGCTAAAACGCTCACAGGACTCTGGTCGATGTGTGAGGAGCAGGGACCCAGAATAACTTTTTTCACCACCGTCCTGAAAAATAATTGTAACCGTCCCCAAGTAAATGTGAACAGTCCAAAAATCAAAATATTGTTTCTTTACTTTGCTAGTATCATCTATAGTTGTTAGTCGTTAGTGGCATAATAAAAATACCATTAAATAAGTTTGAAACAAAACCTGAAAAGTTATCTGTAAACGGTCATAACCAGAATTTAGTAACAGCAGCGGTGTTTACGTCACCACGACCACATGGCCCATACAAACACAAACAAGTCAAGGGAGACTGATAAGACAGAACTGATTAATGTCATTCAGGCTTATGTAAAATCATATTGTGACACATTACTGTCCATGCTAGCAACATTGTTATTTGTTTTGTCAGCTGACAATAACGTGGCCCTCGGCGTTACAAGTTAATCGGTGGACTGAAATGGAGCAGACCCAGTGTTTAGCTCCGTTAGCTGTAAACACACTGCAGGACTCTGCTGCCCACCGGATGCTAACAGCTAAGTAGCTCTCCTCCTGCCGATTTTAACACGGATTCGTTGTTCACAATGTAGCATTATCAGGGAAAAAATAATATGATCACGCACAGCCATTGAAGCATCTGGCTAATGTTAGCTAGCTAGTAGCAAGCAGCTGGCTACTGTTTCAATCAAAGGATGTGCTCAAACTGTAACCTTGCAATGAGAACTTCTGTTAAGAATTGCCGCTTTATAAATAAAATTGAGTGCAACATTTACGAGGTCCTACCAGCAATCGTTTGCTAAGCGATAGTTATACACATGTAGATACATAAAGTACATAAACATACAAAAATCCCTTTTGTCCCGGAGGCATCCCAGAGAAGATCTCTGGTCATCCCAAACACATTTTCTATCGTTTCTGGGGATGACGGGACACCGTTAGTTTTGAGCCCTGGTGAGGAGAAGCAAAATTGTAGGTTTGTTCTGCGAACCAAAGTGCTGTTTGGATAGAAGACAAGCAGTCTGGACACAGTTGGGCGGTAAATGACAGAGGGCTGATGCAGGAGGATGATAGACATTTTGGTTTTGGTATAGGAAAGCACTGTGAAGAGATCTGTCAGAACTACTGGGGCAAGTACTGATTTTCCAACACGCACACACACACACACACACACACTCTCTGTACAATGGATGAAATACGCTGGCCGCCGCTGCAGAGGGAGGCTTTTGTATGCACAACAGCACACACCCCTCAGTCCACCTGCAGAGCACCTGAGCCTTTCATCTATCCCGCTCCTCCTGCTGTGTTCGTGTGTGTGTGTGTGTGTGTGTGCTCTACGAGTGAGCAAGTGAAACGGATATTTGGAGACCATGCATGTGTTCCTGTTTTCCATCTTAACATTAGATAATTGTATTAAAAGAAAAAAAAAACATATGTCTGAATAAAGAAACCTGTTCAAATGGCTAATGGTTTAGTACTCATGTTGAAATATTGTTGACCTCAAATTGAGCTCACGTTATACTGTATATAAAAATATATTTTTATTCCTATAACTGGAGATTTAAAGCAAGAAACCAAAGAATGTCCGCCTTGCTATCAGACCTTGTGTTTGAGACACAGGAGAGGACACAGTTCCCAAATAACTGAAATGGATGAGCGCACTGGATCCATAATTGGAGGCTGAAGTGCCATTGCACAGTGACAGGAACAGATAACGACCCAACATCTTTCAAGCACTCAAGCATCAAGGGCAGGTATGCTGTAGCAATCCAAAACTATTCTGTGAACTATGTTTTTCTAGTAGGTCAAAAGTGATGGTCAGAAATATTTTATGGTCTTGCACAATCTAATACCCAACCACGCACTAGTTTTGTTCTTACCAACAGACAATTTGGAAGTCTGAAAATATCAAAGAATCACACTTTGTTTTTTATTTGTGTGAATGCTCAAGTGTTTAATAAATGAGGTCCAATATTAGTATTTTAACACTTCTTTAAAAGCATGTTGGGACTGTCACTTTTTCAAAAGGTTTTAACAACTTCAAACTAACCTATAGTTTTGAGGAGTTGCAGCGTTTATTCATGGACAAACACACACCTTCACTGCTAATCTTTCTCTCAGCTCCGATCACCAACACCTGTCTGCTCTGAGTGCAGTCACCGTCACACTTCCTCTCGTTCACCCACACACTCACTAAGAAAGACCGGGCGGATAGGTGAGGAGGACGGGCTGTAAATGGGCTCAAATGGACCCTCATCTTGGCCAAGAGGAGATTGGAGGTAAGGGGCTGAGGGGGAGGCTGACATGTTAAGAGGGGGAAGAGTGAGGGGTGAAGACAGTTCACGTTTTAGGGAGCAGTGTGGCACAAAACGAAGCTGAGCTGCTGCAAGAACATAATTAGTCTAGATAAACACTGCCATAGTACACAAGGAGGTTTTGGTATGGATGGCACGCACACGCGGGTGCATGCACATACGCACACACATACCTTAACAGGGAATGTGGTATTAGTGTCGTGCTGATGTATCTGGTCCTGTGTGAGTGGGCTGTGTGTCTCTGCTCTCAGTAAATAGTGGGAGGCCAGCATCAGTCACTCCTGCTGCACTGGTCCTGTGAGAAACCCACAGAAGGCAAAATTCTTCAACAGAACACAGACCACCCACACACCCATGCCTGGCTAAAACTCATTAAAAACATTTTTCCAGACTCCCTGAGATGTTTAGAAAAGTTCTATCAGTTACATGCATTGACAAAGGTAAAACCAAACCAGAAACCGCTGAGAGGAACATGCCCCAAAAATGAGCTCACTAATTAACACAGTCTATCTCGTTGCTTAATCGTCACAAAAAACAAAGTGTAAAAATGTCAAGTAGCAGTTTTTACAGGGGTGTTTGTGCCAGGCTTGTCCTTTGTTTTATTTCACAAAATGTCAAATTATTATTTTAAGTCATAGTTAAGCTACACTATTTTTTTTTTAACTGCATCAAGTTTTTTTTTTGTTTTAAAAAAAAAAAGGATTTTAAAGTCATGCTGTTTGTTGGTATCTCTGCTAATGTCTGTCTCGAAATGTGTCAGCTATGAGTAGTGAAGCCAAAGACAATTTTTCCCATTGTGGTCAACTAGCTGACAGATGGACAACTGACAAAAGCAACAGCGATTCCACTGAAAATGAATGAATATTCTGGATCTAAAGCTGACAGTTAAAAAATCTCCTCAAAATGAATGAAGAGACAACTTCAAGAATTACTGAGAAAAATTTGTGCATTTTCTAACCTTGAGCTTCATACCTACTGTACATCTCCCCAAACAACATGAAATCTTTTTTATGGTGCAGTGTTAACACCTCCCAGATCCTAATAAATATGCATCCTTTGCCTCTCATTTCTGTTTCAATCTGAACTTATAAGGATGGGCTAACCTTGGCAAACACACCCACTACCTAATATGTATGTATATGAATACAGAAAGCCAGACTGATGTGTTTTGACTGAGTAACCGAGGTCATCACTGATCTGACTTTCTGATTGGCCTAAGCAGCTTAATATACCAGTGAGCTACAGGATGTGCTTGCCCATCCATCTTACCATGTAATCAACAGCCACGAGGCCGCTGATGATGACTGTGGAAAGTGTAATACACAAACTGGTGTTGTAACTAATCTATATTCTGCATGGCCTTTGAGAAATTCTGATACTGGGCTCTATCACTGAATGTGTTTCTTTGACATAAAGTAAGAGATCTTTGTCACTACAACAAAGAGGGCTCATTGTTGACACATGGGTGCACGATAGATGGGAGTGATTGTAATATTTACAGATGTAATAACTCACTGGCTCAAATTAAGTTAAATAATCCCTGTGTATCATATAATTAAGTTGATCCTTTAATACATTATGTTGTTCAACTTTCAATGGATCAGGTGTGACAAAGAATCTTTAACATGAAAACAAAAACAAAGCTAAACAAACACTAAATCAAACCACACAAAAAGAGATGCACACTAACGAAGACACCAGCATGTGTTAGGGTTTGGCCGGCGACGAGGTAAGGAGGACCCAGATGCAGACAGTAGGGAGGGATGGAGTTTTTATTCTTTCTTACCCAGCGGTGGACAGGCGAACT
This sequence comes from Coreoperca whiteheadi, assembly GCA_011952105.1. Taxonomy (NCBI): domain Eukaryota; kingdom Metazoa; phylum Chordata; class Actinopteri; order Centrarchiformes; family Sinipercidae; genus Coreoperca; species Coreoperca whiteheadi. The sequence continues at coordinate 11,444,923 of CM022480.1, read as the reverse complement.
CGAAAAAACAGACAGGAAACCAGGAAAACAAAGAAGCACGAGGAGGTAGCGAAAACACTTGGGAAGGCTGGGAAGGCAACACGCGAACATCACACCACACCGACACTGACATAGATACAATGATCCCACACCGAGACAAGGAGACACAAGAACTAAATAACTACAGGGGAGGTGAAGGTAACGAGACACAGGTGCAGGACATCATAGGTGAACACAATCAGGGAATCAGGGACAGGAAATAAATTGACAGAGACAGGGGGGAAACAGACATCTACCAAAATAAAACAGGAAGAAACCAGACCGAAAACAATAAACATCCCCAAAACACACCCCATAACCCCCACAACATGACAGCATGAGGTTCGCAGCTTATCACATACATAAGACACAGCCAACGAATAAAATTAACATGTAAACCAACCCACAAAATAACATGCCTGCATAAAAACATTGTGCACGAATACACCAATAAACATGAATGGAAATTAACTTTTAAGATAAAGCATAAATTAAGTGCCAGCGTCCGAAATTAACTTTTTGACTCAAGCCAATGGGGCTTTTAAATCACGACGTTATCCTTCATTGGCCCAACCCTACTGGGTATCGGTAAACATTTTGTGATACCTTGACTTCCATACGGGTGGGCCTGTCACAATAAATACTTTTGTTGGACGATATATTGTCCCAGCAATAATTGCAATAAACTATATTATTGTCATTTTAAGGGCATTTGCATGGCATTCCATCGCATTTGCGTCAAGCATTGGGGTTGTGTTGGTTTCAGCAAGGGTGAAATAGAGAAATCTTTGGCCAAATAATCACAAATGTGTATTTGAAGTAACAGTTTTTTAAAAAATCTACAAAGGGAGGGAGGAGATCAAACAAATATTTATATATTTACAAGCTATAGGAACGCTCTAATCTAAAGATCCCGAGAGAAAGATAGAGCAGCTGAAACCTGCTGCCCCAAACGCAGCACCTACTGACTGTAGGGGAGGAGAGACGAGACCCCGGCGCTGTTGGCAGACGAGCCGAGGACTGCGATTACTCCGAGCAGCATGCATGGGAATGAATTACAATATAATATATGAATATATTTCTCGCCTTTTCCATGATGGTCTTAATAGGTCGCTAAATTTGTCGCTTGTCGCTTTTTAGAAATAAAGTTTCTAAATCGAGCGAGAATGTTGGTGTGTATGGAGAGAGGAGCTGCCTGAGCCCCGCCCACAGTGAAACTCCACACAGAGGGCAGACGACGAGAGGACAGAAGCAGCGCGACCAGAAATGACAGAAAAACGTCTCAGCACAGTTTTTTCTGTTCATTCGGCTTACGCGCTGTGACAAAACACTTAAGTGCTGCACCCCAAGTCTTGTTTGATGATTGTAGGGAAAACCCTGCAGCTCGTTCTGGCATCATGTTGGCGACATTCTTATGTAAGCAAACATGCGTAAACACGACAGGCAATATCGAGGTCATGTCCATATATCGTACAATAAGTCGATAACGGAATTATCGCGACAGGCCTACAAGCTGGTTCCTAAACTATACTTTTTTTGACATATAAAATCCATATTAACAAAAACAAAATTCAATACACATTACCGTAAAATTACTCACTTCAAATGAGAAAGCTGTTCAAAGACCTGGGAGCAGCTGGAGAAACTAATTTTACTCTGCACACATTACTCAACCTGGACAACTGGACTAAAATGAAGAAAATGATGGAATAGTAGGGAATAACTGTGTAGATGACATTTGTGGTCCTGGGAAATAGTGGCAGAGTGAGACCGCTTACTTTTCTCTGTGCTAAAAAGCAGCTAGCCCGGTCTGACAACCATCTGCCGATCTGTAACGTTAAGCAATGTCATGTTTGCCATCAGAAACGCTCTCCACCTCGGCTCCAGGTTATCTATCCCCACAGTGGTGAGGAAAGGATGCGCTGGGGCTTTCATCGCGATGGACAATGTGGTGAACGGACTCACAGAGGAGCAGATGCAGTTTAAATGTACTGGCTAACTAACAATGAGCATGTACAAAGTTCATCTGTGCAGCTGGCGGTAAAAAAATTAAAAATACCGTGTGCCCCGTCTCTGTGTGTAACGTAGTGTTTTTCCCGAATGCCTCTACGACGTTAAGACAGCCAATCACCAGCATTATTAGATCTTGGTACAAGCATGCTGCATGCTTACTGGCGCACTGACGCTAATGAGATTTACTCCTTAGGTATCAAAATTTGGTACCGTGTGACAAGGCATTTTTGAAACTCAATAGTATTGAAGCAATTTGGTCGGTGCCACGTAAGTATCGAAGTTCGGTACCCAGCCCTACATTATAACAAATGAAATGAAAACCATGTAGACTAACAGGCTACACCAGTGAGCCTTCACAGTGTCTTATATAGTTTAACTGGCCTCACATCTCTCCTTCCAAATTTTCTGTGGGCAGTCCATGTTTTAGCCCTGAGGTCCAGCCATAAAGGCACCGCATGAAGCCCAGTGATCAAAGAGAAAGCTCTCTAACCAACATGGTCCATGTGAAGCTTTTGGCTTCGCTCCAGCACACTCCTATGTCATCAAGACCCCTTATGTTTGTTTGCAGTTGAACGTGTACATGTGCAAGATCAAAGAGATCTTAGAAATTTCATCACAGCACAGGCTAGAGAATCAACTGGTCACAGAAGTGAAGTGAAGCAAGAGAGCAGAGTGTTTCGTACCACATTTGGTACAATAAGTCAGATATGACAAAGTCAATTTGATACCACAAAAAATACAATTCCATTTGATACGCAAACCATTTAAATCGTTTCCATGCGCTACCTTTCTTCATAATGTGTACCGGTTTCTGTTGTCTTAGTAGTTTATACTGCGTTGAACTCGACAGTGCGCGAGTTCACGTTCACAAATGGATACGTTCAGTTCACAGTTCCCCAAAGAACATGAGCATGTTCAATAAAAGACGCTCTTTAAGTGTGTCCATGCACTACACTTCCTGTATGCGCCATAAAACTTTTGATTTGATTTTCAGAGATTCAAAGACTCAGACTCACTAAACACTGAAAAGGCTCAAATTAACTTCTGTGGTTACAAGGTCAATTGCATAACAGCCATATTACTTGTCTGTGAAAACCATGAGTTCTCCCAAACAGATAAGAAACTTCAACAGTCATAACCAAAACTGCCAAGTAAAGTATTTTGTTCTTTTTCTTAAAAGTCATTAGTTGAAAATACCTTGTTTTTATTATATTCAGTCAGATCTTATGATAGTATTACAGCATATGATCCTGGAATTAGAGCAGCAGTAATGGCCTGGTGTTTCATACTGGCATGGTGCTTAGCTTGAGAATGAAGTGCCCATGGCTGTCTCTACAGTACAGCTCCTCATAGATTATTGTGACATACCACAGATAACATAACTCTGCCACTGTATGGCCCTCAGGCCTCAACTATCTGCTACTGTAGCCATGAGACTGTCAGCGACCCCCTTTACCCACCCTTATATACATACACAGTGCTTTCACATAGTTACACACATGCTGAACACTCAAAGTCACAAACATCAGCCTTGTATCTCCAATGTGCTGGGAGGCACAGCCTGGTTTTACTCTCATGGTTTGGCTATACAGTACACGCACACGCACAGGAACACACACAGAACAATGCTTGGCTGGCTTAAATAAATGCCACATGACTAAGTGAACTACATAACAGTACTGGCCTTCACTACTGTGCTCCCACATGTGATACAAAACAGCAGCTTAGTCAAGAGACTGTTAGTATAGAGCAAAAAAAAAAAAAAAAACTTAACAGGCTTACTATGGCAGGATATAAATTTGCATAATGGTAGTAGTGGCCATAAATTGTGCAATATCTTGATTTGTTTTAGAACATTATGCAACATCTATTCACACAAAAAATATTGTACTTCAAAAGGATAAGAGGATACAAAATGTTCCTCCTTAAATTATGGACATTGAATCAACAAAAGGCTTTTTCAGCACAAGGACGAAATAGCCTGACGTCTGTGCATGAATGACAGTTAGTTTTCTCAATCCTATGCAAAAAAAAAAAACAGAGCCTCGACTCCCACTTACATCCCCTGTAGACCAATACAGAAGACGCACCTATGCAGCTGGGTTATATAAAAAGTAAATTAAGTAAGAATTCAACTTTAAGGCAGTTTAAATGTTCTACTCTTTGACACGTCACCGAGGATTTAAGACTGACCCTGCATCAGTTGTTCTTGTCGCTCTGTTCAGGTTAACGGAAAAAATGTTGTCAAATTCCTTGTATGTCTACACAGACCTGGCCAATGAAGCCGATTTTGATGTAATGTAGGTTACACTGACACACACACACCCCCCCTTCAGGAACCTAGTGTACGTGTTAAAGAATGCACAGTGCCACTGAGACAATCTGAGTTAGGTGTGTAATTACCGAATAAAGAAGGAGCAATTCTAGATAAATAATCCATTTGCCTAATTGTTTGATATTTTTTGTTTGATTTTGATCACCCCAATTACCAATCAGTTTGATAATCCATTTATTATTGAAATAATTTATCAAGTAAAAATGTATCCTTGAAAATTACGAGGGCCATTTACATTTTTTAAACAGAGACTAAACAAGTATTTATTTTTATTTCTAGATAATCGATAATAAACAGCACTGGCGTCTTGCTGCAAGACACATCGGTGGGGAGACCTTCGTGTTAACACAGGGTCATACACATGGGTCCTCTATGTTCACACATGGATGCTCTGCACACTCAAATCACTATTCCTCTCTGTAGTCTTCAGGATGCCCTTTGCCTGCGTTGATATGTAATGATGTGAAAAACACATTGTGTATTCCTGTTCACGGTAATGGTGAAAAGAGTAAAGTAGACACAAAGAAATACTATCAATGTCAAGATTGCAAAGACACCCATAAAAAGCAAAAAAAAAAGACAGAATTTAAAAATATAAAAATGGTAGGACTCAAAGATAAGATAAGATAAAGTTCCTGCTGATTCCCCAATTTTCCCAGCCACATTTGGGATTCAAACAGCAGCTTTTGACCCAAGACCAATTTCTAATCTATCCTCATAATGTCATGTATTCTGTTGTAATCATTTAAAAAATACAAGGAAGCTACAAGAACAGAGAATTTGTGCATTTCAATTATGCCATGCAGCCTAAGCAGTTAGGGCACCCAGTCACTTTAACAGATTTCAGAGCAGCAGAGCTCCAACAGGGCACAGAGGTCAAGGCCGCTTGAAGAGACTGGCATTGCAACAGGTGAATATCAAGCAAACTCATTTCCACATCAAAAGGAGAAATGACTCATCATAAACCCTTCAGAAAAACAGTGTCCGTTTACAGAAACCTATGGTTAATTTGTGTCGTGTGCATGACAGAGTAGGCTTTTATGTGTTTTTGCCTGAGAGTGTGAACACAGAAACTCAGTGTGACTGCAGGAAGGCAACCTTGAATGTGAATCCTGCACTGAGAGATTGTACTGGCCTTTGTGCTGTACTGATACTTTAAACTCTAAATTCCTCCTAGTCACCATTAAGTAACGTTGAATCTTAATTATGTGATGTGCTGCTGCCAAAGCTGGGTTTTATAAACACTAAAATGGTAGGATTAAGAAATGTCATTGCTCTTCATAAGCAGTCCTGCTGGCACTGAAATTAATAGGCTCTAGCTATTCTCCTCATGAATAATATGCATGGATAATTCAATTAACAAGCAATATCTCAGCTAACATTCAAATAGGGAAACAAAACAAAATAATTTATATGTCAATTTCTGGTGAAAAAAATGATTACATTTCAGAAAATCAAATCTCTTTAATAAAGACTGACCTAAAGCCCAGCATTAAGTTGATTTAACGTGTCATTCTATTGGCAGTGTGAACATTACTGGAAGAATTGAGGGAGATGTGTTGAAATATGATTTTGGTTCACAACAGACAAACTTGTAAACTCCTATTGTAATTCCATATTATCCCTCCTATACTTCAATCCCTTCTGTGTTTTTGTGCTTATTGTATATGACAGACGAACAGAGAAAAGCCATTTAAATACAAACAAACACATCTGAAGAGGAAAAAGGCAAAGCGAAGAGAAGAGAATTTGTCCTCTGACCTGAGAGACAGATGAAGGTCATGTAGTCTCCCTGACCGCCAGTGGCCAGGAAGGGGATCTTCTTCTTGGTCCGCCGCTTCACCTGCACAGCAGCAAGCATCTTCTCATCATGGGGTATGAAAACCTCCTTGTTGATGGCTGACTTGGCACTCATCTCTGAAGTAGGCAGGAGTGAACAGCTGGCGAACAGTTAAAGTGGAGAGGACGAGATCCAATCTTTACTGAAGAGGAGAAGAAAGTAAGGAGAAACAGCAAATTAAATTAAGCAGAAAGGATAGGCCAGGCTAACTACTTACAGTAAAACAAAAGTCTCACTTTCCAAGTTTCCAAAAGTCTTCTAAATGACAAATAAAAAAAACACATACTTTCTCACTTGCCTCTACTGGTATCTGGCTATCCAGATAGGACGCTTGGGGTTTTATTTGTCCATGTTTTGAGATATACAACTCTTTCATCCACTGAAATAGTCTCTGTGAGAGCTGTTGACAGTGCGCTCTATGGATTATCTAGAATAGCAAGGACACTGATTCTGGAAAGAAATGAAGCGCAACAACCAGTTCAAACAGCGCTCCGACAGTTTGGTAAGTTCCTGACCTTGAAATTTGCTTTGCCCGTCTGTGATGTATTTTGTCCCCCAGTGCAGCACACACTGTGCACAGGTAGGAGGAGAGGCGCAAACAGGTGGGAGGTTCATTCAAATGAGGCACTCCAAAGCGAGTCGTTAGTATTTTGGTATTCGAGAAAAGTGTAAAAAATAAAATCCTTAGCAGAATTGAGCTTTTTCTTGTTTCTTACCCAGTTCTCATTTATGCAATGGTGAATCAACCATTGCATAAAGATAAGTCCCATGGGGCTGAAGTGACACAAATTGAGCAGGATAAATTATTTCGTTAAACTACAGTTAAATTTGTACACGTCTATGTCTTTTGTGTGTTCGCAGCCTCAGCATCAGGCCAATCACTTCCCTCTGTCTCCAAAAAGTACACACACACACAACCAATCTGAATTTGTACAGTAATGACAGAGGGAGAATGGTTGAGTCTCTCTGTGGTGCAACCAGTCTCCACGCTCCATCTCTCTAAATGCTTTGCCAATGTTCTCCTTGGAAGCACTGCCACTTGCAGAGATGAAATGACATCAGCTGAAGCGGTTAAGAGTACCGGTAAGTCTCCCTGATACAGAACAGCAATCGTGTTTCTATTGTTACCAGCCAATGTCTACTAGTGAATTTATATCTTGGTGAATATACCACAAGAGACATAGCAGTATGTCTGATGGTGTCAGGGAAAACCGTGCTTAGTTGGCCTAACTGTGCTTATATGCAGGATACAGTCATAAAGAAGTGGGTTAATTAGGTCCAAATGCTCTCACGAGGACTATGGAGCTTAATCATTTTCTCAGCCACACACATTAACTTGAGAAACACAAGCATTCACAATCACATACCACACAAGCCACCCTGATGAACCAATCTAGTCAGTCTCAACCAGTCGATGAATTTCTCTACTGCAAGGCAAAGCAAGCCAGACTGCAAAACAATGCCTTCATCAAACTGGCTTGCTAATAAACAATAGACCACAAAGTTGCAGCAAACTTTAAAATGAGTGCTCAGCAGCTGAGGAAAAGCAAGTGGAGTCAAAGTTTCATTCACTGATTTTTATAAAAGCAAAACATGTAGGAGTACAAGGTTACATACAAGTTACAAGTACACTAAAACGTTCACAAGCTAACAGGTTGCCATTGTGGACTGGTGGCCATTGTTAAAAGTAGGATTATGTCAGGTCAGAAGGAACAGTTCAACAGCAGTGGAACATAAAAGCTTTGGACACAATACTATGGCTACAATATAATGCAATCTAATAAATAGCCCTGCTGTAAGTAATACTTCCATGAAGTTATTATTGTTCAAATTGAGTGTCAGCTATAATATAGAAATTCCTTAGACAGCATTAAGTGGTGGTTTCATACTGAGTTGGATTATAGGCAAGGATAATGTGTTTAATGTGTATGGGGGTCAAAAAAACAAACAAAAAAAAAAAAAGAGGTCAATCGTCACACATCACCCACAAAAATGTAACATTATAGGTTTCACAAAAGATAGAATGTACTGCAATGACACTGTATTATACTGCATTATGTTGTACAGATGTTCAAGTTATTGTGTACATCTCATATAAAAAGCCCAGAAAGACATGTGAAAGGCTGCATTAGTTCTACATTTACAAACTTTGTTTTGTGCACTTGTTTCTGTTCTGTTTCTCTTTCTATCCATCTCCCTTTCTCTCCACTCTTTCAGCAAGGCAAGACTTCAGAGTAAACAAAAACCTGGGCCAAGATTTTGTGGAGAGTAATTAGAGAGGCTAATAAATATGCGTTTTGTTGGAATTTAAAAGATGTCCAACATCTCAACACTTCGGATAGGAAGCAGACCTGAACTGTCCTATAAAAAATAAGATACCATTGATCAAAGGCAGAAAGTTGTTTTGTAAAAGCTGCTCAAAAGCATTAAAGCTTGTTCAATCAGGGCCTTTAAATCTAGCCAGGCCCATGCAGAAACTGTGCTTTGAGCTGTGTGTACATGTCTTACTGAGCTCTGATAAAGACTGCAAGACCTGTAATGTGCCAGTCCAACATCAAAGTGCACAAACAGTTCAGCACTTAAAAGACTTCATGTCCTCGGAAAATAACAAGCTTTTTCAATATTGGGAGGTCAGCTCTAAATAAAAATCGGCATTTCATGTTCACCAAGGACGGTGGTTTGAGCTCATGAGAGCTTTCAGCGCTTCTACACAATTTGAAGACAATAGAGACTAACTGTTGTTTTTCAGGATTTTAGTTCTCTTTGCTGAGGGGCAAAATTATTGGATAATTTATTTATCAATTATATCGTACATCAACTAACCTACACATGCATAATACTGTATATCTATATTCATCCTCAATTACAAATAATACAGGAACTGCCCAAAATGAGCTCTCCCTCTCCCCTTGGTATCTATGCTGCCTTCCGTTCACAATTTCTGGATGGTATAATATTAAAGAAAACAGAACATCAAGGTTAATTGTTGAAGTCACTGGTCTTGTTGAACTCTACTAGCAAATCAGCCCGGCGGAGTTCCTCTCCGTGGAAGCCCTAATCCGTAGCATCCCTCCCTCTCCTACTTCCTCCAGCTGAGAAGGCTGCCCACATCTCCCTGCAAGCTGTCACCAGACAAGGCGTATACACCCCCCCACCCCAAGTGGCCCACTGAAGCATGACGAGAAGGAGGAATAAGAGGATGGGGGATGCAAGGAAGAAAACAAGGAGGAAGAAGAGGAGGGGGATGAGGAGGCAGACAGGAGCCTCTAGGCAGTTAAATGTAGCCAGCTACAATGCATTGCTTTGGTTTGACTTTGAGCAGTCTTATGCAATGCTCACAGTGAAGGGCTGAGCAGTTGTATTGGAGGGAGCCAAGGAGCTGCTGTGGCAGTGAAAACGACGTACATATATTTTACGGCTGCTTATCACCCCATTTCCAAGCAGAGCCCCTTTCAAAAACACTCCATTAACTGTGGCTGCGTATTGCCAAGCAGTCAAAGGAGCAGCAACGTTCCTGCTCATTCCCTTGGTCGCCCCTCTTGCCCAGTGTGTTAATGTGAAATCTGTTCAGTCAGTGTTCACAGCTCTCCTGGGACCTCACTGGAGTAGGGTCTTTGAGTTAGCTGCACAGCCAAATTCTTTTAGCATCGACACAGTCCTGCTCTCCAGCCTGTGCTCACAACGTGCTGGGGATGTGGACTAGTAAAGTGAAGTGAGATTGACAGCAAACAGAGATATCTAGAAAAAGGGCAGGTCAGAAAAGCTGATTTCACAGGAAAAGGTGCCTTATTTCTATTCTTCACTGTATAGATTTTGTTATTTTTTGACAGAATGTGAAGCAATGGAGCTGTATGTATTTTTCAGTTATTTATATTTGCAGTGGAGTATCTTGTATTATTTAATCATTAATTTAAGAAAGCATGGGTGTGCCTCCTTCCACAACCCCCCACCCTCTGTCAGGTACCACCACAACCATTCTAAACATCTACAGTGTATAGAAAGGCAAAGTCCCCCCCTTCCGGTTTCAGAAAAAAATATGTAAGGAAGTCAGTGGTGAGAGACATCATTTTTTGATCCCATTAGAATTGTGCCATGAATTACACGTGTTGTTTGTCAAGTCAAAAGAGAAAGTCAAGAAAGTCGCAATTAGTCATAGGTTTGTCGTCGTACTATTCAGTGGTGTGTGAAACCACTGAGCTACATCACTCACTTGCACAATATATGTCACCAACACAACATGGACATCCCTTGTAACGTTAGCTTACCAGGGGCACATTCAGTCTAAAAACGTGCAGCATTTTGCTACGATTTCCAGGCTGAACGACATGTTTCTTTAAAATACTGTGCAACAGGCTTTGAGGTATGTTTTCTCTTGTTTGGTGGGTGTGTCAGAGATGTTACCCAATCAGCAGCGACTGGTATATGTGTATATAAACACTGCCGTATTACATTTAGTCATTTAGCAGATTCTTTTATCCAAACAGAATTACATAGGAGGAAGACCATGGAAGCAAACAACACAAGGTAACAAAAAGTATAAGTTCATTAAAAACTAGTCTGATTAAAGGCCAGCACAGTATACAAAGCTATGGATGGGAAGGGTTTTCTTTTTTGTTTTGTTTTTAAATGAGAAGAGATAGAAAGGAAGAAGAACTTAGGGATTATCAGTTAGGTGTTAATGGAAGAGATGCGTTTTCAGGTGCTTTTTAAAAGGTGGCTAGAGAATCTGCTTGTAGGAGCAGGCAGATCATTCCACCAATGTGGAACGGATCCAGAGAAGGTGCGTGAGAGTGATTTTTTTTCCTTTTTCCTGGCATGGTACCACCAGACGTTGTTCGTTTGCAGAGCGCAGGGATCTGGCAGGAACATAGGTCTGTATTAGTGAGCGAAGATATGATGGTGCAGAACCAGTGGTGGTCTTGTAGGCCAAGAGCATCGCTTTGAACTTGATGCGGGCAACAACAGGGAGCCAGTGTAACCTGATGAAGAGAGGAGTTATGTGCGCTCTCTTTGGTTCATTGAAGACCACTCTTGCGGCCGCGTTCTGGATCATCTGCAGAGGTTTAGTTGTGCAAGCAGGAAGTCCAACCAGTGTGTTGCAATAGTCCAGTTTGGACAAGACAAGAGCCTGGACTAGGACTTGTGTAGACTGCTCGGATAGGAAAGGTCTAATTTTCCTGATGTTGCAGAAGATGAATCTACAGGACTGGGTGGTGCCGGCGACATGGCTTATGAGGTTTAACTGATCATCACTTACCACCCCAAGATTTCTGGCCGTGCTGGACGATGTAACGTTCAATGAGCCTAGTTGAATGGAGAGGTTGTGGTGAATCTTTGGGTTGGCCGGGTTAAATGGAAGTCAGCTTAGAAATAATATAATTAAAAATACTCCTAAAAAACAAGAACTTGTCTGGTTTTACACAAGCAGTTCTGTTTTGTCGAGGTTCAGCTGCAGGTGATGGTCCTTCGTCCAAAGCGAGATGTCAGGCATGCTGAGAAGCGAGCAGAGACAGTTGAAACGTCAGTTTGAAATGACAAGTGGAGCTGCGTGTCATCCGCATAGCAGTGACAGGAAAAGCCATGCTTCTGAATGACCGAGCCGTGGGATGTCGTGTAGATGCAGAAGATTAGCGGTCCAAGCCCTGCGGCACCCCTGTATTGAGATGTTGGGACTCAGAGACCTCGTCTCTCCAGGATACTCTGAATGGCCTACCCGAGAGGCAGGATTTGAACCATTGCAACGCGATTCCAGAGACACCCATAGCACTGAGAGAGGAGGGAGGATGTGGTGATTAACTGTGTCAAAGGCAGTGCGCTTGTGTACGCAACAGGGTGTTCAAGGCCTGACCATTTCCATTTAAATAAACATCTTACTAAGTTTTGTCAGGGCTGAAAGCAGCCCTGATGTGTTTTATCCAGCAATTCTTTGTCCTTTTATCAGCCGGGAAACAAAAGAACCATGAATGCATAAAGAGAACAAGCAAGAACTGTTTCGCGTGTGACTAAATCCGGTACTTTATACATCCATGTACGTAACGCACAGGCATCAAAGCTTCAATAGCTCTAGGTGGCTTGGGGAGAGAGAAAGTCATGACGCCACGGGTTCGACTTTTGGTTGTGTAGTCTTTCTAAATACGTCTTCTACAACAGTTTCACGACAAACTGCGACTTTCTTGACATGCAAAATTATCTTTTCAATTTACAAACATTTGTGTAATTCATGGCACAACCCAAACGGGATCAAAAAATTATTTGTCTCTCGCAATTGACTACAGTACATATTTTTTCCCGAAAGAAGGTTTCATGGTGGTCCCCCGGAGGGGTAGGGACTTCGCCTCTTTATTTCTGGAATGCTTAAAATATGCACGTGCAGCAAACACATACAGGTGCACTCCAATGATGTGTCAACATGCATTTTTCGCTTGCGCATAAGAAAGCAAAAATTTGAGTCAGTCTACCAACAGCAGAGATCAAGAGGGAAAGCAATGTTAGAGATATCACTTAGAGCGAAGACAATGCCTAAGCTGAATGAGTATGTCGTACAAAAGAATGACATTGCAAAATTTGGAACAGAATGATATCTGACAAGATAACCAAGGCAAACAGATTTATATAATCTTCCTCTAGAAGCAATTAATCCCCTGTATCTACTCCTCCCACTCACATTTAACTGACTTCGGAAACTTTCAAAGACAAAGTAGCCTCTTTCATTCCACACTGCACTCCCAAAATGTACGAAAGAAACACTTCACATCATCTGCAGCCTTTTCATGCGTGTCTTTCATGTTGACTCATGGCTATGTACATGGCCTTGATTTTACAGAAAAACCTCCCACAGTGCACATATCTTCATAGATTGCATCTTTAGAGAGTGACATCACACAACAGTGTCCCTTTGAATGAGCAGAATCCAACATCGCCACATGAACAGATGGTGAATGTTACCTCTCATAAAATAATTGAGAGATTACGCTGTCTACCCTGCTGTTTTTGTGGTGTTAATGGCAGACTGATGTATCAAAATCTAATCCTACGTTAGTGCAGAGCTACAAATAAAAGACGAAATGCAGTAAAAAGGTTTCAGTTACAGGTCACTTACAAGTACCTTGTTGGTTGATAAGGGGCAATAACACCAAGAATTATTATGTACAACTGCACATTCCAGTTCCTGCTGAGGAAAAACTATCTGGTATTTCATAAGACAAGACATTAAAGAGAGAGCCCATCATTTTTTAAGTATTTCTAGAGTTCACTACTCCAAAACTGCAGGGGAATCGAACAGCACTCTCTCTCTCTGAGGTAGCTCTACTTTGAGGCTGGATTGTGTAACATTAAGTAAAAGATTGTTTTCTCTGAAATAGCCTTGTAGAGATTGTACAAATAAACAGCAGTTGCAATACTAAGTCAAAAACAAGCTCAAGGGTAGGACAGCTTATTCAAGCTGGGTAAGACTGCAGGCATGATTTAGCGGTCCAAGTTTTGAGATCTAAGACCAAATCCCTCCATCAGAACCAAGTCGATCTGCATGCCAGTCACCAAAGCTCATTAACACAGTTCATCTGCCATCTCAGACATCCAGAAATCTTCAAATATGCTTGATTTAGTTAAATCTGCTATGCTGTTGTATGTAAAGACAGGGTTGGACAACAAGTAAAAGTTCACAGTGCTGAAGTAGTGGAAACTACAATTCTAAACAATATTACCAGCCTTCAAACAGAAATGAAAAGCAGCGCGGCAACTCAACCATTCTGTTCTCCGGATTCAGCATTTAGCACTCTGTTCTTTGTTGACACAGATACATTCCTCACACTTCATTTTAGCACACTCAGGTGAAAAACAGTCACTTTTTCTTGATTTGGAGACAACAAGGATTTTGGATTCCTTACACCCAAAGCCAAATGAAGATTGTGTGTGAGAGTGTATTTCATGTGTAAAGGATTTGACACACTGGCAAAAACCGTGAAAACTTTTTTACCGACCCCCACACACACACACACACACACTTTTTCGCCGTGTCTCGGAGAGGGCAGCACTTTTGATGATCCCATCCAGCCAAAACACGGATGTTTCCGAAAAGATGACATTTTGGAAATGCAAGGGTTTTACCTGGGAACATTAATTTGTAATTTGCTTGTTTTGGGGTCCCTAGGTGGCTAAGCAGCAGCCCTAGACCTGATCTGATTTAGCACACACAAGTTCGTACACCAAATATGTATTCCAAAAACCCTGTTGTCAGCCTGGTTATATGACTGCTAAGTGTTGTTACACTAAGAGAAAATCAACTGCCAACGAATGGTGCAGAGGGGAGCACTTTGGATAAGGAGCATGAGGGAGGAGAGGATCAAAACCATTTTTTGGCTTAAAAGATCCTTCTTATAATTTCATTGTTCTTTTCTCATCCTTCCACACAATTTTTTTTCTTTTAATGTAAGTTAATATGTGAGACAACCAATGTATATTGTATATATTGGGATAAAAGGAACATGACAATGTACACAGGAATAGATGTACATCCTGCTGATGTCTATTTTATGTTGTAAAATAATAGAGACCATGGATCACAAAAAAGAATTTCTCTCCATCAAAGCAGGAGGCTGAATAGGACAGTACTCTTTCCCCCCCTAAAAGGAAAGATATGGAAGGATCCATCCATCCATAGTGTCATGGAGGCATGGGCAAACCATGAATCTATGAAAGACATGCCAGGCCCCCAAATGGCCTCATCCTTTATAGCCCAGCACATTATGGCAATAAAACATTGGAGAGGGAGTGAACAGTGGTGGGTAAACAGCAGAAAAGCAAACATAGAGCACTTACAAATAGATGTCTCGAATACAACTTCAGGGATCATTACCACAATGACTCAGTTATATAGTGGGGCAATGGCTTGAGCCATTAACAATACAAAAGTGAATGTAAAATTTGTTTGCATAATGATAAGCTTAAAGCAACAGCACTGTCTCTGTGTAAATTGTCAGAATAATAGATTTGGATAATATACTTTGAGAAAATTAGCAAACATTCTGAGGCAAACAGACAAAAACATCACCAGCCTTTTGTCTATCTTAGCTGCTTCTACATTAAAAGGTATTGCAAAACACAAGTGTCATCATTTCTGTAATGCAGGGAGAGCAACCACAGTGTCTGTGACTCAGATTCCTCAGAGACTCCGAATCTTAGTGTCATTTTGTCAGAAACACTGACAGGCTGTTTTTTGGTCCTCTTTTCATTATATGATCCACCAAAGAGACAAGGCTCTGTATGCCTTTATGTCTGCCTTCAAGGATATCTGTCCTCTCTGGCAACAGAACAAGCTGAGACGGTGGACACACAGGGAGGGAGCCAGCTCGACAGTTTACATTACGCTGACTGTAATTGGACATTGAATTATGGGGAAAGGTATAAGTTTATCTTTTATGGCCTGCCAGAGCAATTTAAGCTCTGAACTCTTGCATAGGAAGAAGCAATATTTTAATGAAAGTGGGTTAGTTAATGCCAGTGGTGGGTACAAGGGTAGGATTCTCACAGCTAATCTGAATCAAACGACCTTGTAGGTCTCAACCTGTCACAGAAACATGTAGTAATTGCTCTTCAAAGATACGGGTATTTAAATACAACAAGCTTTTTTCTATCTTTGGATTTGGCAAAGAGCCAGCCCAAGCATTTTTGGAGCCTAAAAATACAGGGGGTACAATAAAAAATAAATAAAAATTAGTGAAAGAAAATGTAAATGTGGTTTCTTTTTCTGTCAAAAACAAGATACAACATTATAAATGAAATTTAAACAAGGTACAGGACTTCACATTTGCTCACTATGAAGATTTAAACCTTGTATCTCTATTTTTTGTTCATTTTAAAATATTTTTAAGGACCGTCTGAATAATGTCAAAAACGCACCATCCCATCCTGCCAAAACAGGGATGTTTCCGAAAAGATGACACCTTGGAGATGCACGGGTTTTACCTGGGAACACTCATTTGTAATTTGCTTTTGTTGGGGCCCCTACTGGCTAAGCAGCTGCCTTGGGGCTAGGTCTGCTTGAGCACACACACAAGTAAGCACCCCCAAACAACCACAGCACTAAAACCCTGTTTTCAGCCTGGTTATGCGACTGCTAAGTGTTGTTACACTATGAGAAAAATCAACCGCCAAGTTAATACTGACCATATAGGAAGTGTCTCATATTGCTTTATGAGCAAACAGACTGATGATAAAAAGGCCTACAATCATAGTACTCAGATATTCAAGTTGGACCACACCCAAATTCACTTACTTCCAAATGACTTGGAAGTGCAAATATTCCAGTGAAATTCCTGTTAGCCCGAACAAGTGAATTTGGGTGTTGTCCAACATGAATAGCTGAGTATTGAGTGTGGGCTGCGTCCTGTAGGACGGGGGCCAAACTTGTCCTGATCAAATATTTGACGATATAAGATACAAGAATCCATTTTAGTTCTTTTCGACACACCGTGACCACAGCCCCAAGGAGGCGCGGTTCACCTCCGTGAACACCTAAGCGCAGTAGAAACATTCACGGAACAACGCTTAGTTCATACATTCTGGGAGAAAAAGCACACTAGGCTACGTCCCGTTTTATAGTAGCCTACAACAACAGCACGTGCCCTTACAATTAATGAGCTAAACGCGCGCGCACACTTGTTCTGATTCCACCGCAAAGTGGCTGAAACGTTGCTGACGCAGTAAAAACGCCAATCGCTAATCAATAACGCGAAAACAGCCAGTTCCCACGTGGTTACAAAACATCAATTAAACTTTTTTCCACGCGGACAGCCATTCGTGTGTACATTCAACTTGCGAAAGCAGACGCACGGCCAGGAGTTAGCGTCACTTACCCGACGTGTTTCAGCGTTGCCGCTCACGTGCAGTCCACAAATCCTTCGGTTAATTTCTCCAGCTGCTGTCACAGTTCACCCACTTTCAGCAGTCTCCTTCTTTCTTGTTAGCGGCCTTCTCAGACTGAACGGTAGCATTTCGCGTTTAACATCGCGTCGACTTCACTTCTACGACAGTTGCTGGTTTCTAAGCGGCGGGAGGAGAATATATCTTCCCTGCTGCCGTTTCAGCGGAGACCACGGTCTGACTGCGGCTCTCTCTCTCTGTGTGTGTGTGGATGGGAAACCAGTAGCACCAGCAGGTTCCCCGACACACAAACCCTCCCGCGAATCACGTACAGTGTCACCCTACCACGTAGCGTGCATTCCACATCTGCGTGTTTGGGGAGTCTCTTTGAAGTGCTAAGAGACGAAGACGAAAATACCCAAGCTAAATGGTATGAATGGAGCCTTCGGGTGGATGTTTATGGGCTATAGTAAAGTTCTGAAACATTTGTGGCACAACTTTCCATCTATGGCGTTTTAATAGCAGCCTGGCTGGGTTTTTAGACTCAAAACTCGAAGCAATTATACTTAAAGGTGCCATTTGTTTCCAGAGGATTCAAGCCAACAGTTTGACTATTTTCTTTGTAAAAAAAAAAAAGCAGAGCACATTGACAAGGACACCATACAAACATCACATAAGCTGCATTACAACTGTAAGTCCCAATAGGAATACGATTAGGAGTTGAAAAATACTGTTTGTTAACTGAAAGGTTACTGCGGTCTATATGGGAATATTAGCTATTGGACTAAAATATGTTTTTATGTTTTTTTTATAACCTAGTCTATGACTCAAACCTTAACTATTTCTGATTATAGTAGGCGTCCCACACACTATCTCACTGAACATGTTCAGTAATTGGGGCATTCCCTAAGATCACCATTATCAAACAAGTAGGCCTAGTTTAACTTCTTTTAGTTATTTGTTTTGACAATTCTACAGGTAATTGGACTCATAACAAAGACATGTTGAGTCCCATTGGGGATATTATAGAATTAAATTGGTGAAAAGTAACAATATTGTATGATCACTTTGTCTCTGTGAATGAAAGCTTAATTATCTCTGATAGGCTCCCCACTGTATGACTGAATGAACAATACATTCCCAGGGTCACAATAAAACACAAAAGTAGCTTAACTTTTGTGAATTACTTGTTTGGACAGCCCTACACTACCTGATGAAGTTACTGGCCTCATAACAGTGATTTAAAGTCCTTATGGTGGATATACTGTAATGTGGTTATAATGGTGGCAAAAGGAATATTTTATAGCTTTTATCAGTGTCTTTGTGACTCAAACCTTAAAAATGTCTGATCATAGTAGGCGTCCCAATGAACAGTAACTAGGGCAGTCCCAAGGTCACCATAAAAAAGTAGCTTAACTACTTTCAATTGCTTGTTTAGACAGGCCCACACTACTTGGACATTTTCCAATAGCTCACTGCTGGATGTGTGGGAGGTGTCAGTGTTCAGGACTGTCCTAAACTGCCAGCAGCAATGGACTACCATCTTTTGTTTCTACAGTCATGCCAGTAGAGGTCTGTTCCCTGGGAATTCACACACACACAGCGCCAGTGAAACTGTGTGTGTGTGTGTGTGTGTATGTGGTTGTGTCTGTCTAATGTTTTGCTTGGCTGGTTGTGAGTCATGCAAACTCCCTACAGAGCTCTAATTCCTCTCCTGGTAGATTTGGCTTCTTTTATAAGCCCTGTCTTCATTTTGAACAGACTTGGACAACGTTGCCTCATCTGAGATAGTTTTATGCGCTTCTGTTTCTTTGCCTCCGGGCCTTTGCAGCTGATCATTAACATGTTGCCGAGGGAAATGATGAGCATTTAGGCCATCATTATTTGTCATAATAAGCACAGGACCACTTGTACTGTAGCAGATGTCCATGGGTCATTTGAGAAAGCCATGATATTAAATGCATGACGAGGGCTAAAAAAAAAAATCCACTTGTGGCTTACAAGCAGCAGTCCTGTAATCAAATATGAATGTTTCTGATTTTATTGAAAACACTTTGCAGGAGTTTCATTGTCTTTACATATCTGTGCTAATCTGCTGCAACACCTAAGTCCTTGTAAGGTGGCATTGTGAGCACATAAGACCAGCTGTATTAACGGGAGATGTCTTTCAGTTTTTCACTTATGAATACAATTTGTTTACCAGTTACAGCTCTAAGTCAAATTAATCCATAATCCATGCAGCCCAAAGAAAATCGTAGTAAATCGTACTTGGCAGTTGGTACACCAATAATCAAATATGAATGTTCCTTATTCCTGCAGCTCGAGAAGCTTCTTTGGAATCATATTACATTGTCTGGCTTTGTGATTCCACACTACAACAAACTGTTCAACCATCTGGTAGAGCACGTGGGAATAGTTCATTTCAAAATTTTAGAATTTAAAAATTCTGAGTCTCCTGAAATTTCTACTTTTTTACGCGTACCTTCAGACAATCCACTCTGATTTACACAGGCGCGTCTGTTGAGTGTAAATTTGGATCTGGATGGGGAGTGTTTTGCTGCTAAAGCTGGAAGGCCATTGCGACGGCAACAAGAAGGTATTGGATACAGTGATACACTCTCTAGACTGTGACACTGTAGAAATACAGCACTGTACCTCTGTGCTCCCCCACATGAGCAACAACTTTCACTGTAATAAGTCACTCTTTCCAGGTTGAGGGGAAAATAGACAGCAGCTAGAGGGGGGAAAATGATTCATACACACACATGCAACCACACAGACGCACACAAGCAGAACGGGTTAAAAGGGCATTAGCTGTTTCCTGCTGGTGAGTTTGGGAATTCAGGCAGCTGAGTCTCTCTGGGGAAAGACTGGCCGGTGGTTTGCTCTGATGAAAGAGGCAAAACACTGAACCAAAGTCAAGGTTTTTTGCACAGCACTACCAGTCTCAATAAGAGTCTGAAGAATGATTGCCCAACAAATATGTTGAAAGCTTGGCACTGCTCACTGCTCACTGCTCGGTTCAATGCTGAGGTTAGCTTTTGGATGCACGACACACCACAGAGACTGAAACATCCTTCAGGTTTTGCTCACGTGGCTCGAAGTTTCCGCGATGTGTTATAGGACTGGAATCTGTGGGAAGGGAATGGTGGTGGAAAAGTAACCAAGCACAGCTATTCTGGTGAATTTGCTTAAATATTTAATATGCAGTACTCATACACTAGTGTGGACTCACTTTTACATGGTAATTCTAACTACTGTCTTACTTTTCTTTCAGCACCATACCAGAATTGCAGAATGGTTCAATGTTTAGTAGACTTTAGAAGGAGTTATTTAGTTTTACATGAGTCATTTTCTGGAACAGCTGTGCTTCACTGACCTGATGGCAGTTTATCCACTTAAAACTAATGTTCCTAATATTCCCCCAAGATTTTCCATTAAGTATAGCTTTACAGAATTTTCTTCATGCTGTTCGTTCACATTGTGTTCTGTGTCTGCTTGTTGCAGTGCCTCATCACTCATATATTAGGAGCAATAGTCAAAGTTACATCTTTGGGCTCCACCGCACCACTGCATTAAGAGGAAAAAATCCAATGACTTGTGCACATTTTTAAACCAGCATGACATATTTCACACGAAATACCAAGATGCCCCTTTACATGAAATGAAAAATTAAAGATGCCTTCTGCATCACTTTATACATATTTAGACGCACTTGGAATCATTCAAAACCTTGGAATCTTGTCTGGAATTTAAAAAGAGCTTGTGTGGGCTTGAGGAAAGATCGTCCACATAACATGAGCTTGTAATGATGGAGCCGCCAAAGAATCCATGGGGCTGAGATGTTAATCGGTGACGCTCCCTCTTCTTGAGTACAATCAGTACTTTTCCCATCAAAAGCCCTGCAACGGGAGGCAGAGGCAACTGTCAGAGCTCTACCTGGCACTCCTTCTCCCTTGGCTCCATCCCTTTTTCCCCTCTCTCTGCACACCATCTATCCCTCCTCCCAAAAATCCTGGAAAACATAAACATCCGTCCAGCCTGTGACGTTAGAACGAGGAGCTGTGCAGGCTGGCGGGATTAGGGAGAGTGAAGGGCCTCAGTCCCCGTGGTGAGAAGGGTAAATATGGCGATCTGACGATAGAGGAACTGAACGGTGAGAGAGACCCTTTGCTCCAACCTCTCATCTCCCCACATGGCCAGCTGGCTGCTACACACACGCACTCCCCAATACACTCCGTTTTAGTCTCAGTTTTTTTCTTTCTCTGACTGTCTGCTGCCTGCACTAATCAAACAATGAATTCATGCGGCTTGCTGTTTACTCTTCACAGTGTGAGGCATGAAACACACGCACATCAGACGCTGGTTGTGGTCGAGCTGACACGCATGCATTACTTCGAAAAGTGTGAGTGTGTGTGAGTTGTTGCACGCTTTCCTTTGAGATTGTATGTCTTTGTTCCAAGCAGAGAATATCAAACGGTGCATGTTTGATTTTCTTTCATCAGACTTGTTTTGTGGTTCTTGGTAACTTCGTGGAACTCGCCGCATTCATGGAGGTGGACTGTGTGTTTATATGAGGCATCTGAAACCTCTTGTTTAGGTTTCACTGTGTGTACTCAACTGCAGCACATGTCACATTATCGAACCAGGTCAAGTATAACAATCCATGTGAAAATCTTTAAGTAGGGTGAAATAAGAAAATATTTAGACCTCCGATCTGGTTTTGATTTTACCTGCTAGTGCCTGATAGACGATTTCTCACACGTTGCCCCTGACCAATCACATTAGACACACAAGAACCCAACTTTGTTACATACGGGAACTAAGTTAGGTTTTTCTTCTCATTATTTCCTGTTTCATTTTGGTATCTCTCCTTTCAGATGTTTCCTGCCCTTGTGTGTCTCCTGCCTGTGTGATTACCGAGATTTGATCCACCTCGCCGTCATTACCTCTCCTCCCTTGTGTATTTAGTCCCTGTGCTTCCTTTGTCTGTTGCCACCTCGTCTTACCTGTCAGCTGTAAGCTTAGCAGTGCTTGATATCTCTAGTTATTCGCGGTGTTTCTAGACCTGTTCTGTTACATGACCAAGTCTTCTGCCAAGCTCTTTTGGGATACTTTTGCCTATGTATCGACCCTGATTCCCAGTAAAGACTTTTATTCTCCACCTGCTTTGTCTCCATGAGTTGTGCTGTTGAGTTCAATGTCTGCCAGCCAGTCTGATATACTTAAATCATGATGCTGAGTGTGTGGTGTTATGTGCGATATTTTCTTGCATTATTGTTTTGTCTTCCTGCTTTCACTCAGAAGCCTGTGTTGAGCAGAACCACTTTTTATTGCTATTATCTGTATTCCTTTTTTATAATGGGTCACTCTAGGACAACAGCTGTCCAAAGGCTGATTCGACCAGAAGATCTGTCAGATTACAGGAATTACCCACATGACCTTTCTGGCACTGCTGGAACAGAAAGACCTGTCCCTTCTTTGAAATGATCCTCCACAACTATTTATATAACTGCTCACACTGACATCATTTTTGACAACAGTTTTGTTTTTTTAAGTGTGAATTTTGGGACCCAGTCATTGGAGCATTCCTTTGCCAAAGACAACCACTTTAATTAGATTTGAAGCAGATCTCAACCATCCATCATCTGAATGCATTGCCAGCCGCAAGTAATGACTTTCATACTCGGATCAATCATGGCTGCTTTGTCGCTTTAAGAAATTTGCTTTGAATCCCTGTTTTGAATTCTGCATTACTAATAAAAGCTGGGTCAATGACACATTCAGTTTTAATATAAAAAAAAAATCCATATCTAATTAAATTCAGACTGTTGGTTTATGAGGGAAAGAGGGAGGTCTCACTAATATTGCAATTTTATTTTCGTTATCTTAAATCTTTCTGCTCCCCCTTTCTCTCAATTTATAGAACAGATCCTAGCGTACTGTATCGCCTCAACCATGAAGCCATTGAAAAGCAGTGGACTTTGTGCAAAAGATACCAGAACATGTGTCAAGTGTGGGGAATATCTTTAATTTGCATTTTGCATTTCAGATTGGCATTACAATATGAAAGCAGTGTCAATGCAATTAACATTACATACATATTGTTGATTGTTGATATTGTAATTGCATTATCCACATCTGGGTGTTATGAATAAGAGCAAAGTTCAGAGTGGAAATGTTAATTGCATAGTAAGCCCTGAAACTGTTTATTCTAAGACTAAAGCTGCTTCACAACAGAGTACAAAGGAAATACAAAGTGGCATGAAAAACACTTCCTAACTGTGACACGTGTTTCAGTCAGTCTTCTCTATTTTCCTTTGCCTGCTATCACGCATCGTGCCAACACTGGAGAAACGTTTCATCTCACTTTGCCCACAGGCAGCAGCTTAACTCAGGAGTGAAAGCAGGATTTTCAGAAGGAGAACCCATCCTGAATCAAAGTTAATACTCTGGGGTGTGCTGAAGTCAGATTTCAGAGCACCTCGCTGGGCTAAAGACTTTGTAATGGAGCCACACACCATTAAACACGACAAACTAAATCTCCATCATGGCAGTCAGACAGTTAAATGATGGATGTGTGAAGTGTGTGCAGCTGCTGTGGTTGTGTGGTATTCTTCAAAACACTATGTCACCTCGGTCATCATGATTCAGGTGTCTGAAAGTCTCACTGGAGTCTCTCAATTCACATCACATTGAAGAAGTTCTTCAACATGATGATGAATATTATGTCTCTTATACACCCCATATATTCATCTGTCAAAACAACATTGCAAATGTTAGGATCCACAGCAAGGTTTCATTCAGTCGGTCCCTGTCTGTCTGAGCTCTCTCTTGTCTGATCCTATCCTGCCAAATAACAGTCACAATCAGCCAATTTAGCCGATCAATGAGCAGAGCCCTCTGGGTAACACAGAGAGCCGATGATCCAATTTCATTTTACAAGTTTAATCTTGGTCGTTTATTGTCGGCAGGACAAGTGGTTTCACCTGGAGACGCTGTCAAGGCCATAAGGCCACAGGGAGATAATGTGGAGATACAGAGATGGAGACGGAGGGGACTGACACTTTGGGATTAACACAGACTTATTTCTTATTATGTCTTGATATCTGGGAACAATTGAGGGCAAAGAGGTAATAAAAGGAGCATGAACTTGAGGGAGAAAGGACCAATGAGGTCCTAAAAGGTGATGGCATCAGAGACTTTTTCGATACTATTGAACCAAGAGGATTCATTTAAAAACACCTGAATTATCTCAAGGTGTTATACCGAGGCATAATTAATTCATAATAAAATGCCTTTATTGAACAAATCTGTCCCCAGTGTCCCATTTGAGCCTTTCTATTCACTTTATTTTCTCACATTTTTCAAAAACAATATTCCTATTGATTCTTGCAGTGTTGTGATTTTGACAAAATATCCCCCAGGATACCTCTGTTTCTTCCTTGTCAGACAAGTCAGCAGACTTACGCTCCCATCATGCCCCAGGCAAAGACAGGTTCTTCCACTACCATGAAAAGGGGGGGGGGGGAAAGAAATCTATCACTTGTCTGTTTGTTCCAAATGTATTCCCTAACAACAACAGCCCTTTCAATTGCATTAACTCGGCTGAAAAACAAGATTTAGCCAAACAAAACAGGTTTTAGTAAGAAAGGCAATGCAAATTACCCAATTTTGTGCAACAGTGCTTAAAGCCAAAAGGTCCCTGGGGGAGAAGTGGATTACTTTAGAAAAGACTCCCACAGCAAATAGCCCGAGAGGGGATTCAACTTGAAATGTTACGTGAGCTGGAATACACAACATCTGTAGCTTTAGCTGCAATTAGTTGCACACAATTTGTGTATACTTGTGTACTGTATACATGCATGACCGGAAAATTCTTGCGTGCTGCAGAAAGCGATGATGCAAGCGTCTTGGCTCACAACAGATCCACCTCATGTCTATAAACACCACTTGACATGACCTCATCAGCTGAGAGGACACCCTCCGGATCAGCTCTGAGACTTTAATGACATGCTTATAATTTCTGCAACTGCATGCGCGATGTCCTGGGCTTCAAGGCAAGACTAACAAGGTGGATGACCTAAGGCCACCAGTAATCATTCAACAGATGAGATGTAGTGGTGTAAAATGTTGTTCATGGGTAAGACTGTTTACATGTTTCTATTAAGACAAGAACAGGAGATGAATCATCTTTTTTGTAACAATAAATGAAGCAAATTTCTGGTGTATGAGTCAGTGACAAAGACTTCAGGACAATGACCAATATGTAAACTTCATTCTATAAAATCTCCCGCGAATAGAATCTCCCCATGGTATCTCAATGGCCTGTTATGTCTGTTAAAAGCTAGAATACACTAATCTGACAATCTTCGCATGGATAAACTGATGGCAAAAACGAACATGATTTTGTGAGCATATAGAATTGATGTTTTAGCCTTTGAACCACAAAGAGCTTTGACTAGACCATATGTTTCCTAGGGCCTTTAAACTCAGTTTAGCAGCTCCAGAGTGTAATTGATGACATCAAGATAAGAGTCTTGGCTCTCTTCTGTGTTTAGCCCAGACTGGGGCTTTTCCATGGAAACATATCTAAACCTAACTGACCAAGATAATGGGAATAACATATGTGAGTTCTCTTTCGGGGTGGATTCTTTATTCTTTATTATGTGAATCCAAGCGGTCAAGCCCACAAACTGTATGTAGTGATGTTGCTATATTGAATATTCTGAAAAGAAATGGGTCCGGAAAAAATAATGAATCCTACATTGTTTATACTCTTTATAATATTTCAGTATCCTGAGCATCGCATTTATTTTTTTCCAGCAAAGAGGAAAGTTAAATAGTGTTGCTGTGCAGTACAGGCTTCCAAAATGGTTTGGCTTGCAAAAATCACATAAGGGAATTAATGCAGCACACACGCTGGAAACACATTAGACTTCTTAGTGATTAAAGTTCATGCCATTTGTTGTTGATTTACAAACCAAAATATCCAAGGCTCTCAATTATGTTGAAAAAACATTCACTTTGCAAAATCAAGTTGTGGCATTGATTAAGAAAAATATGTAGAAAAAGTTTGTTATTTTTTATATCCAAAGCAAATTAAAGAGAAATGGCATAGAAACACCTAACAAGACAAGTCTACAGCTCTGTGAGGCTGTACTGCTAACATTAGCATGCTCACATGTTCACAATGACAATGCTAACATAGTGGTGTTTAACAGGAATAATGTTTACCATGTTCACCATCTTAGTTTAGCATGTTAGCATGCTAACATTTGCTTATGAGCACTAAACACAAAGTACAGCTGAGGCTGTATTGTCATTAGTTTTTCAGGTATTTGGTTATAAACCCATTGGCCAAACTGAAATTTTGAAATGATGTTGGCGCTAGATGAAAACTCAGGGGATCACCAAAGTCATTAGAATTCATCTTGAAGAGAACGTGAATGTCTGTACCAAATGTCATGTCATGTCATCCATCCAATGTAGAGACATTTCACACAAACCCTAATAGTGGTGCTGGAGGCAAAGTCAGGGATTTACCAAAGTCATTAGGATTTATCATCGGGGGACCACGGATGTCTGTACCAAAATTTGGTGCCAATCCATCAAGTACATGATGAGATATTTCACTGAATAAGTGAAAACATCAACCTGCTGATGGCACTAGATGAAAAGTAAGCTATCATTGACCTCAGTAGGATTCATCCTCTGGGGAGCATGCATATCTGTGCAACATTTCTTGGCAATCTATAAAATAGTTGTCAAGACATGTCAATAAAAACAAAAAATGTCAACCTGCTGGTGGCACTAGATGAAAAGTCAGGGGATCAGGGAGGTCAGTACGATTTTTCCTCGAATGACCGTGCATAATTAAAAACCTGCAAGATCTCCTCACTCCCTATCATCTTGGCAGCATGTATTTTAACCTCCAGCCACCATGAAACGTACTCTGGCAATTACCTCGTGACAGCTGGTGACAGCAGTTAAAAAAAAAAAAAAGAGTATAAAAAACAATTGATCTAGACAAGGTCAAAACACCGGTGTGAAGAGAAAAGCGTTTTCTTCGAGGAAATTTCAAGGCTTACCTGAAATCATCTGCTGTCATTATCTATAGGACTCCATTCACTGCAGGAGAAAGGGGTGAATGTCAGACACACTTTCCAAGAGAGAGATCCCTGTGACATTAACAATGACTTTAACCAGCTGTGAAATTCAGGAATGAGGAAAGCAGAGTAGTGCTTCCTTGAAACTGAACTATGCACTTGGTTCAACCAGAAAGCTGCTGTGTTCAATGGCAACAGGTGCTACCTTGCTCCCTGCATTGTGTTACTTCTTTTACGTTTTGACTTCCTGCATTTTAATTGTTTGCGAGCAGCATAATCTATAAATGTCATCTTCAAGTTTCCTCCCGGGTTTTCTTTTCTGACACATCAAGGCCGTCATCCACCCCATCCTCCCAAGGGCTCTCAGGAATTCCACGTCACTAGCAGGAGTCATCGTTGAGAACGTCTTTACTTCCGAACACACACTGTGAACACAATGGGCCAGATCCCACATGAGCACGGGCTATATAGGGAGCATCAGGGGCCTTGGAGAAAGGCAAGAGTAGGCAATAGTTACAGAAAGGTAGGCTTCCATGTCTAAATCCCATTTACAAACGAGTCTTGATTTGCTGTGTGCTTCGGGAGCTTTCATGGGACTTACTGGCTGTCAGAGCTGCCAGTTTAAGTGTTGGAATGAGACCCATCTTCCTCAGGAACAGGATGTTCTCGCAAAATACAATTCATTGTTCCCACTGCAACACTGCACACCTCATGTAATTTTGTAATTAACTGGAGGGTGGATACAAGCTCACCGGCTGTTGGAATGTAGTGTCAGCTATTAATGATTCAATACTTTAGGTTGCAAGACTCTACTCTACTGTAAAATTATTAGATGAAATGTCCCCAATAGCAGAGCAGATGTACACTTTCAGTAAAAAAAAAAAAAAAAAAGTGCCACCAAGGCCGAAGAGTCTGCAGGTTTTTATCGCACCAACCAGAGAAGATTAGTTTATTAACATATTGTAGTTTTTGATAGCAATGCATAGTATTACTAACACCAAATGAAAAAGGAAAATGAACAGTGTGTTGGAAATTAGAGCTCATTTGTTGGTTCCCAGGCTCTTTATCGGTCCTCATCTAAGCTCACGTGTGCAGGGTCCACTGTAGGGGAATGGGCAAAAGCGAGCAAATGGACAGACTGTCTGCAGGCATTCTCTAAACTAATCTCCTCCTCAATCTGGTACTTGGTTTCCTGTTGTTATGCCAGGTAAACATGTCAGTTTTGGGCAAAGAAACCTTTGCAGAAGTTTGGAATGAGACAGCAGTACAGCGATGGGGAGCAGTGCCCTCTAGTGGAGAAACAACCAGTGCACATATAGTATGTATGCATGGTACAGTAGTTGATGAACACAAGAAAATAACATATTTGTGTTATTTTCATTTTTTAACATAACTTTGGGACAAACCCGTCAGCCTGGAGGTTACACACGTTTTACAAAGAAATCCTTGTTCTCGGTTACTGTAGGTTGTCATTCATCTCTAACCCACTGTGGCTTTGTTTACTTTCTCTTGCTTTGCTTGATGCGGACTTAATGTGATGCGGCAAAGTCATAAAATCTACAACTGTAAGACAATAGTGTGAATTGTCTCACTTTTGTAGTATTAATATCTGTGTCAGTGCACTGAACAAGAAGGACATGAGCAAAAACAAAAGTTTCTCGCGCCTCGTGCTAAAAAGGCTTTCAAGACTGACACAGGGAATCACATTTGACTCTGAATACACCATTAGCTGGACGAGTGAGAGCCTTAAAGGATAAAGGATAAGGCTGTCAATAATCTATGTTGTTCTTAGGACAACAAATCCCATGAAAAGACCAAATCCAACAATAAATTAATACTACAAACAACTATAACCAGTGTGGGCCTGGGGATGAGTGCCACAGACAAGGTTGTGATGTCAGAACACTAATGCATTGTTGGTTTTTGGTCTTTTCATGGGATTTGTTGACAACAAGTATTATACAGACATTCTGCATTAGGGCGAATTCAAGACAGAAGACCCTGTTTTTAAATAAAAATTACTTTATTTTTTAAAATAAATGCTTTTTTTACAGTCAGAAAACCGAACAGCAGGACATGCACAGCTGCTCCTGACACTGGAGGCAAACAAAAACAACATCAGAGAAAATAAAAACAGACTAGGCTTGGTTTTTCTCTCATCTCTTTTCGCTTTTGCTGATTTGTCTGAAACTCCAGGGTCTAAACAATGTGGGTCTCCTTCATATGGACATTATTAAATGGCACACTTAAGCTGTGACAAAACCAGAAAAATAAGTGAAGTACTTTAAAAAGACGCTGAGCAAATCAAATTTGCAGCAAAAATGCACAGTAAGTGTCACTGTCAGTCTAAAGAATGAGCTAGAAACATAAACGCAGGGCCATGAATGGACAATGCGTTCCATAAGTGGTAGAAAAGAAAGAAGAAAATCAATAAAAAGGAAGCAGAAAGAGAACACATTGAAAAGGTATACGTATCTGTATTTTTTTTAAAAAATTACAATATGTACTCGACAAATATCTTAAATCAAACCTGGAGTTTGCAACTTGTGTTATCTTTATATATACCTTCATCTGAAAACTCAGTAAGACCACAACATAAGCAGGCACAATTTTGAATACTACACATGTTGACAGATGGCTTCCCTGCTCTTAACTGAAATGAAGAAAACCTCCAAACCCCCGGAAAAGCAGAAAAAAACTGTACAATTCTATAAAATGTTTGTGTTTTTACATTAGTTACAAAAAAATAATACTTCATTTACTGATCCTTCATACTGAGGACAGAAGAAAGAAAAAAGTTGCATATTCATTCTTCAAACTCTGTGACCTTTTGCTGGTGTGTAATAATAATAAAATAATAATAATAATAATAATAATAATAATAATAATACTATGTGGTGTGAGAAACTGAATGGCAATAAAGTAAAAGGTGGAACATGGGACTGATGATCCCTCCTGTTACGTAATGCACATGCACTTAGCTATGAGATGTCATTGGGTTCAAATCTCTGGATGCAATTTCAAACGTGCTGTTGAGATTTAGCAACTTATAACTGTGGTCAGAATAGCGGCCATATTTGTTTGGCAAAATATAAATACACTTTGGCATGTCGTTTTTGAATGTGCTCCTCCAGGTCAGAAGATGAAAACACCTTTCCTTGAAAGGGGACTGCGTTGGGGGAAGATAATGGACATCTTGAAGTCATGTAGCTTCCTGTTGAGTCTTCAAATACTTTTAAAAAACGAGGGGATGAGATATTTTAAATACGCATGAACTTGTGATACCATGTGACATTAGTAATCTACCTTAGTTCGACACTAGAATGAATGGCTTATTAAGATGAACATTTTTGCAGCACGGACATTTACATCAAGATTTTCAAACCCACAGGGTACTCATCCCAGTGCACTGAACTGTAGTTTGTTTTCAGACGTGTTCACTATTAGCATTCTATTAAAAACAAAACAAAACTCAGGCTCTCAATGTCACACCTGTCAGCTAACACAATGAGATTTCATTAGAGACACTCGACACAGAGGAGACTATCGCTCTGAAATAAGACGACAGACATCAAAAGCAAAAGGAAATTTAACAACAGCTTATTCATAAACAGGACTGCATACTGTCGAAGTGCTTACATGTGACTTTGAAGAGATGAAACCCTTCATAGAGTGGAGAGAACGGACATGTAGCGCTGCAATCACCGGCAACTGCTGTTTACAGATACCCTTTCGTTTGGACTCTTTGATGAAGTCTTTTAGGATAAATAATTAGATATAACTTTAGGTATCCGTGCCACCGCGGTTACAACGTGTTTTGATGACAGTTTGATGTCAGCTCCTTTAGTCCAGTTCTAGAAGAGAGAATAAGACAGTGAGAGAAACAGTGAAGAGGGGGGGGAAAAAAAGAAAGAAAAGAAGATTCTTTGGGATTAAATCTGGCGTTTGATTGGTTTTAAAGGGTTGTCATGGACGTAACTTGATGGGCATCAGCCCAGCGGGGGAGGAGGCCGGTGGTCAGAGGAAAACAGAAACTTCCCGTCCAGGTTTGTGTAAGGCTTCTGCTCAACCACAGGAGTGTAGGTTGAAAAGTTCATCTGGACTGCATTCACCAGAATATTAGTGTTGTAACAAATGACCTTGTCAGCGTTAATGCAAACAAATGAAAACAAAACTGTAACAATAAAAACGGTGTCAGCCATGGCAATAGTAGTGCTATTTTGGACTCTTCAGCACAGTTCTGGACAAATAAAAAACTGAGAAATAATAGAATAAAATAAACCCCACACACTGTGGTTCCACCGCCCACCCCAGCCACTCGCCTCCTGGCCCCTGACCTACAACCGTTGACCCCTGGTGGTCTGGGGCAGGTCAGACCCAGCCGCTGGTCAGCTTATAGAACATCTCCTCATCTAGAGACTCGTTCTGGTCCTTAGCACGTGTGGACAGGAAGATGTAGCCACCGATGAACTCGTGGACCACCTTACAGTCCACCTCGGCGCAGATGAAAGACAGACTGGGCTCGTCCGCAAACTCCACCGTGACCTGAGCACACAGAGCAAAGCACGTCGGTCCCGCTTCAAAGAAAACTAGCAGAATGTCATCATGTTGGTGTACTGCAGACTTTTTTTGTAATAAAAGGTTCAATCAATTGACTTCCTAGTGTTGTGCAAGGCTTTCTAGTGCTGCAGATTCAAACTGTGCAGCTCTATGCAGCTCTCAGATGCTTTTAGTGCTCCAATCAGCTAGGGCTGGCTGCAACTAATGATTATTTTTATCATCAATTCATCAGCCAGTTATTTTATAGATTAATCAACTGATTGATCGTTTGGTCTGTGAAATGAGAAAAGTGAAAAATGCCAACAGTCCGCTTGGAGACTTGGGTGTGTTATGCTAGTAGCGGCTGATGTAGCCTCGAGCGGAGATGAGGAACGGGCCACAGAGCTCTGCTAAGCTCACTTCTTTCAGATTTTGTTCATTTAAAAAAAAAAAAAACAAAGAACAAAAAAAAACAAAAACAAAAAAAACTTGTAGTCTTCAGACCCAACCGACGAGGCAATTTATGAGACTTCACACAGCTCCCTCTGGAGCCATATAAACGGCTTTATATGACTTTTTTCACATATGCAGTAGTACGCCCCGAGACCTGTAAACAGACTTGGACGTGTAAAAGCAGTGGGGTTCCCCTTTAAAATCAACTAATTATTTCAGCTCTAGAAACATTAACTTCTGTAATAGTTAAGGAAAACCTATTACATTCAAATAGTCATATTCAATGGGTTCCGTACCATCTTGATCTCCCAGTTGACGTTCCACTGTTTCATGTTGCTGAAGCGCCAGGTCTTGATAGCATCTCCAGTGCTGGCATCCATCCGGATCAAACGGTTGTAAGTGATGCCGATCAGCTCCTCCCGCTTTCCACCCTGGAACCTACAGAAGAGAAGAAGAGAATCCACTGTGAAATGAAAGTGTGTAGATCAAAATACAATATGAGTCACTGTCAGCACATAAAACAGAGAGTATTATTACTGATACTTACTTGGCAAGGAAATGAGTGATTCCAAACTCAGGCAGGGACTGCCACGCCTGGATGAAGCGCATCTTGGCCTCAATGAGACTCATCTGGGCCACATTCTGGTGGGCTTCTAGGATCCGGGCTGAAATCTGACAAATACACATTCACGCACATTACAATCGGAACTTTTCAGTATGTTCCCACCATTTGAGTCACGGCGAACACTAACACACTCCCCACAGTAAACAAATGCATCCCATCACCACACTTCAACCACCCGATGCACCCAAATCCACACACACACACACACACCCAATGCGTAAACAAGCTGTGGCTAGCTCCTTAAAGCTATCAGCACACACACAGTGTCAGCCAATAACCAGAGAGCTGTCACAGCAAAAGTACACTTCACACAGCTACAAAATAGACGGACAAACAAACATAAACCTACGAGCCCCCTGAGGAGCCAGTCTACGGTTAATGAGCCTTTCACTCTGTGCCAGTGTGCATGCATGTGTGTATTCCCCTACGGTCCCTAAATCTGTTTTAGGGCTGCAGCCCAACATTTTATCAACTAGTTCAGCTGAAAGTGCAGATGAGAATTCTGCCATCTCTTGCTGTATACCTAGTGCTGACCATTTTCTAAAGCAAGAGTTATGACTGTGCTTTTACTACTGTCACCACAGGTTTCAGTTCATGTGAGAGCTGTATAAAAATCAGGTTATAGAAACTTGGAAATCTTCTGAAAAAAAAAAAAAAAGTCATCCATAAACAGTGAACTTCATTTCAGCTACTGATCACTGATAGATCACTTACTTTCAGCAAATTTCTAGTCTCTGCTTTTTATGGTTTGCTTTCATAAATGGCTGGCATCAATGTTCAGTAAAATAAATAGACCATGTAGGTGTTTTTCAATGCAGATGCCCCAATGCACATAAGAATTATGTGCCATTTGCATGTCTGATGGCACCCTGAAAACATTAGAGCTAACGAAAAGTAAGAAACAAACTAATAAGACGGAGTCTGTCTATTCTACTGTGACTATCAGCCACTACGACGTGTTACACAGCTGCACTACTGGTGGTTAAGGGACGCAACCCGGACACAAAAAGTGTTCAGAGTTTCTACAATCATGCACATACATGTATCTATGGTTTAAAAGGCACCCAGTGGACAAATAGTGCAACTTACCAAGTCCCTGATATAGCCTGGCTGAAGATGGGAGAAGGACATAGAGGAGTGAAGGAGATGCAAACAAGAAGAGAGAAAAGAAAGGCAGTTGGACAAAGAGAACAAGCCAAGTAAGATAAATGTCGAGGGAGGAAAGATCCAAAACAATAAAGTAGGAGGCCATAATTGTAATAAAAGAGTGGGAGAGGGGCTGTGGGGTCCGGGGGTCATGCAATATTCAGCCACATGAGGGACAAAGAGTACAGCAGCAGTCAGACACTGCCATTTATGAAAGAAAAGAGGGAGGTTACACAACATTTGTGTGGTTTCACATTAAGGAAGTGGGCACTGGAACTGTACATTTCAGGTCTAGATAAGGTCTGTGTATTCTTAACAGACTTTCACAATGGGCCATTAAAATAGTCACACAGCGTCCCTGTAATTCCTCTTTCATCCACAAGATGGCGGTATGTACCAAACAGCACCAAAATGTAGGCGTGCCATGTTTCCAAACTCCAGGACTTTATTATTGCACCTTTAATGTTTGTTTTCTTTTATGTAAAAGTACTGATTTGGCCACAGACCACACTGGTCCAAGAAATCTAAGAACTTCTGTGTGGGTGTGTGTGTGTATATATATATATCTGCTTGGACCTGCAGCACGGAAGTCTCTCGCAACAGGAAGTCCAGTTTAAGGGCGATGGGGAGGGGTCGCAGCTGACAGAGAGCTGGGCTTTTCCCAGAAAATTTTCCCGCGCAGCATTCCCAGGCCCGGTTCATTTCCTGATGCCCCACACCCACTACATGAGTACACATGTGTGTGAGTGCACAGACACACAAACACACACTGTATACATATGCCACTACTCTTTCATGTTGTGCCTGGGGATACCCTATCAGACCGGGATGGTGAGTGAGACCACAGCCGGAACAGAAAGAACCACAGGCCCAGACAGATGCACACCCCACCGGGGTAATACTCCTAAAAAATCTTAGTCCTGCCCCCTGTTCAAGCTAGCCTCTTCGTGGCTAGAAATCTTTTCACTTCTAAAAGAAACCTGAAACACGATACTGGAGTTTTCTGTCTATATTCTAAAGAAAATGGGTCAGTGGATTGGTCTCATAGCACCTCATGATTTTAACTAAGATAAAACAACAATGATTCACTTAGCATTCAATAACTACAGCTCCCATGAGGTTTTGATAGCACACATAAGCTCATGGGAGCTGTAGGTCTTAAATGCTAGCAAAGTAATCTTTTCATCGCTATTAAAATGATGAGCTGCTAAAATATCACTGTCCAGCACAGTCAGAGTCTTTTGTTGTATTACATGTTAAGGACATCTCAGAATCACGTTTTAGCTTTCCAGCAAAACTAATTAAAGAAACCTTCTATAGCAAAGTACAGTATATAGAGATCCAAACACTACTCGAAACTAATCAAGAAGTGGACGAGGACTTCACTCTCTTTCAGACCAACGCAATGACACGGGTTAAACCCAGAGGTTGGCTCTTGTGAACGGGTTGAAGTGCATCACATGACGTGGGTTTGCGACACGTTTTTAAATTGTTTTTTTTTTTTTTAACATGGATTGGTCACTCCTCGGGTTTGGGCACAAGCATTTCTATTAGGGATGGTCATATCATGTTATTGACCGCAACTATATTTAAGGGATTTCCTGACTAGCCTAAAAAAAGGGAGAAAGTGAGACATGCAGAGAAAGAGAGAACTGAAACTTTATTTGGTAGTTCTGTATTTTTGGGTCAATTCACATTTTTAGCAGCGCTGTGTGGGGAACTTCAGCTGTGGATTCTGAACAGTGACGTCAAGAGATTAACCTGTGTGAGAAGTCCGATGTTAAAGGCTAAAGCATGAGTTCAGTAGAACCGCTCCATACTCACGTTTTGTTAAAGGAGTATTAAAGAGACTAAGAAAAAGCCTGAGGCCCACTAGAAGAACTTTTAAAGAGCCTGCAGCATACAGACTTAACAAGTCATGCTGACACACATTTACGGGAATGAATCTATCTTTCTGTCTACCTCGCTCTCTAGACATCCAGTATATTTCAGGCTATGGCCCAGACCATTTCTGAGTCATCACTTACAGTACCAGCGCCCTCCCAACATCCCTCCAACCCCCTAGCAACATTCCACGTCTATAATTTAAACAAAACCAGATTATGTGAGTAAGCTATGGGGAGGCAACCCCCCCTCCCTCACCCATCCCCAACGAACAGCTATGGCAGCCGTGTACTCAGCTGTTCCATTGTACAAACACCGACCTGTTGCTTACATGCAAATCTGTAGACTTTTCCTAAAGCTTGCGAGAAAGTCAATACATTCATAGTGATTAAAGTTTACACCTGGTTATTAAGAGGTTTGCTGGTGGCGTGCTACTGTCGCTTAGAAGTGAATGTTATGTCTAGAAAAATAGATTCTGATTTCTCGCCAATGTTACCAAATTAACTGAGCACCTGCGAGTCCAGTGACTGACATCTCCCCTCTTTAGTCTACAGGAGCAAAAGCCCAGAGCAGAGAAAGGAGCCATTACAGTCTGACATGAGCAACTCTATTGTACACACATATTGAGTGGTTTGGACGTCTGCTGTCCTGGTTTCCCCTTGGACAGAGGGGGGTGGGGAGAAGGAACGGGGGGAAGAGGAGGAGAGTGAAGGAGGGGGAGTAGAGGGAGGCCACATTCCGATGCAAGAGAAGCCTGATGCCAGGAGGCGCCCATCTGGGAAGCATCAGACGCTGCTCCATCTTACTCCACAACCGACTCATCAAACAAGTAAACAACCTCCCACAAAATACACTTTAGATAGATAGTTTAGTCAGTTACCTTCCTTATTCTGTCTCTTTTTAACTACACACTTTACCTTCCATGCTGTAACTACAGCCTACAGAGCATTCAGAGGTTGTATGTTTAACCACCATGGAGAAAGGCAGCCTGCATGGCCTACCTGCTTGTTCCTGTACTTCTTCAGATAGCGTGGGGACACCAGGCATTCTGGGTTGATATCGGTGGTGATTGGCTCAATGAACTGAGGGTCAGGGTTCATGTGTTGCATCTTGAGGAAAGACAGAATGTTCTGGACCTCCAGGTTGTAAGAACTGTCGGCCATGGTCTTCCCTTTGGAGGCCAAGCGACATGCAGCCATCCAGTGGGCGTACTGTTTTTCCTGGAGAAGAAAGTCAAACGCTGATCATTTAAAACCCTGTCAAAGGACAAGAAATGATCATATATGGTGCACTAACTTCAGTCTCACCATGTCACACCGGAGCCAGATCTCATTCATGCCATCAGCCACAGGGATTAGCAACTTGATGTTGAATTTCTGACCTGAGATGTTAACATCTGGAGTTACCTCACAACCTACACATGGAGGCCAAAGTGCAGAGAGGAAGTAGAGGTCAATGGTCACACAACCAAAACTAACTTGCAGCTGAAAAATAAAAGGTTACATTCTTGCATGAAATGACATATTTTGTGTTTTTGCACCTCTAAGATTCATTTGGTGAGCAGGTGTCCCATGTGCCTCTTCTTTACTCTTGTAACAGGAAATTGTGATATCCTTGAATGTGCACCAGTACTGCTTATAGCCCTTCAGTGTCAGTTTCTTGGGTCTGGAAAATATATAACAGACAGAGGGAGACATGTCAGACTTCAGATGGAAAAAACACCCATTTTCTTTGTTAGTGGTCAAGAGGGGTAGTGGGGGAGGGGAGAGCATAAGGGAGTACAAAAAGACGGAGAGCCTCTCCAAGTGCAAAGTCAGCAAGGTGAATAGGAAAGCAGCCAGCATTGGAACTGAACATTAGCGGAAAACCATTAAAAGGGAAATGTCTCTTGATATCATAACTCCCAAACATGGTTTATACAGTTTATGGGACAAACACCCCGGGGCCACCTGCCTGTCAGCACAGGCTTAAAGCCAAAAATGAATATGGTTAAAAATATGCTTGGTCCAACTGTAATCAATTCGAAAAGCTAAACTGAAAGCTCCGCCTGAAAATGTTCGCTGGCAAACAATGCAGCCTATTACACTGATGCAAACCAGGCAACGGCTCTCTTATTTAGCCAGAAAATGTTATTTCCTGGTTCCCCGATAGACTCAACATCTTTTGGACAAATGCAATCTTTGCACGCACAGTTGTTAGTGGAAGTGCATGTGGTCTTGT
Source organism: Coreoperca whiteheadi (assembly GCA_011952105.1). NCBI lineage: Eukaryota > Metazoa > Chordata > Actinopteri > Centrarchiformes > Sinipercidae > Coreoperca > Coreoperca whiteheadi. The sequence goes on along the minus strand of CM022480.1, from coordinate 11,406,881 downwards.
GCGATCAGGTAGCTCTGGATGTGGACTTACTTGAAGACTTTCACATAGTCCGCTAGCTCAGGAATAGATGTGATATCACCCTAGGAGGAAGGGGAAAAACCCATTGTCAGAATAAACCTGGAAGATTTTAATATACAAGATTAAGAACATGGTTAGACATAACTAAAACAATGACCTCAGGCTCAACTTTGTACAATTTAAATGTCATTGCTCAGTAGAGTATGCTAAAGACAACACTTATGTAATATCTCAAAGCTCAGTTTCCTCTGATAAGCTGTATAAACTCAACAAGTTCTACGGCGGGGCTGCTGTAATAATAGACACATATTTTCAATCTAACCATGTAACATGCACCCTTTGTTGGGTTTGTTTAAGTGTCAGATATCTCGTACCCCCAGTGCTTTGTCAGATGCAGGCCTCATAAATAACAGTGTGAAATGTTGCACTTTCAGTGAAATCCATTGGGATTTCCCCTTCCCTGGGTCAGTGTACAGTGTCTATATAGGTTCCCGCTCCCGTTTAATACCGTCGATGAAAGGACACTTCATCAGAATACAGTAGAGAAACAAAGGACCAAACACAGTGCCATGCCGCTACAATTTGGAAAATAATCCACTTTCACAAGCCCGGGCCATGTAATCCACAACCAAAATGTATTTCCTGTAGTGAATGTGAAGCTGTGGCAGTGTTGTCATACCAGTGTGTTGGAAGTCTTCCCTCCCTCCAAAGTAATTTCCAGGTCTGACAGGGCTGCGTCCACCTCATCCACCTCCTTCTCACTGTTATTCATGTGGTTGTCTGAAGACATGATTGACAGCTTGTTGATGTGGTACTGAGGAAAAGAAAGAAATAGTCCCAGTTAGGACCATGATATTTCCAGACCTTTAATATCTGGACTGTAAAACTTTCAAATATCACAGTACGGTATATGAAAACTACTTGAAATATGTGGGACAAGTGACTATCATTTTCTATCATTTTCATGGTCTAGAAATCATGAAATTAATTATCCCTATGTTTCTAGACTTCTCAGTCCTGCATATGAACCAGTTAGACCTGTGGTTCTAAAACTGGGGAGCAGCCCCAGGGAAATAAAAAAACAAGTTTGCTGATGGTATCCTGCTGACCTGAATCATTTCTTTTATTTCAATCGAATTCAACTAGACTCCTTTTTCATTTGTTGCTCCCCCAATATAATAAGACTGATAAAAATTCAATCTGCTTACGTGTAGTGGGAGGACAAACCTTTTTTGGCTTCTGAAGGGGGGCATGACAGAAAAGGTCTGAGAACCAAAGTTTTAGATTTACAGTGTGCACTTCAGAGGTTTAGGAGAACAGAGGCTAGTTGGAGTCTGTGGTGCCGTGGACAAGGTTTCAAAGTCCTCACAGCACTGTTAAAACCTACAATCTTCCACTTACAGTATGTTTCTATCCACCAGATTAATTGAAGCCTTCCTGGTGAAAAACAAGTGATTGACTTAAGGTAAAGAAGGAGTTGGAGATGGACTTTGACGACGTCTCTGCTGCAGAGGAATACAGACAGCCTGAGTTTACACATTCAGGTGATTTCCGAATAAGCTAACCATCACAATTCAGTGCAGACTGCAAGCACCAGCCTGTCTGTTGGCAGAAAAGAAATACAATTCAGCGTGGTTGGTTTTGGAGAAATGACAGCAGAGAGGACAGCTTATTGAAAGGGTTACGGATCACTGAGATAACACGACCTGGACTGAAGTTGGTTCAATGTAAAAAAAAAAACCAAAAAAAAAAAACCTTCTAAGCTACTTTTGCCATGTTGCTGTAGCTTAGCTTGCTACATTTCTCCAGGGCGTAGCTTCAGTGTAGTGAAGCTTCATTTAATGTAGAGGAACTGATAGCTTAGCTCACAACATTTTCCAAGTAGCTTGCCCAACACTGTTCCAACACCTTCGTTCAGCAGTTTTGCTGATTTCTAGTCATAAATCCTCCAACCTCGTCTTATAAATGTGAATTGGTCTGTGATTATTGCCACATACACACTTTAAATTGTGTTGGCATTTATGCTCGCAAGTGAAGTGCTGCCAGTATGCACCTTCGAGTTTACCAGTGATGAAACAATGACTTTTATCTTTGAAGGAGATGAAGATGAGGAGACTAGTTTCAGGATGAGGAAAAGATAAAGTGATTGGTGATGATGATGATTCACTGAGAGAAATAAATGGGACAGTTTGGACAATGTGTTCTCAGCACGTCTTGGAACTGTAACAGGCCATGAATAAAAATATTTTTACTGGGAACATGTGAGACTGGGCCAATAGTTGGATAAGAGACAGTGCGTTCTTGTACAGTGAAACTGACCGGGTTTCCCTCTTATGCTGGGTTCAAACCCTAGGAGTTTTAGACATGTCTGCAAGGAGATGGTGATGCTGACGGTGTTGCCAAGCAACGGTAAACATTCTAGCCCTTGAGGCTAACGTTAGCAATCATACTAGCTACTTGACATATTAAAACGGACTTAAAATCTCCCTTCCAGTTCTCTCTGAAGGATTTACAAACCATGTTGACCACGACTTAACCATTCCCTCCCCCACGTGCTTCTGTTTCTTCTCACAGCAAATCATTAACGTTACCAAAGCAAGTTGTTGCGCCACCTCAGTCTCCATTTTTTTGTTTACATCTGCTCCCCCATGAGATCACGTGACATGGTGTATTGGTCCCTCTGGCACGAAAATCTTAATATCCAGTAGTGTGTGATATGCATTATTTTCAAATCCTGTAGTGTGAGCATGTTTGAGATTAGAGGGAGGAACATCTGTAAAGTTTCTCCTTCTGTGCGTGATGCAACCCGATTTCAAAATCGGGTAAGGATTTTAAAACTCATGTAGTGTGAGCCCAGCTTTTGTGTGAGTCAGACACTAAATACAACTTGTTGACAAATGGTATTTATAATGTCAACCCATCAGTAACCCCCCCACCAATATATGCATGAACAGCTGTCGAGAGAGTGAGTGATACAGAGGCAGAGTTTTAGAGAGATATGCGAGGCTTTAGCCAGCTAAGGTTACAGAATGTTGGACAAAGGGCTCGCCATGACACTCCATTCCTCCGCCTCTTCCACTCTGACAGTCTTTTAAAAACTAAAACACTGGGGGGTTTGTTTCCTGTTTGTATGCATGAGTGGCTGAGCGTATGTGTTTATCTGCCGAGGTACAAAGTACAACCTGTGTCAATGACTATGCGGCCCGTCACCGTTCTTGGCCCCTGATCACCTCATTTTTATGTACTGCCAAAGTAAAACATCTAGGTGATAGCATGCTAACACCAGCAACATTCCAGTATGTTCAGTACAATCATTGCTCTTTATTTAGACCCTGTGTATCCACTCTCACCAGTGAAACCTCAGCCAAAAACCCAGAGCTCATACTACCCAGCTGAAACCTAGTAGTAGCTACCAAAGTGCTAACAGACAGGTAGCAACAGAGTAGCCACCAGTTTAAACACCCAAGTCCGATAGCATCGCTCTCGGGAAGAGTAACAAGAAACCAGTTAAGTGTCATTATAACCGGTCTGATGAAACGCACCTAACACCTCAGAGTGTAAGAGGGCTTTAAGAGGAATGAGAGCAGGTCTATGAGACAATGTTTTGCTGGGGGGGGTCTGGGCTGAAGCTGAAGAGGCTCTATAATTACACTGGGGGTGAGGACAGGGTGGCGTCCTCAGGTCTTGGCACCCACACTTTATGAGGGTCAGAAATAGCAGGGGCACCACCCCTAGACTACATGGGGCTACCTGAGGAGGCTAAAGGGGCTCACATCTGTATATCACTTCCACAGTGCTCCAGTTCTCCTCCTGATTTTCCTTTACACTTGTCTCAAAAGAGAAACTTGTGTGTCTGATGCCACCAGTGGCTTGAACTTGAAAGCACTTAGTAATATGGAGAGAATTTAATTTTGGAAGAATATAATTCTGGGAATTTCTGAAGGTTATTGTAAATCAACAAGAACATCTATGAAAATTTGAATATTTCAACATCATGTTTTTATTTCTTTGTCATGATGACCCACTTGGCCTGGTTTCCAGGCATTCAAAGTGACACTTACCTCACTTAGTTAAACAGAGTGAAGTGCATTAATGTCTTTCAAGTTAATTATAATTAATTATTCCTAAGATTTTTTTGTTCAAAAGCCTAATGCTCCCTTTTTTCTATTAAGTATGAGTCAGAAATAAAGGGAACTGATTGATATTGAAGCATATTAAGAAGCCCGATGGGAATATGTGTGATAATGCCCCCATTAACTTATGCTGCATCAATGTATAATAGCCAAGTTTTAGTATGCATGCTGCAGCAGAACTGGCAGCCATATGGCTCAGCTCTGGGCTGGAAGCCCATCCAATTCATTAGCTTGCGGTTGAGAAGGCAATGTGCCCATTTTCCCAATGAAAAGAAAACTGCAGGTCTTCAAATTTCAGACCCTGACAAAACAATGCTGAAACAGGAAAATTAAGATCAGGCACAAACACAGAAACACACACACAGCCTCTTTACCTGCAGGGCAGCAAACATCATCATTTCCTCCTCCGTGCACTCAATTTCCTCCAGCAGGATGGCCCACTTGGCCTGTTCGTAGAGCTGGTTCACTCGGATGGCATCATACTGTGGAGATGTTTGTCACAAGAGGTTAACACGCATACAAACACACAGCGAATGAACACAGACTCTCACGCTCTCTAATACACACAAGACAACTGGATTTTGGTGAAGCACTAGTTCAAAGTTGTATGCGGTTAATCGCATCATGACTTTAATCCACTGATATTCAAATACTCTACTTAGAAGAGTACTGCACGGATTTAGCATTGCCCTCCTTTAACATTGTCGGACTCACGATAGACAGTTTTTAAAAGAAGGATAAAAATCGTCACCGCAGAACCAGAGTGACATCATGCAGCTCCCTCTTGAGCCACAAAAGGATTTATACAACTTTTCCATATATGCAGTTGTACTTGCCGCATGTAAGACTTTGATGTGTAAAATCGGTGCAGTTCCCCTTTAATTGGTCAGCATGTTGTCATACTGAAAACCTGACAACCTAAAATCCCTAAAACTATAAATGAAAAGGAAAAAAACTAAAGAAATGACCAGAATCTCAATCTGACACACCATGACCTTGACAAATGTCCTCACAGACTTGATTTGCAAGGTGTATTGTATTGCTTTGTTTGTATATGGGACGTACCTTAGGGTTGAGGTCAAAGAAACTGTGGTATTTAAACCTCAGCAGCAGCACCTCATTCTCCTTTACATCCTGCTCCATCAGAGACCTGGATGAGTCCAACCACCTGTACAGACAGTGAATAATAATAATGTCTTCCGAAACAACCTCTCTGCAGCCTCTTGCAACTACTTTGATCAGCTGCACAGCCCTAAATATACGGAAATCCCAACACACCATTTTGTGAGTATGAGCAGTTTAACCAAACCACCAAACCACTAAGCAAAGTTCATCTCACCCCTGGTTGATTTTGGCTTTGTCCAGCAGGGACTGTGGCTTGTAGAGTTTGACTAGGATGTCTGGTGAGGAGATTGGCTGGCTGACAGCGAGGATGCTGGGATTGCCCTCAGAGAGGGGGCTGTCCCCAAACCAGGCAGTGGTGGGTGACAGTGGGCTGCCGTCTCTGGAGTCATAGGTGGGTGTCATAGTCTTACTGTACAAGCCTGGACTGGAGTAGATGCTCCCTGAAAACACACATCATCAGTTAGTCCCTCATAGCACACTGAAATCCCAAAATAAAAACGATCATATTCATTAAATGAACAATATTACATACATAATGTTTTACATAATTGTCGTCTCCCATTGACACTCTGAAAATCTAAAGAATACTCCCGTTTCAAAGCTAAGAAGTGCACATTCACAAATACTGTATATCAACAAAAACAGCGTCAGGGGATAAGGGGTGATCACTTTTCATAAAGCACACACACTTGCAGCCTAGCCAGGCCAGCTAGTGGTCAACAACACCATGTGACTATCAGCCCACACTTTGCAGATGAGTGGCTTCAACAATGTCCTCCTGCTGATGGCGGGTTTGATGTGGATCAGCATGCAGATATTGCAGAACATGATCAGGGTCACCCACTTACTCACAGTCAAAAAACCTGCAGGAATGCACTGCACACAGCAAACTACTGCACAACTCGCCACAGAGAGGAGAGGGGGAGCACAAAAGATATGGGAGGAGGATACACTGATTATAACAAAAACATGTAAAGGTTGGAAAAACAATCTGCCGCATCGTTTTTTAGATCTAAATCTTCATTAAGGGATCGAAATGATTTTAATGTTAAAAGGCACAGTTCACCCTATAATCTAAAATACATATTTTTCCTCTTACCTGTAGTTCTATTTATCCATCCAGATTGTTTTGGTGCCGAGTTTTGGAGATATCGGCCATAAAGAGGTCTGCCTTTCTTGAATATAATGGGACTATATGGCACTCGGCTTCTGGTGCTCAAAGTGCCAAAAAATACTTTCGAAAAACTCAGCAGCAATGTCTCTTTCCAGAAATCATGACCTTGTAACTCAAGATAATCCACGGATTTGTTGTGTGCTGTTTCATGTAGGAACTATCGGTAGAAAGAAAATAGTTCCTACATGAAACTTCTCACAACAAATCTAGGAATTATCTTGCGTAACCATCTAGTCCCATTATATTCAAAAAAGGCAGATATCTCCAAACATCGGTAAATCACACCAAAACTATCTTGATGGGTAAATAGAACTAAAGGTAAAAGGAAAAAACATGTATTTTGGATTTTGGGGTGAAGTGTCCCTTTAATGTATATCTATATATTGTGCTTCCATTAGCTTTTAAAAATTACTATGAATTTTGGCTGCAAACATAAGCAAGCCACCAAAGTGAAGCTGTTTGCGTTTCCTGTTGGCTGGCCTTGTGGGAGTATTTTTGGCCCCATACCCCCCCCATTCCCTCTCTCCCTCTGTAGGGCCTAGGTCAAGAAGCAACACTGGCTAAACCGCTAAATCCCTTCTGAAATGAGGAAGTGGGCTTGGTTTGTGTTTGTGAGTGTGCATGTGTATGTTTGTGTTTGCGAGGTGAGGTCATGAGAACAGGGTGCAGGCTACGGCCACGGCCACCCATCCATTGCGGGGGAGGGTGTTATTCAGTGGTTCTCTCATGGTTTTTCCCAAATGCTGAGTTCGTGAAGTCAGGGAGAGTACTCCCATCTCCCATAGGGTCTTTTGAAGAATCCAAACTATCCAGAGAGACCATGCATAAGGTGAAAGCTGGCAGCCCATTAAAAACACAACAAGGCCTCCTCCATCCTGTTTACTGACTATCCAATACAGGCGAAAAGGCACAAAGCACGTTAACATGACTCCCTAGTATGCCCACACTGGGGATTCATAGACAGCTTAGATGGATGGAGTTGGACCAACATGGGCTGACTAGAAGTAAAGCATGAGAGGGTTGTCAATAAATTCAAGTGTCTCTCGTGGATTAGATTTTTACACAAAGCTTCCATGTGGGCTATTGGTTGTATGGTGTATATAGGATCTGATTTCTGAACTTCTATAAAAAGTTATAGCAAAAACACAAAAACATTTAATAATAATTTACGTATGACTCTCAGTAACCACCGCTTTCAAGGGCTAAAACGTGATCAGCTATCCTGCAAAACAGTCAGCAGGCACAGTGAGCAGGCCTGGAGTAGCTGTAAAGAAAGCTTGTGAGCTTTGAGCTAATTTCTAGTGAGAGGTAAATCTTTATCATGTGACCACCCGAATCAGCTGACTTCCTCTGGAGGAACAGTCAGGTGACTCGGCTGCTAGACCCAAAGTTTACAGATGTCATGTGACCTCAACACTCCAGCTGTGGGGGGGTGAGGAAGCAGTGCTGAAGAGTAAAGGACAGAGGAAGAGGAAAGCTTACCTTTGACAGGTCCGATGTATATTATCTCAGAGGCTAGGATGAAAAGAGAAAGACAAAGAAAGGCAGGAAAAGGGGTGGAGGGAAAAAGTGGAATGGGAACAAACATCAAGTGGACAGATTTAAGATACTGAAAACTCTACAAGAACAGAAGGAAACTGAAGAGAACAGACAAAAGTAGAGAAATACAAGAATGAGGAGATCCGTGGCATTTCCACAGGCACTGCCAACTGCCAGCCTCAGAGTGGATGACTCAGTTTACCCTCTTCGCAGAGGGAGATCACCCTGGAATGACTAGTGAGGTTCTGTCGTTTCCATCCACCCATTCATAGCCATCCAACACAGCATGACTGATTGAAAACACAGGCATGGCGTTGGTCAACGTGACCCAGCCCTGCATGTATAAACTGAAGCACAAATATAAAAGTACTGGCCGTCTGAGGTATGTCATTCTCCACGCTGACAGGAAAGATAATTAGATACAACAGGCGTGTCAAGATGTGCTGGCCCCAGAGGGACTCGATGGACTGGCATCATGGGCATTAGTAACAGGGTTTTTCTAAGAAAATGACCCATTCTGTGGGGCACTTGGCATGAGCGTGCAGACAGAAAGGGGACACAGAGTTTCCTAAATGGTACATTTAAGAATAGAGGTTGAGCCTTTGGTAAAGGATTCCAAGGCTTTAAGTAGAAATAATTGGTCATGTACTCCTTAAGACCATAATGTTCCCCAGCCACCATATCATTTGCTTCTGCGGTTACGGTGGACCTCACTGCACAGTATACGTACTCTATAATGTATGTATCTGAGCTACTATGTGATTTTTTAGAATTTATTTCTTAAAACTAACGTGTTTTCCAAGCATTGTCAATTACAAAGAAGATATTAAAAAGATGGCGAGGCAAAGGCAAAAGGCCCTTCAAAGCTAAGGTTACTGGGAGACGTTTTGGTAGAAAATGATTAGTTCTGCAACTAGCGATTATTGTCATTATTGATTAATTTACAAATCTACGGAAGTTCCGAAGGTCCAAGGCAATGTCTTCAAATGTCTTGTTTTGTCTGAAAAACAATCCAAAACCAAAAAATATTCAGTTTACCATAGTAGGAGACTAAGAAAATTAGATATTCACATTTGAAAAGCTGGATTCTGTAAATCTTTGCCTTTTCTTGCTAGAAAAATTACTTAAACGATTACTTGATTATAAAAGTAGTTGCCAATTGATCTGACGATTGACTAATCGATTACTGGCTGCAGCTCTAAATATGATTAGAGAAATTCTGAAAGCAATTTCTCTACTCGGTCAAGGTAAGCCTTGTGATTCTGATCAGGAGACCCGAGCTAAGAGGCCTACCATTTTCCTCAAGGGACAGAAAAAACGCCTTACAACTTGGCCATGAAATATACTCTGACTGTAGCATGTGACCTGATAGGGAGGACGCAGGAAGTGAGTGTGTGTGTGCTCACGCTCACACACAAGATAGACACACAGGGAGAGCGGTGACAGTAAACAGATTCTGCACATTCCTGTTGAAACTATGTTTCTCTGCACCACCTAATAGTGTGACCACAGTCACCCATTTAAAACAAAATGTATTTATACGAGAGGCATCAATGTAGCACACCCTTTAAATGTAATGATGCAACTTTGGGTGTGATCATCATGTGCTGTTTGTAAAAATAGAAGGTTGCCCCTTTTTGCATTTTCTATGACTGTAGATACATAATCTTCTGCTAGCTTCACAATGAAGCACATCAGCAAAAGGAGTTTGTCTTGACTGAGAATTGTGATGGTTCAGCAAGCTCACAATGATAGTTCAGCCCTCTTTACACTCACATGAGAGTGTATATGTGCATGCTGAGCTGAGAATAAGGAGCCAGTGGACAGACCAGAGGCCATAGCAGAGGAGACTCAAACCACACAAAGAGTCCCATTCACCCTGTCTCATAGTGTTAGCAGTTTTGGGTAATGCTAACTGTGACAGCAGCACAGTCTGTTTTGTTCTGCTCCTCCCTGCTCACATGGCTGTAACTCTCCCATCAATGGCAGGAGGAGGGCCAGTATAACTGTAGCCTGGTTTGGGTTTAAAATGGCAGCGTGACCAACTATGTGTGGAATCTCAACCATTCTTCGTCCTCCCTGCCAAGGAATTGGGAGCCTGGGCTGTAGATCCCATGCAGGCCTCAAACTCACACATTCATATTTGGTCACTAGAAGCAGGGTGCAGCAATCTGGATTATCTTAGTGGTTTTCGAACCACAAGAGCAATCAGAAACAAAAAACAATGGAAGTCGCTTCATAGCGGCCAGTGAAACCTGCTAATCAACCTGTTGCTTGTGGGAAACATGATTATTACTTTCACAATGAGATACAAAAATAAAACCCAATGCTCCATAGTTAAGTCAAAGTAGGTCTTGAACCTAAAAAACTAAATGCACAGAAGTTTGCACGAGACAATTCTCTTTCAACTCATCAGTTAAAACATGTGAAATGCAAAATACTTGATTATTTACTAAGTTGGGTGTAAATTCCATGCTTCCTTCCTTCTAACCCTTTTAAAACTCAGCTGATTTTTTTTTTTTTTTTTTTTTTTTTAGAGCAAGAACTGTAACAAGTGCTTTGGAGCCATTAGTGCCTTATAGGAGTTACTATCCATCAGCTCACCTGATCCAGGGGTTAACAGCGGACCCTCCAGCTCCAGATCGTCCTCTTCTGCCTCCTCCAACTTTTTCTTCTTCTTCTTGGGATCACGGGGCTTACGCAGCAGAGATAGCTCCTCTGGGTGGCGGATGTCTGGAGGGAGAGAGCGCAAGAAAGTTCATTTGATGCCACATACAGTAAACATAACCTTCCCTCATAACAAGTCACTAAAAACATACAGTCACTTGTGTTGTTTCAACTGGAGGCTTCAAATAAACCACATGAACTCTCAAAGCACACAGACAATGTGTAGAACCTGTAATGAAGGTGACGAATACTGGGAAATTAAAGCAACGTAAATTGAAAAAAGCTTAGCATAAAAAAGTGGAAGAGTAAGAGTAAGCAAAGGAATAGAGGAGATGGGTAAGAATTGTAGACAGCTGTGCACATCCGGGGTGGAAAACTTAAAAAAATCCCTTTTCTCAGGGCCCCAAAAAATGCTTGCTTTAACTGTAATCCCCAACTGAGACAGGCACAACCATCTCCTTCTTATCCTCCAACTTTTCCTCACACACATAAAAACACTATTCAGTTTAGTAACAGGACAGCACAGCTTTCACAAAAACACCAGAAATTCATCCTTGAAGATATTGAGATACTGTAAATGAAATAAACAACCACATTTGAACCATGTGTGAGCTGTGTGCAAGATCCCAATCAGACAGTAAAACACCACATTGAATATAATGACTAAAACAGAGCAGCTCCTCTCCTCAGCTTCTCACCCCTCTTTTCCCTCCCTCCTTTGGGATTGGAGGCAAGGGAACCATCACTCAGCACTGCAATGATGTTTTAAGATGGGCTTGGGATGGTTCTGATGTAGCAGTGAGACGGCCAGTATGTGTCAGGACTAGAATATATTGTGTTAGTCTAGAAGCAAGCACATCTGGATCCTCAGCTGGCTATGGTTCGCGCAAAATTCCACCCAAATGAATTAAAACGACTTGATATTTGAGAGCCTTATTTCATTATTTTTACAGTTTTTTTTGTGCAGGACTGTTGTAAAAAATATTCATTTTTTCATATCCACTGAAATAAATCTCTCTTAACTTTTTAAAGATGAAGGATTGCGAAGGTGCTGCAGACTGATAGAAGAGGTTGCAGAGGGTGTTGAGGAAAGCAATGAGCAGAAGGGGAGAGAGAACGTCTTGGCTTGGTGAGAAAGCTTGTTTGGTTTGTGTAACTAAAGCAAAAGCATTCCAGGAGTTTTAAGAACTACCAGATGGGAGCTCGCCCTCTCTCTCTCTCTCTCTCCTCCCTCGTTCTCGCTCGGCTGCAGCGGTCAAGCACAATCCCTGTGCCCTTATACAGCCATGTGAGTAGCAGGCGTGCTGCCGAGCTTTAGCCCCACTGAGCTGTGCGAGGAAGCCAATACACACAGTGAAGTGTGTAATAAACTGCGTGTACCTGGATAGGACGGTGTCTCTTGGTGAGGCATTGCAGAGGCATGTGGCATTTTACTACGATGTCACTTTCCTTTTTCATTCTTATGACCTCACCAACACCAGGGAACTTAGCTATAGGGCAAATATTAGCCATCTACCAAGCAAGACCAATCGGATACCAATAAAACTTCTGATAGAACTAATATTCATCAATTATTTATATGGAACTTTTGCTTCGTACCATATTATAAGCCTCTACAGATCAAAAGTGTGGCTCGAAAGCAAAAACCATTTCTCAATGTGATAAAATCTATTTTCTGTGACAGGTTTAGGATACATTATCAGAGCTCCTGTAAAAGTAAACTTTTAGGCACCTCTACTAGATCGTTTTGCCTTCGAGCCTGGAAAACAAGACAAGTGGGAAATGGGTGGGTGGGGTAAATAAACTGTACAGATATGCGTTTTTCATCACACCCATGAAGGGAGTTGAGGCGTAGTCAATAAGATGGAGATTTTATGTCTGTTAAAGTATGAATACCATCAAAAACAGTGATAAAAATGACCAAATCAGGCTAAGGGGAAAATACAAAAAAGGCTCCACTAGTATTTTTCAGACAGGCAAGCGTTACAGTCAATTTCTGCTGACATACTCAGTTTAGTGTTGAATTGTATGTTTATAGTGATAATTTAAGAATCATGATCTGGTGGGAAAGACTGCTCCTACACTCACCACATACTTGTGGCTGGTGTCAGGAGGGTGAGTGAGGTTTAGAGTGCTTACAAAAGCTTGGTTGGGTTCCTTTAGCAGAAATGACACCTTAGACAATAAGACCCCAATCTTCCATCTAGCAGACATGTGGCAGTAACCAGGCCTGGAGCCAGATGAGAGGTGTTGACTGAGAGCCAACTGGGCTTACAAGATCTACTCCTTGGAACACTTGATTCACTGCAGTGAGTAGGGCCAGCCGCAGAAGAATCACAAACACCGTCACAGCCTAATTTTATAGCACTAATGTTTACCGTACAAACAGTTTAAGACCCTACATGGACAAAAAAAATTAAAGAGGAGTGATTTCACCTTCAGTTTTCCCCCTGGATACTTCTCAATACTGTAAGGAGGTACTCATTGGGCTGCAAGGCGGACTGATCAATACTTGGGAAGACTCAATAAAACGAGCGGTAAAAGATAACTCACATACAGTCTCAGTCTTATCCACATAGGAAATGGATAATATAATATACATGCTGTGGATATTTTATGTTTTAAAAATTTAGCTAATGGCATGTACAATGAAGGTATATTTTTGGCATTTAGAGTGAGCTGAACGATGCTATGCCTCAGTACCATCACACGAGGCACACAAACAGTTATTTAGCTATTTTTTGCTTTAACTTTAATGAATGAGGACATTTATTGACCTAAGGAGCTTGTTAAGCGTCTCAGAGGTTCCCTTCATTTATCAGACAAGAGGCTAAAAATGTGTTAAAAGGCCACTCAAAAAGGATAACAATGCACTTTAATTTAGGAGTTGGAGGTGAGGCCAAACCGCACTCCTCCTGTGTTATGACAACAGTGGCCAGCACACTTGGGCCAGTTTAGCAGACCACAGGTTGATGGGCCATAAATCTGCTGGACCAAAACGATGAAGCAACAGTCCCACACAAATCTAGAAAGGTTTCTGTAGGACAAAGCACTCTGACCAAATAATTCATTGCAATACGCCTTTACAACTGTTAACATCCTTTTTCAAACTCCTGTACATTTAATGGCTCATGATATTCATATAGTGGTATATCTTCAATCACTTTGGTTTCCTGCCTGGTCATCCATTTCTCTAGTCATTTATTCGACTCGTAACATTTCAGAGCAGTGCTGACAAATGCCACAAGGTACAGTAATGTTGCTGTCTTTTGTATATTCCAGGGAATGCTATTGTGTCTCAGTGTTCCCACACATGGTAGCAAAGCAGTGCTTACTAAAAAACCCACAGCGCTTAAGTGGAGCAGCCTGACTCTTGTTACCCTGAAGTGGTGCTTTGCTGGGAAAAGCAGCCTCATTTTCGAACCACCTCAGGTCTGCAGTCATGTGTTATGTCAGTTGTGAAGAGTACATTTTGTGTGCTGGCTCACAGGAAGAGTAAAACAGTCTCCAGTCAGAGGGAGGAGGTGTATATGTGTATTTAATGTGTTGGAAGTGAGTCCAGGTTGTCTAGACAGGACAAGCTCATGTCTGACTGTGACTCTTTCGCTGAGACAATTCAGTGCCATTTAATTTTCTCAACGACAGTCGTGACCGTCTCCATTTAATACAGCATTTTAGAGCTGAAATAATTAGTTGAATAACTGATTAGCTTGGGCTCCAGAAAGTTGTGACAAGCGTTTACTACTATATTCTAACATCTATTGAAAGCAATTGTTTAAATGAGAAGGAAAATAATCATTAGTTGCAGCCCTACATCTTATCTACAGTTTCAGCTGGCACTATAACACACACCAAACACTATAGCTGACTTCAGTTTTCAAAAAGCACACAAACTTGGGTTCAGAGAATTCTCAGAACTGTTGACAGAGTTCAAAAATGTTATCTTGCAACTAAAAGTGGAAAATTCCCAAAGCCTTTGCTTCACTATCAAGTGCAGCACAGGATGTTTGGAGCTAATGGAATCAGAGGTCAAAACAGGAGTGAAACTGAGATTTTCATGTATTACAGTACATCAACCTTTTGCTGAGTGTTCTCGGTTTCCAGCCAGGCCAGATGGACTGTGTTTGTGTCAGGACACAGCTGCCATGGACATGGGAGAAGAACAGTGGTGCTAATTGGTTTTATACTTTTAACTTGGACTGTTAAGTTGATTTTCTATGCTTTTCCACTGTATGGGACGCTCACTGTCAGAGTTTGAGTTAAGACTGTAAAGCAGACAAAATAGAAAGTTTGAGGTAAAAACATACGGTATGTTAATATCACAAAATAACAAACAGAATGTTAACAGCATAATGACATTCTTAGACTGTAGAAAGTGATAAGGAAAATAAACTAAGGAGGGGGGGTGTTGATAAAAAAAAGCCAAATACTACACTGGAGGACTGAATTTAGAACAGGAAATAGCTTCTGTTAGACCAGTTGACCGGACACGCCAGAGCAAAAATACTCTCCAAATAAATGAGAATGAGAAAAAAAAAAAAGAACTGGAGCCAATGGTGAGTTGCTCATCGCTGAAAACAAAAAGAGATCTCCACTGACTTTCTCTCTCTCTCTCTCTCTCTATATATATATATAATATATATATATTCCAGTATCTCTGGCCCTCTCTTTTTGCTGTCTCTTGCGAAGGCCAGTGGGACAGACCTGGTCACTTCCTTGCACCTCTGATTCTCTTTGCCGTACAGCTCACATGAAATCAACAGAAAATATGCATAGGAAATTGTAAAAGTCAAAACTTGCCCAGATAACAAAATGAAATGCTTCCAGGACAGACCGGCTGCAAGTCCGCTGTCATACCCACAGTTACAGTTAAGAACTTTCCAGCTGTTCGTTATAGGTTCTGCTTTTTGTTTGCTATAATGCACAGTGATACAAATACAACACTAGAAGCATGTCACACTGGGGGGCACTTTACAGCCACCGTACACCATCTTGCAACATCCTGGCACGCACAATGTCAGCCAAAAGCAATTTGTCCTGAATTTCTGCGAAGCTGAAATAGATTTATTACAAAAGCAGCAAACACATTCCTAACTAGGACTGGCCCGAGATAAAGGCTACAGGTTTGTTTCTCCCGTCTCCCTGCCTCTGTTTTCAAAAACAGCTTCTTTGTATATTTACACTAAATAAAATGGACTATTTTATCTTTTCATTTCATAGAAGTGCTCTGCGGACCCCGTAGCCTGCAAAAATAAAATGTTCCATTCCTGAAAAATTAAAAACAAGTTCAAGTGCTACCTGTAGAGGCCAATAAAAACAGGGGAGCTGCCACTGGAGCCCCTGATCCTGCCTGCTGAACACAGTCCAGTGACAAAGACACAACAGGTGTGCTATGACCCTGTCTGATGGAAGGGTTTATATTGGTGGGGGTTCTCCAAACCTCCAAACCCTAATGGAGACAGTGACTAAGACGCAGGGGCAAGGGGCGAGGTCTGAGTGGAGGAAAAGTGGGCGTCGGCAGGTCAGATATCACTGGGGTCCAATGCGTGACCTCTGACACATCTATGACAGGACAGGGTGGTGTCAGTGATGGAAGTTATCAATAGTATGTGTGTGTCACCCTTGGATACTAGTTACACCAATGGAGACCGTTAAATTTGGACATGATATTAGTAGAAGAGATGGTAGCTAAGCAAGACAGTAAGAAAGAGTATGAGTGATTTACATGTACATGATTTTGTACTTTGGTGTGTGCCTGTGTTATAAGCCTGAGACAGATTGATAATCTCTGTTTACTAAACATTACTGTGAGACCGATGGAGCCCAGGTTCCAAGGACACGACTCCAGAGCTAACAGTGGACTGCCAGTCATGAGACGTGACTCCAGCATGCAGAGCTAAAAGTATGTTTAATAAACACAACAAATTGCCAGGGATAGAAACTAAGTGAGAAGAAGGACATGATTAACTAAGTTTGATGTAGAACATTTCCAGAACCTTTCCAAAAACAGCCTTAAAGGGAAAGGTTTTTGGTTCAGCAGAGTGGGAAACTTCAGTAGCGCCAAGTAGACTGGAGCACGAGTCTCTGCTATTGGACATTGGCAAAGAGTCATTTCCATAACTCTTTGCCAATCAGTCACACCTCATCTCACATTTGGTTCATGACTGTTTTCCACATCTCGAAAATTGTGGACGCTGCTCTGCCTGCTGTCCTGTAAATGAGTCTATGGCTCCACTTACTGAAAGTTTTGCAGATGTCGGACACAGCCTTGAAGACGCGGTCCGAGAAGTTGACCTTCACCTTCATGTGCTTCATGTTGGGCAGCTGGAGGCGCAGCAGCTTGTGCTGTGGCGTGAAGAGCAGCCTGGCGTCGGCTTGGATGCCGTACTTGTCCAGGGTCCAGTGGGTTTTCAACAGCCATGTCTTCTTCTTCTCCCACCACAAAGCATGGTCTGACCAGTCCTTCTTCACATCTACGGAGGGAAAGAAAAGAAGAGTAGAGTGGGAGCGTTTTAGTAATGACTGCAAAATGCAAAAGAAAATACAGCAAATTGCTGAGTAGTTGTACTTTTTTTTTTTACTAGCTTTCTCTTTTCTAAATTGCACGGCTACATTAGTTGCCATTGTTATCTATTGACAGCGAGGTGAAGATATTGTTGGATACAGACTTGACTGCTCTAGTTACACTTTCCTTTTGTCATCCCACTGTACTGACCTGAGCTCACAAAATATGTCCCTCCAGAGCAGAGGGTCACATATGGGGTGGGTGGGGGGTGGATATAAAAGGTTTGCATTGGGGCGGTGAAGTCAAAGTTAGAGGGAGGAGACGACGGAGTGTGTGAAAGACGTGGCTGTTTGTGTGACACTGTGGGGATATCAGGTTCATACCTCCCTCTTTGTTCCAAAGTCCCCCTGCGATCCCTCTAAAGCAGACACAAGCCACCCAAAACCCCACATAGCTCCCAGGCTTTCTGCACAATGGGGACGAACCTGTGGTCTCATGTTGTGTGTGTGTGTGTGACTTCAAGGGGAAGGTGAAAACGGCAGGGATTTAAGGGAACTCAAAGCAGCTGTTTTTGCAGATCTCTGGTTTCTACATGATGGACTGAAGTTGTGTTGGAGCAGCAAATCACTTCAAAGTGAAAGTGGAAAGGCAAAAGAGAGTGTGAAAGTTCCTTTGCATTAATTTCTTATCTATTTATCATGGGATACATTCACAAAGTAGTAAGTATGCTAAGCAGGTCAAAATGAACAGCAGGCCAACTAGCTCATAGACTTGCTTCTCTTCACTTTTTAGATTAAGAAAAATATCAATCCACTGTTTATGTACCCCATACTGTGCAAGTGTTGCTTTATGTTAAAGTGAAAAGGCCCTTAGCAGTATAGGATAGTGGAGATGGAGTGAACAGGCCTTTAGTTTTTAGCCCATTATTCTTTGAGATGCTCCCCCTGAGTAGTGATGTCATTACTCCGGTATTAATCCAGGAAGGCACTTCCCAAAGCGGTGTCTCATTTCCTCCACCCACGTACCCCATCATCGCTTCTCCAGCCTATCCTCTGGTCTCACTCTGGGCCTCTCTCTCCTCTCAGAGTCACTCTGTCCAGACACAGACGTCAGTTTGCTCAGTCATCCTTTAATCAAAGCAGTCGATCGGAACAGTTTCAACTTATATACTGCTCTGTCAGCAAGAGTGTTTACCATTATTAAGAATAAAATGTAATTGTCATCTACAGCAGCATCATGGCCAGACCATACATTTGCCAAAAAGCTAAAGACCAGTCAACCTGATGCCAAGAATAGTATACATATTCAATTTACAGTGACGTAAAAGAGAGACAGCAGCAAACCCTTTACATTTAAGAGGCTTAAACCAGCAAATGTTTGGTATTTTTCCTTGATAAATGATATAAATGATCACTTGATTATCAAACTTGTGGATGATTTATATTCTTTCGATTGATTAACAGATTAATTGTTTCCCCTAGGTTGACTGCTTTGTGTGTGTGTATGGGGGGGGGGGGGGGGG
>CM022480.1:11375053-11388173 GCA_011952105.1 Coreoperca whiteheadi | reverse complement strand
TTTTTTTTTTTTTTTTTTTTTTTTTTTTTTTTTTTTATTATTATTTTTTTTTTTGTTGTTGTGGTGTTTGGGGGGGGTGGGGGGGGGGGGGGGGGGGGGGGTGGGGCTCCGTGTGTGGGCTTACACAGAGGAGAAACAGGTGAAGCGAATGTTACTGGAGTGGACGAACACACGTTATGTTATGCTGAAATTCAACCGTGGTGTTCTGTCGGGAGATGCAGTGACTTAAACCAACGGTGAGTAGGAAAACGCTCAACTAGTTTGTTAAGCTATGAGTAGAGGAGAAGTCCGCTAGGTTAACTTATGCAGCCATAGCATTCATTACTAATACTACTACATAACTTTTTACACATTACACACTCACAACCACACATATTCTGTCACTCGTTCAGGGGGGGGGGGGAAACCATGGCAGGGTAAATACTGAATTGTTTTAACAGCAGTTAAATTGTGGTTTGGATTTTTCCATCATAATCCAACACTGACTGATGCACATTGTTACCATATTCCTTTAGAAGCCATGTTAAAAAGACAGAGGAACGTTGCCCTACTGCATCTGTCAAACAGATTGGTGTCTTGGTAACCTAAACCTTGAGTGGCCTTCTGTTTGAATGTGATGCTATTGTTTCCCCTGACCTCAACTTTACATAGGGGCACCCATATGCATTGTTGACACTCTCCTGCTGATCCCGTCTAAAAGCTGAATGATTGGGATTAGCGGGTGAGTGGGCGAAACAACAGACTGGCTGCTTAGAACCAGCAAACAAGACTGCTGTGATGTGAGTAAAGCAAACTGGAATGAGGAAGAGATTACACTGGTGATTAAGATGGCGAGGAACGTTTTAGAAGAAGAGTGGCCACCAGCATTTCAATGCAGATGTCATTGTGAAGACCCAGGACTGTGTGAATTTATTTGGGGGGTGTTGGTTGTTTGTCAAGCTGTTGGGTTTTATTCTGTGTTTACTCCGGGGGGGAAAACACTTGGTATTTGAGTGAAAAAATTCCAAGCTTCCTTTCTGAGACCCAGTGTGAGTTGCTCTAGCAGCATGGGGTCTAGCTGTCATCGCTCCGTTCTGGTGCCTCAGCTGTGCAGAACAACTTCATGGCTACCATCAGAGAAACTGCCCCCTTAAGTTTATTGCAGCTATTAAAAGGCTGAAATAATGAGAGGGAGTAAGGAGAGGAAAATTGAAAATAGACCTGAATGTATTTTCATGTATTTTCTCTGCTCACAGTTTTTCCCCTCTTACAACCTTGTAATTTCTGGTGTCTGGGAGCAATGCAGAAGAGCTAGCATTAACATTTGGCACTCAAGTCTTCGCCGCAGACCACGTTCTATAGAAACGTCCTCATACTCAGCATGCATGACCACCATACAGTCTGTGGCAAGGCATGAATGCACGTCTTGGCTGGTCCCCGTTACCCTCAACACACTCTCAATGGCCCCCGCTCCACTGTTTCCTTGTGACCGCCCACTGCCAAAACCTTAATGGACATAGTCTTTCCTTCTGCTTGCTTGTGTCATTACGCAGTGGTTCGATGTGTTGTGATTGGACGAGGGCAGCTAGGGTAGTCGTCCATTTGGTTCTTTCAGCAACAAGGTGGTAACTCAATCCACACAGAGGGAGGGAGAGACGGCCAATGGCATCTCCAAGCTAAAAATACAGCCTGCCAAGCCTGACGTAATGCAGCAGCCAGAGGAGCGGGGGCCTAAGTAATTGGGTGCATTAAATGTGGACCCACAACCCCTCAGTAGATTGATATGTGTGTGCACACAAGAAGGGCCGAAAGACAAGGGGAGGGGAAACAGAACGCGAAAACCATGTTTTATTACCTCTGCAGGATGTGAAAGATGATACAGAGATTGTGTGTATGTGTGCGGATTTGGGAATTGGTCGAAGGGAGGGTGTTCTTATCCATCCATTAGCTACATTAGCTCTCTGTTTGTGCGTGTGTGTGCTTTAACAAGCTAAATTAATCCATAAATTCTGTCAAACTGAGTTCTTTTCATTCACCACCATCACCACCACAGCTCTCGACCAAGACCACTTCCTCTGCTTTGTGCACCAGATACCACAGCGGGAAATACTGCTTTAAAAAAAAAAAGACATGGATTCATACTGATTATTCTACAAGGCAATTAAGCAAAAAAAGCAAAGAGCACATAGTGAAATTGTACTTAAAATGTTGCACAGTAGGCACAACAGTTTGCCGGGCTTTCATTAACATAATACAGGAAACTCAATTGTGCCTCCTTTCCTCTCCTCCCCATCACTCCTCTTTGCTCTCTCCATCCCTCCCCTCCTAGTCAGAGTATCTGGTGTTTACATTAGGAGGCAGTTATGTTTATGGAGGCCTGTGTGAGGGGGAGGGGACGGGACACCGGAGGAGAGGATGAGAAAGAGGGAATGAGAGAAAGGGCATGAAAAGGAGAGGTGAGGAGGATGAGCAGAGGACAAGGGAGGAACTGGGGACACAACAATATGAGACCGAGCAAGCAAAAGCAAGCGTGCACGCGCGCTGTAGCTGATGTGACACTCTGCATTTTGCATTTACAGTTCTGTAAGCATTACTGGGTTATTTTTCAAACTGCTATTTGTGCAGTACTCTTTTAAATGTTATTATGCTAGATGACATGTTTCCATCTCTTTCAGAACAAAATTTAGCTTTGTGATTTTGGCAGCTCTGTTCCAGACTAGGCCTACCTTCCGTACCATCATCAAGACTTGGGGTGCAGCACTTAAGTGTTTTGTCACAGCGCGTAAGCCGAATGAACAGAAAAATCTGTGCCGAGACGTTTTTCTGTCATTTCTGGTCGCGCTGCTTCTGCCCTCTCGTCGTCTGCCCTCTGTGTGGAGTTTCACTGTGGGCGGGGCTCAGGCAGCTCCTCTCTCCATACACACCAACTTGGCAACTTTCTCACTAGATTTAGCGACCTATTCAGACCATCATGAAAATATATTCATATATTTCGCCGGGGTCTCGTCTCTCCTCTGTTTTGTTTGACTAACAGTCCAAAATCAATCGCATGAGACTAAGAACAGCAGCAGATCCACACAAATTACAACAATGTTTGACTTTTAAGCTCTAAAAGTGACTTCCATTACATCGATATTTCTTGTGAGTGACTGATCGATTTAACTGACTAATCATTGCCGCTCTAGATGTGACACTGGGTTTGAAGGAAAAAAAATCCTTGCTGTTGCATGTGTACTCATTGACTCATATTTACTCTTTATTAGGCTTCAACCAGCAAAGCAATGACAGTCAGCTGACACCTAAAGCAAAGTCCAGGCTCATCTCTTGCATCATTAATGGAGGTAATTTAAGAGCGGACACACTTACAACAAGACAGTTTTTCCACTGTGTTTGCACAGTTAGCCTTTTCTCTGAAAAATGTTTTTCATAAGCTGTCGGAGCCAAGCTGTTAGCTGTCAGTGATAACCACAGCCATGCCGTGGCAAAGCTTTGTCATTTTCAGACATCAGCTGATATAAACAGTACAGCTGGGTGATGCTGGTCATGCCGTTTCCTTGGTGACTCCTGGCTGACGCCGAGGGGGCAGTTGTGCAAGGCGACAGCTTGTTTTCATACACAACAAAGGCAGAGCTGCAGGTTTGTCAGTCTTATTCTCTCTCTCTTACACACACACACACACACACACAGTTTTCCCCTCTACAACATGAAAGCCCTTTGCTTTCTAAATATATTCCACGGTAAGCGGGGTGAAGGTCGGTATTGACAAGACACATGAAGCAACTGTTCTGCTCAGCCCTTAAATTAGATCTACTTTAAATGGCCTTTAGGACCTCACTTGCCTCTGAAATCATGTTAGAAAGTATCAACATCAGATACCGAACATGAATACAACATGTTTGATAGAGACAGGTGATAATAATATCTGTATGGCAGACATGAAATAGAGAGTGGCATGAGATTACATTAGTTGAAGATTGAAGTGATACAATGAATTCAACAGTACCGTGGCTCATTCTAAAAGACAATGCACGCAGCATCAAGTAGTTATAATCACTATACATCCGAGACAGAAGTGGCAGCAGAGGAGCAGACAAACTCGTTTCGACGTTTCAACAGATAAGCTAAAGTCACACTTGCAATGCATCTGTCCACCTCTGGTACACAACCAAGAGTGAGTAATACTGGCGGCAATACAGCATTTTGCCTGACTCTGACACCCGTAAAGATGAAAGGTGATTTTGATCCATACAAGCTGTGTCCTTTGCGCATTTCACTAACCAATACCATTAAAACCCTTTCCATTTACAAGCTGAGTTGAACGAGGTTTGCTGGGCTTATTTCATTCAGTTATTATACAACAGTTCAGCTTCCTGCCAATAGTCAAACAGGCCATTTATCAAAAGCATTAAATACGCAATACACAGCCCCCTTAGACCCAGTTTCTGCTAGCAGGCAAAGACTGAACCCTTTCAAACTGTCAAACATTACCTGACAAAGCATTTAGACAAAGAGACTCTTCCTGCTGCCATTAAAGCTTTTTAGACTGCAGAAATAAGAAACAAAGGCTCATCGAGGCTGTGCCCTGGGTCAGTGATACACAGCTCTCATAAGTGACAGGTCCTTTAAAGGTCATGGCTGGCCTAAAAGGAGTCAGGGGACATTGTGATTTGTGACCGATATTGATTTAATTCAATAGTGTTGTACTGCCACTACTACTTCCCCATACACACACAGCCCTCAATCTAGATACGTTCTATTTTTGTTTTGAGTTTGGACAGTACTGAAGCTTTGGTGCATCACTTTGCTAGAATTGAGGTCTACAGGTGAAGTGGTGGAGGCAGAGCCAGGCTATATACCAGGTAAAAGACAATAAGGACATTTCCTCAGAACGGAGTGAGCCTGAAATTTTAAGAGCATCGAGCCTGTTACAGTAAGAAGAGAGTGCAACAGTGCTGGCTTTGATGCATTAGGAGAAGTCAGGAGGGCTATTAGAGGAAACCTCCTTAGAGACAGATAGTTTGTATCCATTTGTGCCATTTTCCAAACACAGCAAAACAGTGGGGGTACTCCCCCTCCGCCCTGACACAGCTTTATACAATTAAGGGTTCAGGGGCCCGGTAGAATAATGACATTACAAAGAAACTCTGGGACTAAGATCAATGGAGCAGATAGACAATATTCATCTGTCCTTCTATCCATGTATGCATCCTGCCAGATGTCCCCTCAGGACTGTGATACGCCGTCCCACTGATGCCTTTGTGAGTTGAACCGGAAGCTCAGTTGCTCCCCGGTTTCTAGCTGCAATCCTCTAAAAACCCTGAGGAGAACTCATGTGGTAACGGGACACTTCTGAATACTTGGGGCTGCTGAACACAATTGATCCAGGTTAAATATTTGGAAAATCTACAGCAATGCTGAAACAATTAGTTGATTTATCAATTCATAAATGAACAGACTATTCTGATAATCATTTAATCACTTTTAAGTACAATTACAAAAATGTTTCTAGTTATAGCTATTTAAGTGTGAACATTTGCTGCTTTTCTGTCTATTTTTTATTAGAATTTGTACATTTGTTGTTTTGCTTGATTGGTGGTCAGACAAAATAAGCAATTTGAAGACATCATCTTCACCACCTTGGCTGTAGAGGTAATTAGAAATGAGAGGGAAACAGTGTTGGCCTTTAATTAGCTGGCATGATAATCATGTATAAACTTATATGTATAAGAGTTACTGTTGTAATTAAATTATTTACACAATGTAGGCCCTGTCACCACTGCCTTAATAAAGCCTCATCCCTTGATAATGAAAAAAAACACCACTCTTGGTGCTATGCTGTGTAAAAGGGAGAGTACAGAGTCAGACTGGGAGGCGGGGACGAATTTAATTGAATGAAATGTAGGCCCAGAACCTTGACAAAAACTCCATATCAGTTTACTCCATAGACAGACAGGTGTGTGGTGTTACAACAACAATGTGCTGCTCTAACATTTCCTTCCCTGGATCCACTGCGCTTGCCTGCCACTAGAGGAAGGCAAGAGGGACAAAATGCAATAAACTTCAGATTCCCAGAGGAGCCATGAAAGTTTGTTCCACTGCATGTTTAATATGCCAAACATAACTAATTAGATCATCCTTAAAAAAAGCGACAGTTCACCTCAAAATCAAAAGTACTGAAAAAAAAATGGGAAACTATTTGATATTTGAAATATGGCTAATTCGTCATGCTGTGCTTTTCAAATATATATTTGAAAAGTAACCATAATTTCTATTAATAATGCATCGAGTGATCATCTGGAGCATTAAGCAGCTGATACTGTTCCCACATGACCCTTCATCGAGGGCAGTACATCAAAACTAAAAGCTATCAAGTTTAGTTCAGTCTTAACAGAAACATTTCCTCGTACAATGTTTAAGTAATTAACATTGTAACATAGATTCACTACCACAGCGGGTTTCTTTCCTTGACGCCATCTTCTTTAAATACTGTAGCATAGTACTAAAACATCAGTCAAGGACTGATCATAGGAAGGTCAGTTTTCCCAAACCATATGGTAGCACATTCGGACTCACTTTTCATTCCATCCACTTATAACCTTGGGGTGGATCCACTTGTTTGGGCTGCTAAAATTAACTCTCTATATATGGGAAACAATGAGTATGTATGTAAATATACATATATAGAGGGTCTATGTGTGAGCACGTGCACAAATCTGAGTACAGAACAGCACAATCACTGTAGCATCTTGCTAGTGAAACAGGAAAGCTCTGGCCTGGGCAGGACCACTACTTAGGATAACTACTTCCTGTCAGAGAGATTAGAGAGCAGGATGATCACACAGGCTGCCAGGCCATTTCTCGATTCGTAATGCCAGACGTTTAGAATGGCTCCACAGTCACAATCAATGAGTCTCATTATGCATGGCGATATATCTGAACTGCGTGTCAAGGCAAGAGGATATGAGGGGAGGGAAAGTGGTTACAGCCACCTATCAAAAGAATCTTCCAATGTCTTGGTGTGTGATATTGAATGTGAAGATCTGAGCTGCTCGCAGCTCTCACATCACCAGGACAGTTAGTATCTATAGTACTTATAGAGACTATAGTATCTCAGCTCTTCATCTCACTCTCTGCAGGGACCCATCTTTCTCCTCAGTGAGGGGACACTGAGAGGGCAGGAAGGCGGGAATGCAAGGAAGGCACAAGGGAGATGGCGCATAAAAAAAGCCCAGAGGAAGTTCAGCATCCTGTGTTAAATCGCGTCTGTTTCCTAATGAAACCTGCACTCCATTGTCAAGGCGAAGCCATCTCCCTCTGGTCACCACAACCTCCAGCAGACGGCATCTTGGCATCGCAAAAGGACACAGAATTCAAATAGCTGACAACCTGGATTATCTTATAAATCGAGGCTGCTCAGAGGAAACATTAAAAGTCACTTCTAATTGAACATTAAAACAATAACTGGCTCTTTTGTTATGAGGTGCCTCTGAACATAGGGGTAGAAATTAAAAAAAGTAAATGTTATGGTTAATTACAAATACATTTCCTACATGATTGGCTCTAACAAAACTGAAATGAACGCGGAATGATGACATTCGCCGAATCACTTGCAATGTGGATATGTAGGTCATCGCAAATACAAAACACGCACTTTCTCTGACATGCAGGGAAAGTTCTCTGCGGCTAGCTGGTGGTACGGCAGCCAAAAACTGCAGCCCCCTCACTGGTAACAACCACATGAACTATCAGAGTCACACTTGACCAAATAGTTTGGTCAAAAGTTCTATTTACGACACATTTAACAGTCAGTGTACATGAACCGGGGTCGGCAACCATCAGAAAGTGAACAACGTGTACTGGTGATTATGCTTGCTACGTGGCTGCTAGAGTGGTGTCAAATAGTAAGACACGGCTGCCAAAACTTAAAAAACAAGCCACAATAAAGAAAATATTTTCCACAAAATATATTTAGGTGAAGAGGAAGTGAGAAAGGAGGGTGAACACAGGGAGAAAGGAAAAGAGGGAGAGTTGACAGAGGGGGAGGTGGACGAAGCAGGCAGCAGAGAATCCAGCAATGACGGCAGGGAGCAGAGAACAACATGCCAAACCTTGGAAGTCATTTCCTGCTTCATCGAAGACTTTTATGGAATTCTAGCAGTGTGGCTAACGTCACAACGAAAAGGAGAGACAGAGACGAGGCTCAGGCCCCCCCACCCCCCTTTCTTCAGTCTTTAAGCATGGAAAAGTTGACAATTCCACCTTTAGTGTGTGCAAGATAGCAATGCATTTGTGTGAAACACTTTAGCACTTACTGTAAGGCCACAGTTTACCAGACCCAAAAGCTATGTAACTTGGGAACAATCCCTTTAAATCCAATAAAACGCCCACCAGCTAATGTTGTTTGTGAAATTTTTGTTTTCGCTTCTAAATGGCACACTATTAGCTTTTAGAGAAGAGGGCGGCACTTTTGGAAAACATCAACAAAGTCAGAGAAAGCAGCAATGATGGTAAGCAATGGAAGGATGAAAGGATTACAGGAGCAGGGGGACCAGGAGGTGGTCAATCAGCTGTCTTTAAATACTGCTCTCCTGAAAGGGTTGCAGGAGAAATGGAAGTAGTGTTCGCCACTGTGATCAATAGCTAAGTGCCTTCCTGGCATTTGTCTATTTAATCCATTATCGAAGGCCGTTTGAACCTGGACGAGTGACCTGCAGCTCACAGGAAGATGGAAGGAGGATAAATGTGGATGAGACACACCCACTGACACCACCACGCAGCCCTGCTCACGTGTGGAAACACATGAACAAATACTAGGAGAACATACTGGCCATCGTACATAAGACTACTGATGGATCACACAAACTATTTCTGAAAGCTACTGCATAAAGCTACAAACGTTTGCGGTAAAAACCAAAGGAACCAAACACAAAGCAATAAAAAAAAAAAAAAGACAACAGCAACACAATTTTATGATAGAAAAAACGCCAGAGCACTGTCAGCCTCGTGGAACGCAATTACTGAATCACAAGAGGTCCTTCATTTTAGAGTGTAAGAGACCGGGGGGGGTCGGAGAGAGAGAGAGGACAGAGAGAGATTTGTCATTGCACCAGGATGTCCTTTCAATGTGAAACTGATGCACTGCCTGCCAGAACTCTGGTATCTACGTGTCCCTTCTCACAGCACCATGTATATGTGCATGTACATTTGCACATGTACAGTACCTATGTATAACCACCACATCCAAGCAATCTGAAAATCCAACAGTGGCTATGTGACAGCACTTCAGAGGTGTTCAGTGAGGACAGTTCAGCGCTGTCACCAGTGAGAGCTGGGAGGTATAGAAACAGGCTACTGACAAAAGAAAGTCCCTGAAGATTTTTTCCCACAGAGGAATGTCACATGAGAAGAGTTTGCCATTTTCTTTAATCTCGTGACGTTACTCTTTACTTGTACAGACTGTTTCCTCTCACCTCAGATTGTACACTAACATATTAATGCATGGCATGGTGTTGTTTTTGTTTTGTTTTGTTTTTTTTACAAAGGTCTCCATTATAAAATCATGAGTAAGATGTTATCTCTTTGGACAAATTTAAATCAAGAGCTTGGTCTAAACGGTCTCAAGTGATCATTACGAAAATTACATTACAAATGACATTTTCTTAAGCATATCTACACTGCCCAGTCCAAGCACAAAATATTGTGCGTCACATGTACAGTCTCCTGCAGTGTGTGCCCATGTTTAAAACCCGTGTTCAAGGCAAGTTAATGATTGCAATGCAAAACAACCTGTTGACTCACGGTAGGAGGGAGATGGCAGTCAAATGAAATGTCCCCACACTCACTTTGTGCAACCCGTCAAGGCGCGCAAATACGCTCTCAAACACTCACAGAGCAGTTCAATGTCACTGCATTAAACTGTACAAGAAGCACATTTCTTTAAGCATGCCTGAGTAAGCTAATTTCACTGCAGTAATGGTGGTACTAGTGTGATAATGCAGAGGGGATTCAAATACGTTTAAGAATGGTGACCAATGCTGGAATTACCGTTCTTTTTTGCAGAAACAACCATGCACACCCACGCCCTGTTATTTTTACTTTGGCGTAACAACAACCAACCACGTTCAACACATCAAAACTACTGTCAACTGCGGATGTGAAGACCTCACGCCACTCGAATCCTGAGCAGATAAAAGAGGACAAGTCATCAGCGAAATAGCTACATCCTTAAGAAATGAAACACAGAAATTAGGACTGATGATTCATGATGGTTGCGTGTCCCCAATACAGATTGATATAACTGTAATACAACTGATACAATGTGAAACTTGTAGCCAATTTTGATTTCTATAACAATACAAATCTATTACAAAGTTATTACACTGTTTATACCTCATGTATCTAACTATGACACCAATAGCCACCACTGAAAGACCCTCCCCACAGTGCACAAAAGAGAAGGTGTCACATCAAGAAAAGTCATACCCTTCAACCAGACCTCAACAAAAAAAACGCAAACACAACTCAGACAATAGATTAGGCCAGGCTTTGAGCGGAGTTGGGGTGGGAGGACCAATAAATTCATATCGTCCCACACGCGGCGGCAACCCTGCATCTCGCCTAGCATGGATGCTGCGCAGCACAGACGACCACAGAGAACAAAGACCTCAATTATGTGGCGCTCTAACAGGAGAGCCAAAAACGGGACCATGGGCAGGGAATAAAACCTTGGGGCGCAGCAGGAATGCATAGAATTTAAGCACCA
This sequence comes from Coreoperca whiteheadi, assembly GCA_011952105.1. NCBI lineage: Eukaryota > Metazoa > Chordata > Actinopteri > Centrarchiformes > Sinipercidae > Coreoperca > Coreoperca whiteheadi. The sequence goes on along the minus strand of CM022480.1, from coordinate 11,377,432 downwards.
TCGACACACAACACACTGTCCCTCCCAAATCGCACTGCCACCACCACTGAACTTTCTGTAGCCTCCATGAAACAGGGCAGTGTTCAATTGGTCGGAACAGAGGACGCTTATGCTTAATTGCACACAAACTTGTCAAGTGCGTAACTGCAGTTACAGAATAGTGCATAATACAGTGGGGGGAGGGAAGCTGTGTATGGTTTCTTTATACCTTGGGTTACTGACCCATATACACTGCAGGGTAACAAAGAGGGATATTAACCCCCGAAAGGCAAGTCCACAAAGCTGAAAGGGGAGTTTGAGCTGGTGTCAAGCAGCATGGAACGACACATTTCCATACCCGTTAAATAGTCTGCACAATTAGAAAATGTATTAAAAACAGATTCACTCTTATCTCCAAAGACAATGTAGCTCATCCCCAACCTCTGATTTCGTACATTTCCTCTCGGTGTTTCTGGCAGAAAGCGTACTTTCCAGTTCCCAGCCTTGACAAAGTTGGAGAATGTTTGTTCTTAACTTTGGCCAGTATTCAGAAGCAGTTTGTATGTTTGCATACAAGAGTGGTGTGTAGCCTACTTAGTGGAACCTCACTTCTCAGAGTGGTAAAACTATTTTGGGGAAAAAAAAAGAAAAAAAAGGAGGTATTTCTTTCCCAACAAATAAGAACAGATAACACAAGTCAGCCATTGACACACAAAAAGTCTCTTAAATCTGCAGACACAAAGTGGATTGCTGTCATGTGTCAAAATGAGTCAATTGAGACGACGCTCAAGCCAGTTCATTACAATTCAGATAAGCTGGTTTAAAAGGTCGCAGTGAAGTGCTCTGGCCTGCTGACAGCAGCGTGCATGCATACCTAGTTTCTCCACGAGCTTGAGCATGACTCCGCCGATGTGGATTTCCCCAGTGACCCGCAGCGACACGTCCCTGTGGAGGTCGGTGACATGCATCTTCAGTTCCCACGTCCCGTCGGCGTAGCAGCCATCGGGCATCCGGATCCCATCCAGCGCCATCCTGCCAAACAGACCCACAGTCAGGAGGGGAAAAGGAACCAGCTACAATTCTGTCACACTAGAGCGAAAAGAAACCTTTTGACCCTCTGGAAAGGAATAAATGTGACGCAAAGCCCATGCACGCAAGGTCTTGAGAAATAATGGTACCTCGTTAGATATTTAGAAACAGACACTGAGCTGTATGAAACACACACACTACGCTAATATTTCTAAGCATGTGGACTTGGGGAGGGGTGTAAATTAACTTGACTAACTAGACTTACTTGAGTACTGTTCGAGCGCACAGTATTTCACTTCTAAATATATGCTCCTACTCTGGTTACTTTGCAAATTTTACATTCACACTGAAACACTTAAAACAAGCCAATGGTATAACAGGGCATTGGATCTGGACACCACCTAGATGTGCTAAGCCATTCAAATAGGGATTATACATAAAACACTATGATAGGGTCTAAAGGTGGACAATATGACAACCATCGGAGATTTTGCCATACCATTATACCATACAGTGGTAGCCATCCTTTTTAGAAGGGGCACTTCACACAGCAAGGTCTGTTTACTAGTCTTGGCTGGTGTTACTCAGCCTGTAACAGTTGTATGATGTCTTCTGTTGCTCTGGAAGAGTTTTCCAAAGTCTGAAAAAGTAACCCTGACTGCGTCACTATGGCAATACCACAGTGGTAACAGATGAGGGGATTTAGCTCAGTAATGAACATTTGACCCTCAGGGTGCTTTAGAAAAGGGATGAAGGAGAACAAAATCTGAACAGATCTAGTGTTTGCCCATCACTGTGGCTCTCCGCGTGCCCCTTGCGGGGAAAGAGACGCGCCCTGCCGCGTGAAGTCTCCGCCAAAAAGTTACATGGTAGCCTGTCAGTCATTCTTTGACGTGAGGTTGTCCAGCAGAGTGGCCTGGCGATCGAAACAGCCCTCTGATCAATAAACACGGCAGAACAAAGGCCATAAGCCCGCGTCTACAAGTTCAACACGGCCCTCGAACAGCTATTCTATCCGCAAATGTGCCGGTTCACCTGTTAAAAAATAACGGTCAAGTCACTGTTCAGGCAAATAGGCAGAAGGAATTATGTAAGCGGCGGCCGTACAACGGCTCCCCGGCTGCACGCACACTCGCTCAGTCGGTCGTTAAAGGGGTAAGTTGGGTAGAAAGTGTGTCTAAAAGCAAACTAACCGCTAAAATTAGCTGAAAAAGAAGTAGCTGAAGCGTGGGTTACATGTAGCAGCAGAAGCGCCAAGACAACAGCAACAACGTTTTCACATTTCATAGCGGCGAACGAGCAAAGCGTTGAGGACGAACACTTAAATCTGTATACTCACCTTCACAAAGACGGGGTGGGGGGGGGGGGGGG